>CAUHTR010007543.1:21912-77362 GCA_959609185.1 Schmidtea polychroa | reverse complement strand
ATATATATATATATATATATATATATATATTATATAAAAATTTAAATTATAAGACAGTTAGACAGAATATTAAAATTAAACAAAACAAAAACATTACAAAATTCAAAAGGAATAAAAAATTAAAGTAAAAAAATTCATACGTTTAGAAATTATTTATTCTAAAATATTTTAAAAAAAATTAGAGAATTCAATGAGTAATTGCTAAGGCGAGATCTTAATTTCCGGCTGAAATTAGCTGAAACTGAAAATACTCTTTCAGATTCGGTGGATGTTGGGCGTATCGTTAAAATTGCGTCATACAATTGTTGAAGAATTATAGTTCTCTTGCCGGTTTTCTTATAAATTGAAAATTCATCTCTTAGAGAACTAAATTGTTTTTCTACTCCCTCTTTGGTAGCCTTATTTATTGCAGCATTGATTTCATCTTGCAGAGAAGCAATATCGCCATCAATGCTCACATCATCTAAGCTTTCTCCATAATTTTCATCTGCTGATGTCGCTATATGTGGGTATAATCTACTTAGAAAACTTGAACCAAAATTTAAAATTTCTTTTGTTGGTACTTTTTGTTGAAGAAGGCAGGATAACAAAGAGTTTAACTCAATATTCTCACGTGAACACAATCTTGCTTTGATATTATCTTTAAGTTCATCAATTTTGGAAAAACTTGTTACTTCAATGTCATCTAGCTTCTTCAATAAGAAATTAATTGCACCTTTGGCAGTTATTAAATTCGCATCCTTTCTACCCAACGCAAGAACAGTCAGTAATAAAGGTTCCATAATGGCGCACAACTGTTTAAGCACTTCAAAATCGATTCTTCGAATTAAATTACAAGCATTTAATTCTTTTAATACTTCTTCGATGGGTTTACTACATTTTAAAAATGTCTCTAACATAGGATGAATTCCATCTATGTTTCACATCAAGTTTTATATGTAGTTCATGACCAAGTTTGATACAAATTTTTTGTTGCAAAATGTCATTACGAACTGTTGAGTTTTTGAAAAATTTCACAATAGCACGAACTTTATTTAATATCTCGGCTAGATTGATTTCTTCGGAAACTTCGGATTCGGTATCATCATTGTCAAACAAAAAATAACTATATATTTAATATTTGTTAATTAAATAAACTATAATATCGACATTATTTGACATTATATCGACAAAATTTTTAAAAGTTTTTAACGGCTCTAATTTAAATATAAATACATATATATTATCATGTCAGTTTATACATATTTTATATGTTTTTTATATACATTACTATATATATGATACATGCATCTTCTTTTCCATATTGTAAATTTTAAATTAAACAATCACTTGGAAATGTTGCGTTTTGTTTGTAGTGGACCTTAATTTTTATCGTTAATAATATGGAAAATATTTGGTTTAATTATGGTTTCTAGTTAGATATACATAGGTAGATTTCAACATTTTAAACTTTTTTTCAACATAATTATATTTTGAAAACCGTAAACTGCGGTTTTGCGACGAGGTTTACGGTTTCGGTTTTTGAGGTTGAAAACCGCGGTTTCGGTTTCCGGTTAACCGAACCGTGCAAACTCTATTCCAAAGCCCAGTTCATTTTATTATTGACAGGGATTTTGATCATTTTGAATAAATTTTGAATTATATGTGGATTGTATTTAAATCAAGTATAGAAACGACTTTAAAAACTTTAAAAATACATGAAAATATGGGAAATTTATTTTATTCAATAGATCTCAGAATAAATGCTTTTGAATCACAATTATGAAGGTATATTTGTGATTTTGATAACGATGACGAAGAGAAAATAATAAGAACTAGATGCAGAAGGATCTTTACTGGTGAAAACGAAACTGTCTAGAACCTCTTGCAAAATTATGGCATCTCAAAATCCAAAGGTTTGATTGGCTCTGCATATATATGAATTTCTACGACAATCAAATATCCAAATGATTTCAGAATCCTCAAAGTTTGTGGCTTTCCTAACCAGAGACATTCACAGAGCCGGAAGTTAAATCCTATGAAATTAAGAACAGATTCATTAATTAAGATTCATTATTGAGACGGATTTTTCCTATCTACACAATAAACCATCTTCCTAGTAACCTTACTCCTTGAATATCAAAGTTCAAGTTGAACAATCTCAACAACTTTTTTTAAATAATTTTTACATAAGTAGTCAGCTTAAAATAAAATTTCAAATTCCAAAATTAATATTTATTTACTTTTCCTCTGTTAATCTCCAGAACCATTTCGACCAGTAGTTGAGAGATGGTCAAGTCAAACATCCATAAACCTGTCCTTGATGCAATAATCCCAGTAAACAATAGAATAATTGAGGCAGAGCCAGAATTATCGGTAATTGAAAGGACTGATCCATCAGTCACATTAACCTAGTAAACAATAATCCTTTTATCACTACAAGATCTTACTAAATTTGTACTATTATAATTCAAATCAAATGGAGAACCCGGTGCCCATACCGATATTAAACATGGGAAAAGCCCAATAAATTGCAAACTCAGGGCTATGATGCCTGTATAAATTATATTTGTCTTCTCCATGACTTTTGGAAATATTAATGCTCCAATTATTCCGGTTATAGCGGCTCCGGCATTGAAATAACTAAGCAGAGATTCTGAGACTCCTTGCGATATTGCATATCCGATTGTAACTGCATCAAATCCAAGGATAGTCATATATAGTAAGGCCAGTGCCAATCCAGCAAACTTTAAATTTTCTTTAAAATACACAATCCAGCCTTCGAAGAAAATAGCACATTTATACCAGGAATAATAGCTTGATGAAATCTTTACTTCTGGAACTTCAGGGATATTCTAAAGGAATGCTTAGTAAAATTTTAGAACCATATGAAGGTTATAAAATGTTAACAATGGAATTTTTAAAAATTATAAAATTTTAAAATACATTAAAAAATTATTAAGAAAAAACTGAATAAAAATTAATTACTGAAAAGGCACTTAAAACAAAAATATGCTAAATCAAGAAAATTTTAATCATTTTCAGCATTTATCTTTTCTCAAATTCCATTATCTTCATTTCTTTTTTAGATTATCGATCAATATTTTGTCTAAGTGTGTCATATTAACAAAATATAGACAAAACATAATTAAAGAATAGGTGGTAAAGAAAATACGCTATCAAGAATAAAAAAACAAAACAATTTCAACTGTATATCAAGATTGATGAGAAAAACAAACTTGTAGACTCTGGATGACACGATCACAGATCCTCACCTAAACCTTTGAGTTTGTGTTCAAAATGTCGATGAGGACAAAACGATAACAATTTCTATGGAATGGATAAAATTTCAAATATTATTCATAAAAGAGTATGTAAATGACATGCAAAGACATGGAAGGATTTATCAAAACAAATTTTCCGAGTTTCTTAGGACGTAATAAATCATCTTCAAAACTAATAAAACATTTAATAAAAAAAATTTTCACCATTACTTTGTAAGTTTAAAATGCTAAAGGTAATCGGATGCACTTGTAAACAGTTTCTGTGTATCGACTAATTTTTTAGTCCACAGAGGTGATTATGATTATTCATACGTCATGTTTACAAATTTACAGATTTTTTCTGTGACCAAGTTAATTTGCAAGGGATGTGATTTCCAGTGTACCGGGGAAAGTATGCAATAGAGTTGAATCAGCAATATTGTACACTTACCTGTCGCAAAGAGAAATCTTCGCGTCTCCTGCATATTACTGATGAGAGCCAAAAGCTCGAAACTAGTCTACTATTAGGATTTGCACTGGGTATCACAAAGCTTGTACTGTTTTTTTTATTCAGGTGAGACATCCGACGAAAATCATTTACACCATTACTATATATATCATTGTTGTTAAAAGTTAAAAAATCAACCATAAAAAACATGGTTTTTGAAACTCTTTCTATAATACTGCAGGGACGCTAGGCTCTTAGTATGCTGCATATTATAGAATAATGAAAGTAAAATTTGCCAACCATCACATTTTTAAAAGCATGTTACCATAAAGATCTGATATGTTGTATGAATGACATTTTCATAGTTAAGACCAGGGGTGGGGAACCTTTTTATTTCCCTAGGCCACATTGAAATTTGTCGCCTCCAAATGGGGCCCTGTCAAAAAGTATTTTAACATTAATTAATTTCATTTTAAATCTTTTGTTTATATACAGTTAGTAATTAAAACAATGTTTATAATCAGTCTCCAGAATT
Organism: Schmidtea polychroa; assembly: GCA_959609185.1. Taxonomy (NCBI): domain Eukaryota; kingdom Metazoa; phylum Platyhelminthes; order Tricladida; family Dugesiidae; genus Schmidtea; species Schmidtea polychroa. The sequence goes on along the minus strand of CAUHTR010007543.1, from coordinate 73,137 downwards.
GAAAAATGCAGCTGCACGAAATATTCTGGAAAATGTTTATTATTTCTGAATCGAAAAATTGATGCAAATAAGTCATCATTTCACAAATGAGTGCTCAATAATCTTATTTATTCGTCTACATACGTTTTGTAATTATAGGTGTGAATGATTGACTTTTTTTATTTCGTTCTTTGTACTTGGTATATATACAGTTCAGTAGTTACAAGTATTTTTATTTGTAAATCCTCAAAATTCATGTTTTTTTATATAAATTAAGATTTATTTCGATAAGGCTCCGGAGGCCGCAGATTCCTTACCAGTGGCGTAACTAGTGGACGCAGGACCCTGCGTTGCGGGGGCCCAAAATTATTACTAAAAAATATTTACAATCATTTTCTGAAACTTTTTTCCCGCAGTTATATTTGCCTACAAACATAAAACTATCATTGAATAGCGGCTGCTGTGAATAACTATGTATTAAACTTTAACCGAAAAATTTAAGTGGAAATATTTTACATTGCCGGGGGGCCCAAATTTTGAAGTTCCGCCACTGTTCCTCACCCCTGGTTAAGACTATGTTCATATTAAGTTGATTCTGAATATATATAACTCGTTGATAGATCTACCAACTTAACAAAGATTACACGATATGCTATGCAGGTCATATCAACATTTGATAGAGGTAGCACGTCACCTCAGGAGAAGTGGTTATTAATAAGAATCACTAAATATTCCAAACAAGTCATTATCACTTTTATTTTATCACTTTATTCTGAAATCATAACAATAATTTATAAATAATATCTAATCCAATATAAAAATTCTGGTTCACTAATTTTTAATATTCAAACAAATATATGAGACTATAATTTTGATATCATCTAAATGGGATGTGATTAAAATTAAACTTTTATTTCTGAGCGTATATTTTATAAATCGTTTTTCTAATCTTTTCCTGTTGCTTTTAAAATTAACATTTTGTATTTTTAATAGATCGAATTTTTTTCCAAGTCATTAACATTTTCAATTTTTATATTTTTAACATTAAATCCTCACAGCCATCACTAATTAGAGGTTTGATTAAAACCTGCCTTATCAAACTTGAAAAATTCAAAAATATGATATGATGTTTACAATGAAAATGAAGTACCTCATTTACCTCATTTTCCAGTAGGGGCGAAATTTCCACTTGTGCTTGTTCCACCAAATTGCTTAAATCTTCTCGATAATGAAGTCGAGGTATTCTGTTGTAAATAATCTTCAACAAGAATGTGAATATCCCAAGTGTAACGAGAACTTGTATTGAAAATACAATTGCAGCAACCGGCTTGCCGGCAAAATAAATGATTTGACCAATGATCACTGGGGCAACTATTTTGGCAACCAAATCAAGCAGTCGAAATCTCGAAGTCATTTCTGAAAATTTTCATAATAATTTTAAAAGAAAACTACTTAATATTCATTTATTTTTATTTCTTTTTTAGATTACTGATCAATATTTTGTATATTATTGATATTAAAGATAATATAGATATTATATAGATATATTGTGGGCTACAGGAAAGCATAAATTTTACCTATTCGTGCTGTTTCCAACGTAACCCAGAATACAGACAATGTTTCTCCACTCGATACCCGTCGAGTAATCAACGTTGGTACTGTCTCAAGTGGGTGAGTGCTCGCAAAAAGTGAGCGCGTTATCCGCACTATAATTGTCGGCACTTCTTGGGTTCACGGACTATCGATAGAAGATGTGTGCCCGATTTGCTCTGGTCCCTCAATTTAATTGTTTTCCCAAATTCTAGAAACTCACTCACAATCTCATCAAACTGGCACCAAACATACTCGTGAAATTAAACAGTTTTATTGATACCCTTATCAAATAATTACACACTTATATAAAAGTCATGTTAAGATTGAGATGCCCTTTGTTCAATCAGGCGCTCCTCTTCGTCTAGCCGGAGTCTCTTCAACCGCTCCCTACCATCTCGACCTAATCTCTCGCGTTTCGATTTCCCCGGACTGGATGGGTCTAATATCTGCCGCGACGTGAGCGTCGACTAGCCCTCTGATTCTGTTGCGTTTCCAGCGCTCGGACTTGGATTTTCAGTGCGCGGATTTCCGTTTTGTCCTGCGCACTTTGGAGCTGTAATTGCTCGATTTGTTGGAGACGCTTTTTCATGTCTTCAGTGCTAAACCAGGTGCTTTCCAGTTCTTGCACCGACCCTTGAATTTCGTTATTCTAGCCCGGAGTCCTTCCACTTGTTGCTGGGCCTGCTCCCGGTCTTTCCGTAAGTTCTCTAATAGTTTGAACATTAAAAAACAAAGGGAAATCATTAAATCCATCTCCTGCATATCCTTACCCTTCTCTCCCACTCGACAATCCAATAAAATATAATTCAATATAAGTCATCGATTAATGGGCGCCACATCCCTACAATTTTAGTGGCCCGTGACGAACCAGTTTGTCGTTTTAGTCCATATGTTATATTTAAGACACAAACCCTATAATTTTATAATATAGCCCTTATAAAACTCAACAGGATTGAAAACTATATTTCAGGTAATACCATTTTATTATATGAGCCATCGATAATGAGAACAGTTCAACCTTTCACCGCGGTACCTATGTGGAAGAAGAACAAGTAAACTGGCCACGAAGTTTAATCAGTTCTTGCCTTTTGGTTAATTATTTATGTCAAGTGTACTGACAACCAAAACGTCAATTTGTTATGAGCTGGTTTCCAACTTATCTGACAGTCTTCCAAAAAAAAATCTAGCAACGCCGAAATTAAGCGAACACAACCCAGACCCTGAGTGCATCAAAATGGGAATGAATAAAAAAGATCGACAGATAACATAGTAGGCCTTGACTAATACGTTTGTTTTAGAATATAGAATTATAATTATCCCGTTTTATTGTCAAGGAAAAATAAAAATACAGTGCGTATACATATAAACCATCATTGCACAGATGTCCAGAAATAAACTCAAGAATACAAATGATAATAATTGCCACAACTACCAAGGGCTGGAAATCACATTGCTGTTGTTAATCATTCCGCGGGACAACCTTCCGGGGCCTTCCGCAATTTCGAAGAGAGGTCGGCTCAACTTCGGTCTCCTCTATCGGTCTTCCTGCTTCAATAGCCCGGACCTGGGCGTCCAGTCATCGCATTTTTTCCACAGAGAGATCGACTCCAACTTTGGCCTGGGTATAGGTTTCATACAACCGATCATTTACGGGCTCGATCCTCACCCGAGATGGGGCTTCTGGCTCTTGTTTCGTCTGTGTAATTGGCCCAAAGTAGGTCAGTCCGTTTCATGACCACTCATGAATTTTGAACCAGACCCAGCGGCTCCGGAGGCGAGTGATCGAATTATTACCCAGACATTGTTTTCGACTAAGGTATAATTTGAGTGGGTAATTATGGAAAACACAAATCTTACATTTACAAGGTTAATATACTTATATATGCTTTACACTATTAATATTAACACTGTTCTGACTATGATATAACTTAGGGGGGGTATTTATGTAAAAATTGTAAGTTTTATTTTTATGAGGTTAATAGAAATATACATAATGTGAATTAATACTTTTAATATTAGTTTTGGGCTGCTATATAATTCGAGGGGGATGTTTTATGAATTTTTTATGGGTTTAAGTTAGATGTTTTAATTCAGCATCGTCGACATTAATCTAGACTGTTATATAACTTAAAGGCGAGTTTTAGGAAAATTAAAAACCATGTTCTTTGAAGTGTAATTTAGAAATATATATTTCAATTTAGTATTTCTAACATTAATTTGAACTATTATAAAACTTAAGGGGGTGTTTTTAGGAAGATAAAGTATGCTTTTAGGAGTTTAATTCAGGTATATATATTTTAATTTAGTACTTCTTGTGCGAGAAAAATACTGCGACACTGTTGCATAACGACGAAACTATTATATAATAGTTCTCGTCGATATATTACGTTGCGGTAATTTAGATTGCGATATTAATGTCTGTTTTTATTAAACATTGTGTGTCTCGTTTTATTACTCAACAAGCTATCGCGGCGATGGATTTTCAAAAATTTATAAAGCGCTATAATGGAATAGGCGAATTCTCGACATGGTTGAAGAAATTCAAATTGGTCGCTACTATTGTTCAGAAAATAGAAGATATATCACTCGTGCTACTTTTGCTGTTAGAAGGGCCTGCTTTATTGGTCTACGATCATCTGACGGAAAAAGATAAGCGTTGTTGCAACACAATGGAAATTGCGCTGCAAAACACATTTTCAATGGACGGTTTTCAGACCAATGACAAATTTTGAACTAGTTCATGGAACGTGGAGCCGGTGAACGTCTTCCTCGCAGATCTAAGGCAATTGGCTACACTGACTGGTATCGAAGAAGATAATCTGCTCAAGAGAGCATTTGTTACAGGTTTGCCATCATTAGTATTGCAACAGATGCGAGTCTCGTCAAATATTCACGAAATGAGTCTTACAGAAATAGTTCGTCAAGCTCGTGCTCTATTATCAGAACATTCCGAGTCAGCCGGGCTGGTCGCGTCGAAGACATCGCCTAACAATACCAAAATGGAAAGTAGACTCTGTTAGGAGTACGAAAAGAAGATCGAGCGCTGGATCAAGGAAGACTGGTTGACTCCGGCGAATAGCGACGATCATGGTATCTTGCCCTTGCTAGCAGCAGTGCAAGAAAACAAAGGAAAAATCCGACCGGTTCTTGACTTTAGAGAGCTCAATAATTACGTTAAGAGTCAAACCGGTGACAGTGATGTATGTGGCGAAAGTGTAAAGAAATGGCGACAAATGGGAGATCAAGTGGTAATGCTCGATATAAAGAATGCCTATGTGCAGTTACATCTCGGCGAAGATCTTTGGGAATACCAAAAAGTTCGATACAAAGGTAAGTTGTATTACTTAACAAGATTGGGATTCGTCCACAACTGTGCTCCAAAAATAATGTCTCAAGTGCTAGAAAAGTGTTAAGCCGTCACCCCAGAATCAAAGATGCGACAGATCACTACATTGATGACATCGCTGTAGACACAGACAAAGTTCAAATTGACGAGGTTGTTAATCACTTAGCTCAATACGGCTTAACCACAAAGCCAGCAGAATCAATAGAAACACAAAGGTTCTTGGGCTCAGAATAAAACGTGATCATGCTGGCCACCTGTCACGGATCAGGGGAAATGGTGCTGGTGCAATCACAAGTGAAATTACTCATCGTACGCTGTTCTCTATATGCGGTAAGCTGGTTGGTTTGTCGCAGGATGGCTCAGAGTGGCGTGCAGCTATATTAAAAGAACTGCAATGGGAGCGAATTGGGATGACTTAATTGGCAAAAAATGCGAATCTAATCTGCCTGAAGTGATCACTCGAGTTAATACAAGCGACCCGGTCAAGGGAAGATGGACGGTAACTAATAGTGATAGGGGGTTCTTTGATGTGATGCGAGTAGTCTCGTCCTAGAGGTTATGCTGATAATAAATGATGATGTTGTTGAGGATGCTTCCTGGCTCAGAAAAGCCGAGGACCAGTCTCATATGGATGTTGCAGAACTTGACGCGGTGCTTAAGGGTATCAACTTGGCAATACAATGGGGAGTTAAGAGAATCGAGTTGATGGTGGATTCGGCCACGGTAGCAAGCTGGTTACGAACAGTGCTGAATAATGAAAGCCGAATACGGGTCCATGTAATTTCCGAAACGCTTGTAAGACGCCACCTGGGGATCGTCAAGGAACTCACCGCTGACGGAAGTTTAACATTCTCTGTATTTTTAGTGAAGTCAACAGAGAGCCGAGCAGATGTCCTTACGCGTGTTCCAGCGAAATGATTGAAGTCTGGGAATCATTTCGGCCTGGAAAAATCAATCTACTTCATTCAATCGGAAAATCCGGAAACCGATCGAGAGACAGCATGAAAGACGTCTTGAGAAACTGCACAGAATGTAGGTCGATCAACCCATATATATATATATATATATATATATATAATAAGAACTTTTTTTCCAATATATTTATTAAAAAGAGCTTGAAGATTATATAAAGATGTTTCTGATATATTACTGATTATAGATTTCAAGCTCCTTTTAATAAATTATATAAATATTATAGATATATAATTATTTATTTCACTTTTGTCGAATTTTGAAATTTCGATTTCAAATTATTTATTTGTCTAATAATTTGGCATGAAAATCAATTATATAGAATTTTTAGAATTTTTTTTTAGAATTTTTAGTTTTATCAAGATCCTAGAAAATCGGCTCCAGATTCGACGATTCATCTGCAGTGTTTATGTTGGTACTTAATGTTAAATAATAATATTTAGCTTAAAATAAATTTATTAAGATCTCACATCGACATATTATCAATACTTCTTTGGTTATAGATGATAAACTTTATATTTATTTATTATCTCAACTACATTTCTTAAGAAGGATAGATGAAACATATATAAAAAATATATAAAAAAATATATAAAAAATATATAAAAAAATATATATAAAAAATATATAAAATAATATATAAAAAAATATATAAAAAAATATAAAAAAATATAAAAAAAAATATAAAAAATTAAATAATAAAATGTATAATAAAATATATAATCTATTTTAAATAGACTACATTTATTAATTTTTAAAATATAATTTAGTATTAAAAACCTCGTAACGTGCACAATCAAGATAATTCGAGATGCGTTTTATTTTTTTTAAAACATTTGATCAAAATAAGGTTCAAAATGTAAATTCTTTAATAAAAGAAATTGTATTTTTTGCCGTTTTTTTGATGACCTAGACCAGCGATCGGTAAACTCATTTGTTAAAAGAATCAAATATCAGAAGCACAACAATTAAATTTTTCTGGAAAGCTTTAGCTACGAACTAGGAACGTCCAAGAAGGTCTACTCCTTCCCACACACATAATTTTTTAAATCTAATAGTTACAGAAAACATTAAATTACAGCTGTGTTACTGACTGATTCTTCGTTAAATTAACTCTTTCAATATGAAATGATTTCCTATCATAAATTTTTTTTAAATTACATAACAAAGGAATATTACATAACAAAACCATACATTTAAACAAAGCCCTATTACATAACAACATCATATAACATAACAAAGACATTTTAATAAAGTCATAAATTTAAACAAAGGACTATTACATAACAAAGACATATGACTCATAAATATTACGTAACAAAAACACATGACTCACCATACTTTTTAAATATATTACGTTGCGGTTTTTAAAAATTTAAATATATTTTAAAAACTTATTTTGACGCTAAAGTTGACAGAATAAAATTATTGCACATACTTTGCACATACTTTGCATTATTATTATTATTATCATATATAGTCTGAGTCTATCCGACAAGATATTCTGTCTCCCTAAGGGCAATGGCCACAAAGGTACTACTCACAAAGGTACTGCTAAAAATATTCAAGGCAAAACTTTAACATACTATTACACACACACAATGTATAAAAAATATTATTTAGTGTTCTAGCGGGCACATGGTTTTGATCATGCAAAATGTTAGTGTTCCTATCATTATATTATATCGTCTGATGGCTCATTTTAAACCCCACTACAAGACCCTTTGAATGAGCTATAGATATATTTATTATCATTATTACTTTTAAAGATATTAATAATTGAGGACCAGCATCTTTTTCAAAGTTAAATTATTATTATTTTTCAAAATATTATTAGTGTTCTAGCGGTCTCATGGTTTTGGTCATGCAACAAGTTAGTGTTCCCATCATCCGATTTTATTATACAATAGCTCATCTTAAAGTCTAGTGCAAGATCTATCTAATGATATATAAATATCATCATTATCATCATTATTAGTAATTATTATTATTATTATTATTATTATTATTATTATTATTATTATTATTATTATTATTATTATATACTCCGAATTTATCCGAGAAGATATTCGGTTCCCCTATGGGTACTACTCACAAAGGTACTGCTAAAAATATTCAAGGCAAAACTTTAACAAAGAAATTCTAAATATTATACTTTAAATATACACTCAAACTAAAATTTATTAACACATTCACATTCATCATCTCCACATTTCATAACATTTTCAACAACATGATCTATACAATTGTTATATTCACGCGGTTCAATATCCGTAAATTCCTCAATTGGTTCATCAAATTCTTGAATGCTTTCCTCATCATCTTGAGTGTTTTCTTCATCAGTTTCATCAAATCCCGAATCTTCACTCTCTGCTACCCAGTCTATATTTAATGCATTTGTAACAGATAATATATCCTCCATTTTCACACCAGATATTTCTGCTAATCTTTCCAATAAAAAGTTTTTTACAAATTCTAAATATTAAATAATTCGATAATTAACTAATCACATTAATCTTTTTCTGTAGTCATTATTAGCATTTTAAAACTATAGTGTATATTTGTTTATAGAATGTCTTTGCTAAAGTTTTTGTATTAATATAGAAAATAAGTGAAAAACAAATATGACTAAATACATTTATTAAATATATCAACATTTATTAAAATATCTGTGAAAGTCTAGCAGGCATAATTTTCCAAATTGGAGAATACACATCATTATTATCAACTTTATATCCTTGGATTGCAATTGTTATATACCAATTTTCGTTTTCTTTGAAGCTGATTTCATCAAAGGAATCATAAAATCTTGCATATCGGTTGTTGAAAAATGCATGTTGATTACATGATAGATTCGTATTCAACCGTTTGAAAACCTTATCAATAGATTTAATATCTATCATTGAAAGTGTGCCGGATAAGAATTGAAATTGAGTAGGAATTAACTTGATCGGTGACACCAATTTCATATTGATTTCTTCTTTTAAAAAATACATTTTGTAGTCGTGGAACATTTGAACTGACTGTACAAGTTCTGGAACAACTTTTGGTTTTTCAGTACTTGAAATTTTCTTTGTCATCGCGAATTAAGATTAAAATGAAATCGTACAGGGCTTTTATACCTATGACTATTGTTTATCATCCAATCAGATTGCAGCATGCCTTTGTTTCAATTGCATTCAAATTACATTGATATTGCATTGTCACATGTTTTATATTATTAAAATTATTATTATTAATATTATTTCTATTACTATTTACTAAAAAAGGCAAAACAAAAAATAGTTAAACATAAAAATTTATTTGGATAAAATTTGACAAAAATGATAATTACGAAGTGTCTTTACCAAAGACCATTCGACATATCTCTGGTAGCGGAAATTGCAACAGCTACATCCCAAAATGCAAGGGTATTCTGCTTCCACTTCCTTCATTGTTCTTCCAATCTTCACATCCCAGAGAAATGTATTGATAATATCGAAAATCCAGATTCTGGTTTCATTGTAAATTAAATCTGGGATTATTGCAACATCTCGATCTTTGAGAATATCATACATTTGCGGGTAATAAAAATACAATCTTTCCAGTATTATTGCATGATATTCATCTGTAAATAATAATATGATAAATACAATTAATATTAAAATTTACCATAATGTTCATGTTCTTTCATGGCTGCTCTAGCTGAACTTTGAATATTGTACATGGTTTAAAAATGATAACTAAACCCAAAACATTTGGTTATAAATAATCATCATCCAATTAGATTTCGACCAATCAGAATCATGCATTTCAATTGCACTGAATTTGCAATGATAAATAATTAATTAAGTGATAATAAAAAATCTAAAAATTCTTTTCCTTCAATTATTGATTTAATTTCAGATATGATATTATCAATTAAACATTTTTAATCAATATTTTTTATTCCAAGAATTACTATCTCACCGCTAGCGAATATATTTACACACATAGGGTTATATTTTATATATCTCAAAGCTGGAAATAATTCTGGTTCGTAAAAGCATGGTATTAATTTAGCCAATTTATTTAAATTACAAGAATAACCTATATCGGAAGTTACGGTTATCGATTGAATTTCTAAATCATAAACATTATATTCACTAGCTTTGATTATTTCCTTACTCCCCATAATTCTACATTTACCAGTTTTGAAATATATTAATGGATATTTTTTACTTCTATTGATAAGTTGTTGTGGTTTCCTCATTGGAAATACCATTTTACATACATCAGCTTTTGCACTGTAATTTATATTTGAAAGCATTTTAATGAAATAATTATAAAAACTCTGATTTATATATATATATATATATATATTTTAAAACGGAATTCATTTAAATTATCAATATAAACAATAATTATATAGTTTAAATTTAAAAAATGGAATTACGAAATGATGCAGTATACCAAATCGTTGGTCCAAGTGGTAGCGGAAAAACATTATTTGTTTGTAAATTACTAAAATCAAATTTGTTCAAAACAAAATTCAACAATATTTATTGGCATAGGGGCGCCGACGAAGAACATGGATTGACGCAATCAAGTTTCTGTCAGTTGAAAATCATGAAAATAGTAAAGGGTTTTGATAAAAACTGTTCAAGTCGTTTGAAGAAAGATGATGTCATCATTATCGATGATTATCATTATAGATGCAGTGTTGGGATTTAATAATATCAAGATTGAGGGCGGAAATAATACATTCATTCACGAGGCTTTGATAGAAACTATTTTAAATTACAATTCCGATACTAAAAATACCTGTAGGTTATGCAGTAACAGATGATGAAAGAAAAAAAGTGGGTTAAAGGCTCAAAATTATTCACTATGTGCTCATTGTTGCAACTCGATTTTATGGGTCAACCGAAATATTTACTTCCAGGAGTTAATGTACACATTAGACTGAAAAGGTCCGATTCTGCATTATCTCTTACTAGTGCAAATTATTGGTGAGAAGAATTCGAGTAGACTCATCAGTATTAACTGGTCATCAATTGGGTCTTAATTCAAAACATGCAATTTATCCTTTAAAAACAAAGGAAATTGTACAATTTGCTATTGCTAAAGGTGCTTCATCATTCTATAAAGAACAAATATTTGGTGACAGAAGAATGCCTAATTTTATTCTGGTAACATTTCAAAGTGAAACGCAATATAATGGGTCTTATACTGCTTCCAGCTCAATTTTCAAAAACTTTGGTTTTACTTCATTGACTTTGTCGAAAAATACTGATTATAGAGAAACATATACTCAAGATTTCGAAAGTGATAATTACTGTGTGACATATACCAGAGTATTGTTAGAAATCTAGGTTATTTAGATAAAAACTTGAATTGTGGAGTAACTCTAGAAGAATTTAAAACCAAATATCCATTTTTCACATTTGTTTTAGCCCCCGATTTTGATTTAAATCAGAGTCAACTACCACAAAACGGGAATTTACGACTGGATATAAACTTTGCAAAGGCCATTACAAAACCGGTACATGTTATAATATATGGAGTATTTGAAAATGAAGTTCAAATTACTGCAAATAGAACCGTGCTAGTATAAATGTATACAGAAATATAGGAAGTTGTCATGAAGTAAGTTTTTTGATACTGTTTAATTTTATTAAAGTAGTTCTGTTCAGGTTAATCGAATTGGAAAACAAATAATGTTATGCAATATATAGTTATTTAACTTTATTTTTAATTTTTTAAACTAAAATGCTTTCGTGAAATTTTTCTTTAGAAAGGTATTATATTAAATATAATATGTAATATAATTAAATAATTCTTTACTTATATTACATAAATATTATTAATCTGCAAATAATTAAATTGATGTTTTTATAATAATAATACCAAATTTGGGGCCCCGTCAGTTGGGTCCTAGGCTTCAACCTTGTCGGTATAATTGGTAAATACAGGCCTGCATCTGGCAATCATTTTATTTCATAGAATAATCTCTAACCATAGTCTGATGCTGTTGCACACTTCAGTTATGTTTACATTAATTTGATCTTACAAGTATGAAATTAATTTCACATACGCCTAGTTTAGGGTTGCCATATGTACCGGTGTCACGGTCAATTTAACATTTACAAATGAGTATATTGTTTTGGTAAAGTGGTCAGTTCCACTGGCGAAATATGATGTTTTTTCATGAATGCTTCTCAACGAAGTTCCAGAATGGGAACATGTTGAAAAAGCTATTGCATATTTATGTGAAATAGGTATATTGTTCACGGATAAAATCAATTCACGAGGAAGTAATGTATATGAAGTCATTTATCGAAAATAAAACATATGAAGAAGGGATAACGAAAGATATGCATGATAAATGGTTATACTATTTCACAAAGACTGAAGAGACAGAAACCCTACTTTAAAATGTGCCAATATATGTTCGCCATACCACCGTACAATGTGCATGTGAGCGCAATTTGCTTTCTGTTGATACAATGAAAAGCACCATTCAATGCATTTTAAATTATCATTATATAAAAGGGGACAAAGAGCGATTGTAATGAAGTCACCGAAGTCAAGGAAGAGGGAGAGTGAAGACAAGAAAAAAATGGAAGGTTTTATTTGGTTTTATTAGATTGAATCGCCCATTAATTTATATTATATTATTTTAGATTTAGTATAGACGCATTCAAATATTTTAAATTAGTTTTTATGAGATTTGCAATTTTTCATAATAAAGGCATAATTGTCGATAAAAGTTTTGTTGTTGTTATTTGGGGGGATGAAGCGTAACGAGAAGGGAGGGAAGTTTGTCCCGGTCTGTAGTCCAAGAATTATGGCAACCCTTGTCTAGTTTGAAAAATGAAATTTTTGCAATTCTCGGAAGACATTATTTCATATAAACCAAATTCTTTGCTAATAAGTAGTCTTGAGGTTTATAAGTCCATCCACTACAGAATCAGTAATAGGGTAGAATATTCTATCTTTGAAATCATTCCTATTAAAATTTGCTAAGAACAATGATGTTATTTGCATCCAAATCTATGTAAGGCTCTTCTTTCATCCCATATTGGTGGTCTATATACCACAATTTATAACATTTTTTAAAAAAGCTCCATAAATTTTTTATGTTATTAAAAGTTTTCTTTAACGTCATAATTATGTCAATTATGTTTAAGTATTTTTATATGATAAAAATAGATGGAAATAAAATATTTACTTGATAGCAATGAGTTGTTATTGAGACATAAAATTGGCAACCAGTCTTTGCTGAGAAGATTATTATTTACCAGTCCAGCAACATGTGTCAGGACACCAAAGATGACCAGTAGAGATTGGGATATGATACGGAGAATTGGAGCTCCATCGGTTAAAATAACAAAATCATAGAAAAATAAAACTATACATAGCGAAACTGAACAAATCAAGGTACTAATATTGCGAATTACGAGGACAATTACTGCAGCTAAAACAAAGATAAAAATTACAAAAGATAATAAATAAACGAAATATTTAGTATAGATTTCACATGAAGTTCTATCAAATGTAGTATTTTTAATGTCATTGTAAATTTACAGTTTCTTCCTGGCTTTCATCGCCTTTTGTTTGTTTTTGTTTTCGTTGTTAATTTTGTTTTAATGTGCTTTCAATAATTGGGAATAATAATGCCAAAAGCTGCGAACCTCAACAAATTTAATTGTGTAACAGTAACTTCAAATTGTTAATATCAATATTTTATTATTTTTATTGCCATTATTATTTTCTATATTATTTACTCAATTAATTAATATTGTTTTAATTACGTCATTTTCAAAAATTTCTTCTCTGTTCGAAGACAAAATTATATTTCTACATTTATTTATGAAAATCTAAACTGTAACATACAATTGTAACATTGAATTTATTAAATAGAGAGTTTGAAGACTATAAATCAGTAATATATCGATGTTTTTTGATAGTCACGAATTTTCGGCACTGCCTTTTTCAAGTGAATTTCATTTCAAATTCAATGGAAAAAATAATCAGTGGTGAAATTGGAAGAAATAAAAGTTCTTATAATAATTGTAACATTATTTATAACGCTTCCAAATTGCATAATCTAGAAAAAGGAGTATTATTGATACAGATCAATCGAACACGTGTATACTTCTTTTATCTGATTGCACACACAAACGTTTACGCAGAAGTCATCAAGCATCAAGGTCATAGTGACCTGGTTGAAAAATTGATTTATCATAAGTTGTTATTATCTCAGCATTTATATATAAATTGCATCAAAATGTAAAATTAACAAATAATAAATAAAACCTGCAAATTTTAAATTTAAAAGTTTATTTAAGAAGTTTGTTATTAAAATTATTATATATATTTTAAGATTTTTGATTCATTTGTTTTACCTTTAAGCCTTGAAGATCGGTCAGTCCATGACCCGATCACCGATCCTACTAATAAAACAGTCCCAGATGATAAAAATCCAAAGATTGCAGTTAAAATGAGATTTAAGGGATCCAAAACAACCAAATAAATTCCCATCAAGAAATACCAGCTTCGATCATCCTTAATATAATTTTAATGAGTCAACATTGAAAAATTTTTAGAAAGGAGTTGATAAATACGAAAAACTGTCTCAAATAATTATAAATAGTAAATGATTTTAAAAATTAGAAATATTTTGAGAAATTATGTAAGGCATGGAATCTTAAACGTGAAGTGGTTTAAAAATGTTTTGGAAACTAAAATTCTTCGCGGACACTCAAAATGGAGAGTTGTCAAAATGAAACTTATACATATTATTACGCTAATATTTTTGAAAATAAAAATATTTTTAACTCACCCAATTTTCATATCATTTAATGTTAACTACAAGACTTTTCTCTTTACACAAATTTTAACAGAACAAGTTTTTTCGCACAAAAAATTCGCACCAAATAATAAAAATAAAAAAAAAATTTTCCAAAAACAAATTAGAAATATCTAATACTTTTAGGAATAAAATTTTTTTATCAAAATACATCAATACAAAAATTAATTTTCTTATAAAAATATTTAATTGACAATTTAATTCACAATTTTTGAATAACAGCTGATAAAGACAGCATCGAAAATTTGTGCTTGACAAGGGGAAAATATTAATCTATAGTCGTTATGAAAATAAAAGAAAAAAATAAAATTAAAACCAACCCAAGATGATATAAAAGCACAGTAATAAAATAGAGACGCTGTTTCTGTGAGAAATCCGAAACAATTTCTACCTGAAAAATTAGATAAAATTTTTTATGAGAAAAAATGTCAAACTTTTTGGTATATTGTCCAATTTTGCATATCTTATTTCAGAATGGGCGGACATCGCCAATGAATCTTAAAAGATATATTTGAAATATTTCTTTATTTACATAGATCAACGTTATCGATTAAAACAAAGTGCATTACAGAAATACAGCATTGCAGAAACAATGATAAATTAAAAAAAATAAAAGATGTATTTATTTGTTAATTATTAAATAAAGTTTTGTTAAAGTTTTTCGTTTAGAGCAGTGGTACGCAAACTATGTGCCGNTGATCAATCAATATATATCATCTCTAGTTAGGTATTTGATGGGTGAAATATTTGTAGGAAATAATGAATTTTGATCTTTCAGTGAATTTTTACTACATAGCTACTAAATTATTTTAATGGAAGAATATTTGGTGTCTGTAACAATTAAATAAAATTCATATTTTTGAAGTTCTCTAAGGATTTTAAGAGGATTGAATGAATTAAAGGAGGATATAACCTCAAGTTGGTAGAATTACGGATATAGTCGGTTATATATTGATGTTTAAAGGGGGTAGAAATATTTTTGGTGAGAGATGGGTTTTGATGGGAATATACGATTATTAAGGGGATATAGTCGGTTGGATTTAATGGAGGATCGGATAAGGTGGGAAAATATGATTTTTAAGGGGATATAGTCGGTTGGATTTAATGAATGTTCGGTTAAGATGGAATCCTTTGAATATTTAAATGGGTAATGTTGGTAAAATATCAATGTTTTAAGGGAAATTGCAATACATTAGTCAGTTATGAATCAATAATAATGTGAAATTATATCGTTTTATTAGGTTGTGATGAATGCACAGTAAATTAATTTAGATTTATGGTTTAGAACAACGTTTTATTAAGTAGAGATAATGATCGATTTACTTGGTTTTGACAATGAAATCTTTAGAGATAATTGGGATTGACATCAACTTTAAATTATTTTTTATCTTTATGTAAATGTTATAGGCAAACAAAAGTTGAGAAATATTCACTTAAAACATCGACTAAAGAAAATTCATCTTTATTGGAAGAAATTTATCGGGTGATTTTAATTAGTAATTAAATCGGTTGAATATCGGTAAAAATGATCATTTGAAGAAATATATTTTATTGAATGGATAAATTTAATCTTTCAATGGGACCTAGTCAGTTATATTGTACAGTAATATTTATTTTAAATTTTGAGTAGAACAAAAATTAAATTATTTTTAATTATTTTTTAATTATAACTGGTTTTATCATTAGATTTTATAAATTATTTAGGGTTAATGACCAAATTATTTTACATGTTTTATAGGGAAATATTCGTGATAATAGGAATTAAAGTTAGAATTATAGTCATTTAAAGGGGGATTTTAAGCAATCTTATTAGTCTGAAGGAAATATATATCCTTTTAAGGGTATTTATCGATAAAATACTAATCTTTAAAGATAGAGTTATTCTAGGGAAATTTGATGCTTTTTAGATGATTTTAGTGAAATATTTGTAATAATATGAATTAAGGGTAGAAATATAGTCATTTAAGGGATTTTAAAGAATCTTATTAGTTTGAGGGAAACATACATCCTTTTAAGGCTATTTATCGATAAAATACTAATCTTTAAAGAGAATTATTTCATGGAAATTTGATGCTTTTTAGATGATTTTATTAGAGGATTCGCTTGGATATAACAAATATTGTCATTTAAATGAATTTGTTTATTAGATGTTATCATTAGTGGGCTTATATCAGTCTCTTTTGACATTTATTTCTAAGATATTGTTGAATTTGATAATTGTAAATGAATTTATACTGATTTTTTGAATATATTGAGCAATCAGTCAATCAATTTGAGTACTAAATATAACCCTTATTTTCATATTTAACCAATAATATCATGGTTTGAAAATCCTAGAAAAAATTTCATCTTAAATTGACTTTAACTTTAATATTTTAGATCATTGATTACTTAATTTAAAAATTAAACATTAATTTACATATTTAACCAATAATTTCATGTGGTCATCTGGTCGTAAGTACTTGGTATCTATTTGGCAGTGCTTTGTACTTGGTATCTTGTACTTGGTAGCAGGTGTATGGTCGAAGTTTGTAAATACTTAGTACTTGGTTGATAATGGTTAGTACCTGGTTGTTGTCGGTTGTTAGTACTTGGTTGTTGTCTGTTGTAAGTACTTGGTATCTGGTACCTAGTTGCTGCTTGTAATTAATTACATATTAAATTTTTTTTTCAAAAAAAACAACCCCTGGAAAATCACTATAATGGTTCTCGCAATTTATTCTTATTTTTTGAAATTGTATTTAAAATTGCAACATTACGAGACAAGGGTCAGTAAATTTATAAATAGCGATGAAATCACATCATAATCTCCAAGAATTATTATTCAACAAGCAATGAACTTAGTGAGATAATTTAATTAATTCATTAAATCGTAGCTAGTCCGTTATTATTTTACCGTATCTAATATTAGATACTGATTAATATGGTATCTTAATGATGATGATGATCATTAACTGAAAATATATTTCAATTATTTGGCATTTTTGTTTGTTCATTAAATATATGATCAATTGTTTAGTAATGATATTCTTTTATTATTAATGTGTAAAAATCGGTTTGTTGAGGTTCTCAGAATCTATATATAAATAAGAACACAAACACTGGTTCAAAAACTTTATTAACAAATAACAATTATGTACACAAAAATAAAATCAACTTTTACTAAATTAATTACTAAGTAGGGAAACATGTGAACCCGGGAACAAATACATATTGCGTCATTGATGCCGTAACAAAGGCATATGACCAGTGCTCGAAGTGAGGCGGGATAGCCGGGATATTATCCCGGCATTGATTATGTAGGCGGAATTGCATCCCGGCACTTCATTTCATATAATCTATAGGTTTATCCCGGTACTTATTTCATTTTATAGGCACACAAATACTGCAATTAAAGTCACACATAGTACATCCATATATGTATGTATATATATATTCTTTATTCTCTATTCTCTATTCAATTAAGAATTTCCCAAGCAGCAGTAATGGATAGGTAGGTATATTCTCTTATTTATTTTAGTTAAACCAGCAAGTTGTTTGTTGAGTTATTTATACTGCGACCCCCTCTATATATAATGTGTGCATGATTTCACATGCAGAGAGCTGTTATAATTAACGTGATAAGAAAACATATATGTGTTACGCAGATATACATACACATGCACATATTGACAATCACAATATGTAAGAGATAGGACCGCTTCAATGCCTTTATCGTACTTCTTATCCACTGTATATAGTATGAGTTTTGATGTATTAAAGGTGTGTGTGTGAAAGTGTAGGCATGAGTTTCTTGTCACGGGCACTGCGTAGCTTACACAAAGGGTGTGTTATTACGTATTTTGTGTCTATGAAATGGACCAATTAAATTAATAGCAACTCATAATCACGACCACATAGTCTAGCTCTTTCTATCCCTCTATTCTTATCTCACACATTTGGACTGTCCACTCACATTCTCTATTGACACTATTGCTTGTGAGCCTTTTGTCTGAGTTACTCATGTCTCTTAAACGAGTGAAACGGATTGATGATTTTTTTAAGCCGAAGGCTCTGAAAATGCAACGAAGTGATTCTCCATCTACTTCTAGTGTGTCATCGTCAATCACCATTATCCCCAATGACTCTGAGACAGTGCAACGTGATTCTCCATCTACTTCTAGTGTGTCATCGTCAATCACCATTATCCCCAATGACTCTGAGACAGTGCAACGTGATTCTCCATCTACTTCTAGTGTGTCATCGTCAATCACCATTATCCCCAATGACTCTGAGACAGTGCAACGTGATTCTCCATCTATACCTGATTGTTGGACAGTGGAAACCTGGCTGAAATACAAAAGCAAATATGATTGGCTGATTGTTTCTGCTAAGAATTTAGGATGTTCCACGTGTCACAAGGTGAAATTGCTTGGTCCGCATAAAAGTCGTGGCGTCAAAATGTCAGAGGAATGGATGTCGGCAAATGTTACACACTATGGTGACACTCTTGCAAAGCAGCAACAGTCTCTCCGCAAAAAGATGCTTGATCACTTGAATAGCTCAGCACATAAGACAGCATGTATGATATTGAATACTCAGAAATCTGCGATTATGGAAAATCTGGCAACTATTCATTGTAAAGCTTATGAGGCATCTACTGAAAGAGTTTTCCGAACGGCATATAAACAGGCCAAGTTAAACAGGCCTTTTTCGGACATGGAGATGGAAATCGACTTGCAACGGCTCAATGGAATAGACATGGGAAGGATTCTCCACAGCGATCATGCATGCGCCAATATAATTGACCACATTGCAAAAGAGATGCGTAAAAGGATGTTGGAGGAAATCATTAGTCAGAATGCCAAGATATCTATCCTCATTGATGAATCGACCTCACTTAGCCAAAAAGCTACGTTGATAATTTACATTCGCTGCGTCTTGCACCATGAGGTCAATACTGTCTTCCTGGATTTAATTGAATTGAATGGAACGACATCCCAAGTTATATTTCAAGATCTTCTAGTTTCTTTGGAGAAGCACGGTATTGGTGAAGCTTATCTCACTGAAAATTGGATTGGCTTTTGCTGTGATGGCGCTTCAGTTATGTTGGGACGTCGCGCTGGAGTTGGTGCACTTATTGTGAGGAAATTCTCCCACGTTGTTATCTGGCACTGTGCGGCACACCGTTTAGAATTGGGAGTCGGAGATACTGTAGAAGAGGTTTGTGGAGTAAACAATTTCCGTTGTTTTATGGATAAACTGTACAGTTTGTATCATGCCTCACCTAAAAATCAACGGGAATTGTACGATGTAGCAAATTCACTTGGACAGCAACTGCTTTCGATTGGACGAATATTAAGTACACGTTGGGTGGCATCAAGCGTGCGGACAATGAAAGCAGTATGGGAAAATTATCCAGCTCTCTATTATCACTTTCAACAGGCTGCCATAGATCCATCCAGAGATAAACGAGAGCAGGCTACCTACATTGGCCTTTCTCTATGGTTATCTACTTTCACTTTTGTGCACAATTTAGCTGTGATGTACGATGGCTTACAAGAGCTAGCAGACCTTTCACTTTCTCTACAGCGCCGGGACATGAGCATTCCAGAGGCACACAAACTCATCAACCGTGAGCTGCTTGTCCTAGAGTCCCTAAAAAAGGAAGAGGAGAGCATTTGTGTGAAATCTCTGAAAAACCAGCGTTCAAAGGAATTACCCTGCACGAGGGCAGCAAATGCGATGTACTCATTAATGCTAATCGGTTTTTCCAAGCCTTACGAGACAATCTGGAATCGCGACTTCTCCCAACACATCATTCCAGCAACGTAACATCCGCACATTCTACGAACACGCTGCTTTACAATCACCTTAAAGTGTTATACCCATCCTTCTGGCCGGATTCAATGGATATTTTATACGGTGATGACAGTATCCGGGCGCTTTGCACCCGATTCAAAATCGACACTGCTAGCTCTCTCCAGGGGATGCGGGAATTTATTGAAAATGGTGGCAAGCGCATTTCACAACAACTGCTGCCACTTCTCCGTACAATAGAATGCATTCCTGTATCAACTGCCGAGTGTGAACGTGGGTTCAGTGCCATGAATCTAATTGTTACTGACTGCCGCTCAAGCTTATCCATATCGCGTGCTTCTGCACTAATGATGATTCGCCTTGTGGGTCCCCCATTAAGATTATGGAAGCCCTCTGCTTATGTGCAAAGTTGGCTAACCAGTGGCCACAGACATGCAGACGAAAAGAACTGCCTATCGCGAATTGTCCGTGATGATCCCGTTAGCGAAACATCAATGTACTCTCTCTGCAAGTTATGAGGGTTTGTTAGTGTTATTCCCACTCTGTTGACGATATGTTCTCAACATGTTTGACAGCATTTAGTGCTACCAGTTCTTTAATATATTTTACTGTAATTAAATGTTGAATAAAAGCACGTAGAAAGTTAAGTGAATTTGCAGTTTTTTTGAGGTAATGTGAGAAAATGGGCTATTACCAAAAGGACTATCAGAGTAAGACGTTGACGCTTTATATTTGAAACAAAATTTCCGATTATTTATCAGACAAATTTACACATGCAAAAAATCTCTGTCATTTTGCTTGGTTAAAAATGAGAATCCCGCAGGGATTTACCCACCCCCCCCCACATTAAAACAGGTACACCCCCTGAAACTTATGATGAAATGAGTGGACACCCCCCCCCCAAAAAAAAAATTTGTTGGACACCCCCCAAAGTTTTGCAACACCCCCAACTGAAAATTTCTGCATAAAAGCCTGGAATCCCGGGTGCCACAGCATGCCTATCCCGGCACATATTTTGTTCCACTTCGAGCACTGCATATGACTAATCTTTTTGAACAAAGACATATTACAATTTCTATCGGTTCTCACGCCGTATCCAATGAAGTTATTATTAGGCGAGGATACTTAAGGAGACTGGATGTTGCAACTATTGAAGATCAGGCGGTGGCAAATTGTGACTCGTCATATGTCCATAATATATCTCGGTATGGCTATCACCTGGCAAGACACCGAATTTGTTGACTTTTTCCAAACAAGTGGGGAAACCCGCACAAGATGGGCTACAATTCCGCTACGACTCTGAAATACCATCCGACCTACTGGCCAGAGGAACAACTGGTGCCCCTCAAGCTGTGGCCTTCCGGATGCCAGTGCCGTCATTTATTATTTTTTGCCTATTTGATTTAATAAAATGGTTATTATCAATAAAATTTTTAAATAAGTATTCATTCAAAATAATTCATTTCAAAAACAAAACATAACTTATTTCATTATCAAACTTTATTGGCTACACTTTACTTTATCTAATGACAATGATAAAAGAAAGAGGAAAACGAACCTTTAAAAATAACATTTTAAATTAAAGAAACATAATTCATAATATGAAAAGATTTTGACATAAACCGTAATCAAAAAAAATTCATTCGCGAATTCATAATAATCAGAATAATAATCATCACACATAATCATTTTATTGTCATATCCATTTTGATATCTAAATCGAGCTGCTTCCATTTGTGCACGCCATACTTGAGATCGATAATCAGGGATCATAGCAGTCATAACACCTCCAGTACTTTCAGTAATATTAAACAATCTCGTAGCTGAACTCTTCTCAATCATTTTATTTGGAACCTGTCCTTGTGTAGCTACACATAAATTTGATCTCATATTATTCCTTTCTGAACACAAAACAATATCGATTCGGCCATTTTGATCTTGAGCACATTTCAACAAATTTGTTTGATCCATATTCAAATCACCAGGTACAGATTGAACTAATTGTCGGTCTCGAGATAATGTGATTAGAGAGAATCCATTATCCAGAACTTTAAGCGATTTGCTAGATCTGATAACATCGTCTTTACAAATAGTTTCTATTTCCATTTTGCTGCGGGTTCTATTCAACCTTGCCATTAAATCATCGAGATCCATCAATTCCCCGTTATATTTAAATCCATAATTTGTAACTTTGTTACTTTCCATAAATTCCAACCAAAATCGAAGAGAACTCAAAATCAAAAAAATCTTCAGTTAAAACCTTAAATCCATTCGAGATCGATAAATCTAAAACTCAAATTACAACTCAAATAAATCATAAATTCAAAAAAATATTGAAAACTACCTCTTGCTCGCGTCTGTGTGCGCACACAGCCAAAAACAGAAAAGAAAAGCGCACACAGACGCGAGATCAGATTAAAATTTTCACCCTCTCAATTTTACGCGTCTGTGTGCGCACACAACCAAAACAAAGAAAAAAGCGCACACAGACGCGAAACAACTAATAATTCACCATCCTCCCCCCCTTGACACCTTAGTGTCAATCTCAAATCCCCATCAGCTTCTCCTTCTTCTTTTATACTCAAACATAATTTGAAGAAACATTCCCGTGTCAGTTTATCCCTTTTCCCCTTCATTTCTTGCACTTCCCTCGCCATTTTATCCCTTTTCCCTTTCATTTTCGGCCTTTCCCTCGCTATTCATTTTTCCTTGAACATTTTGTGTGATTGTCATAACGTTAACTAATTCGTTAATTCTTCCAGAATTGAATATTTGACCATCTAAATGACTCTGAGCTCCTTGCTCTTCATTATATGCCTTACTCCTGTCGAGTGGCATGTCCTCAATTCCTCGAGATGCCCGTAACTCGTCATTGAACATTTCAGTTACCGCAAAATAACTCTGACCCGTCCTCATTGATGCGTTTTCATTTAGTAATTCGTTGTGTCTCTGCTTACATCCGGTAACCTTGCAGAAAGATTCTTTACGACATTCCTTGGCCATGTGATTTCTTTTGAAGCAATTCCTGCACAGTTTCTTTTCTTCGATGACTCTCTTCCTTTCTGAAATTGTGAGTTGCTTAAACTTGTCACATTGGTCTAGGTAATGTTGACCACCACATTGTACACACTCTGATCTATAGCCGTTAGAGTTATTCACCTGTATAACCGTTCCCCTTTTAACTCTGCCATCTGGTTGCCCCGTAAAATGCGTCCAACCTCCTGGATTGAAGCTTTCTCTTTCTCTAGACACACCTTCTACTCTTGACACATCATAAGCCCTGGTGCATGGTTGAGTCCCATGCACAACCTCGTTAGTGGACCTTAGGATCTCCGCTTCTTGTTGTATCCATCTTCTCAAATCCTCTATCGTCTCCCGCAATTCCTTTTCTATTTTCTCTTTCTTCCATTTATACACAAGATCCGTTGTTAACTTGCCCAAACACTTTTGAAACAGATATCCAGTCTTTAACTCGGATTCTTTCCCAGTGGATTTAAATCGCACGGTGACTGTTTCTAATAATCCAACAAATAAGTCAAGATCCTTCAAATCTCCTTCTCGAATTGGCCTGAACTGGTCCATCTCCTCTAACATTGATAAATATATCCTTTCATCTCCACCATATCGCCTATCCAACTTCTCTTTTGCCATTTGATAAGCCTCTGCCGAATATCCTAGATTTTCAATTAACTTTAATGGCTCTCCGTGAAGGTACTTGTGCAGGTGAAACATCTTTTCAACCTCATCACCTTCCGCTTCGTCAACACACGCAGTAAAAGCTGCTTTCCATGGTTCGTACTCTTTCATCTTGCCTTCAAAGACAGGTATTGTAATTTTCTGTAGACTTTCCAGTTTTCTTTTATGCACGGAATTATTCTTCTTGATTGTATCATCATTCACCTTTTCCTTCTTTTCCATAAAAGATTGATTTGCTTTTCTTTCCATCAATGCCCCAATTATTTGATGTTTTTCCTCGATCTCCTGCAGGTCTTTATCTAAGATTGCAGTGATGTTCAATCTATGCAATTTTTCACTGATCACTCTTAGATCTCTTAATTCTTCATCTAGACTCTCCTTTAGATCTTCATATTCTTCCAACCATTTGCTAACATCCTTACTCTTTATATCATTCAGAATCTTGTTTCTCCATCTCGTTAATTTTCCTTTTTTCATTCTCTTTTTCCACAATTCTTCTTCTAACATCTCTTCGTCATTGCCACCGCACAGCCTGAGTGACAAATGAAGTGTCGACCCTACTTGTATCCTATAATAGTTCAATCTTCTTTTATTTTCTAACTGCTTTCCTGCGTATACTAACATTTGATAATTTTCCGGAATTCCTTCTTTGTCCTGGATATTTCCTTTTATCTTTTCAATTGTGTCGTTCCATTTAACGTCCAGAGTAATTGTCTTACCAGTAAGAGTCTTGACAAATATTTGATTTTCCCCTCGCAACTCCAAACCCATTACCCCGCTCGCCCTCACCCTTGACTCAGCTCTGTTCTTTACCCTGTTCCCCTGGCTTCCCCCTTTAAAAGAGTGCTGGGGCCCATAGCAGCACTTTCCCACGCTCGGTAGGGAAGGGAGGATGTTTAATTTTACAGAAATATTAGTTGTTATTACATTTTTTATCATAATACATAAATACAAAAAATACATTTTACAATCATCAATTACCTTGTTCCGGCTGGCTAGCCGGAACCACGCTCTGCTACCATGTTCATTCGCGAATTCATAATAATCAGAATAATAATCATCACACATAATCATTTTATTGTCATATCCATTTTGATATCTAAATCGAGCTGCTTCCATTTGTGCACGCCATACTTGAGATCGATAATCAGGGATCATAGCAGTCATAACACCTCCAGTACTTTCAGTAATATTAAACAATCTCGTAGCTGAACTCTTCTCAATCATTTTATTTGGAACCTGTCCTTGTGTAGCTACACATAAATTTGATCTCATATTATTCCTTTCTGAACACAAAACAATATCGATTCGGCCATTTTGATCTTGAGCACATTTCAACAAATTTGTTTGATCCATATTCAAATCACCAGGTACAGATTGAACTAATTGTCGGTCTCGAGATAATGTGATTAGAGAGAATCCATTATCCAGAACTTTAAGCGATTTGCTAGATCTGATAACATCGTCTTTACAAATAGTTTCTATTTCCATTTTGCTGCGGGTTCTATTCAACCTTGCCATTAAATCATCGAGATCCATCAATTCCCCGTTATATTTAAATCCATAATTTGTAACTTTGTTACTTTCCATAAATTCCAACCAAAATCGAAGAGAACTCAAAATCAAAAAAATCTTCAGTTAAAACCTTAAATCCATTCGAGATCGATAAATCTAAAACTCAAATTACAACTCAAATAAATCATAAATTCAAAAAAATATTGAAAACTACCTCTTGCTCGCGTCTGTGTGCGCACACAGCCAAAAACAGAAAAGAAAAGCGCACACAGACGCGAGATCAGATTAAAATTTTCACCCTCTCAATTTTACGCGTCTGTGTGCGCACACAACCAAAACAAAGAAAAAAGCGCACACAGACGCGAAACAACTAATAATTCACCAGGCTACACTTTACTTTATCTAATGACAATGATAAAAGAAAGAGGAAAACGAACCTTTAAAAATAACATTTTAAATTAAAGAAACATAATTCATAATATGAAAAGATTTTGACATAAACCGTAATCAAAATTTACCGAAATTTCCTTTGATTCGTTTCCTTGGTTAGTATTTGTGATTCCTGAATATATGTTGAGTTTCCCGAGTGATTTTATTGTCCTAAATTAAATGGAGTTTTATCCGTGCTAATGTTCTCAAAGTTTATCAATTGGTTCTCCCTAATGATCCCAAAATGAAATAGAGTGATTGAATGTTTCTAGAAACCTAAATTTTTGTAAAAATGAACATTGAAATTTTCATTTCAATGCCTTTCTTATATAGCTTACTGTAAAATGTGCGGGTCAATCAAAATCGAGTCGCCGCAAAATTAATTAATTTAATTTAATTTTATGTATTTTGTTAATTTTATCTTGTTTTTCGTGTTTTTTCTTCCTATTATATTAATTTTCTTAAATCTTTTTATTAACTGGATATATTTGGTGTTGTTTTTTCTTGCTTTTATCGGTGATTAAATGTTTTGATTCTTTTAATTTTTTATTTTAACTCTACGTTTTATTTTTCCTATATTTTATTTCGTTAATGCACTTATTTATATATTTATTTTAAGTCATTTTTTGATTTTTGAGGTACTTTTTGTTGTTTCCTATTGTTTTTCTCTTTTTATTTACGCTCGCTATTTCATATTTTGTGTTGATCTTAACTCTCAGCCCAACAATATGCATCATCAAAAATAAATACATGATAAAATATAATAAAATACCCGAAGTGTATGTTGTTTATAATGATCCTTCAAATATCGAAAAATTCTAAAACTTCGTGGTACTATGGATTTTGACAACGTTTAAAATACTAACAATTAGTTTGGCAGTTAATAAAAGTTCATCCAATTGACTTGGTAAAAGTGATTGGAGATGGATTCAAAAAAATATTTTGAATGTTCAAAAAGCGTTCGCTTGATATTAACAAAAATGATATTTTCTGCTATTTTTGTGTCTTTTTTCGGTGATCTGTTATTTTCATGCTTTTAAAAATGTGTTTCGTTTGCAACTTCTTGCTTTTTCTAGATTTTATTAATTTTGTTTTAGTTATGTATTATTTTATTTTTTGATTTATTTGATATTCTCATTAATTTAAAATATTCTTAATGCGTTTTAGTTGCTGTATGTGGTCGTCTCAGTTGACCATTTACCTTCAATTATTTGTTTAATGAAAATTTAAGATAGGTAGAAAATGTAAGAACTGAAATTGTTGTTTCTGAGCTTAGCCCAACAGTGCCGTTCGATATTTACATTGTTTTCAAGATTATCAGTCCACCATTTTAAATCATTAAAACAAAGAATTCATTATTCAATTTTGAAAATCTTTAAATGTATTATTATTGTGAGGAAGATAATACAAAATTGAAGAATCAAATATATTTTAAAATTACAAAAGTAAATTATTCTAAAAATTCCTTCATAAATTTATAAAGAAATTAAAAAAACATGTTTAAAATTTAAGATATAGACTAGTTTCAAATTATGTATGAGAATGTTGAATGATGAAATTTTAAAATGTCTTAAAATTGTCATTATCAGAATTATTATTTGTCAGGAAAATATGTTTCAATAATCGTGATTGCGGAATTATATTAAAATTTTTAATTGTTTGATTGAAATAAATTAATTGAAACTCTTGACTTATGACTGAAAAATTATTATTATTATAATTAATATCATTTTCATATTCAAAAACCACACAAAAATATTTACTTACAAAGCGAAGCATTAAGAGAAATTCTAAAATTAATTGTGTCTAACTATATAGAAAAAATCTCATTTTAAACATTTTTCGTATTATAACAAGCTGCTATAAACTCTGCTGCGATGTCAGATACAAGAGATCTGTCAGGAATGCTCTGTGCCATTCCATAAATGGCGGCCTGTATGAAATTAATACATATATTAAATCAAATTTCCCAAGAAGAATTTTACTGATCCTTCATTTATGATTCCCGGTAATTGCATTAAGGTCTCAGTTTCTTCCCGGACATGCTGAATGAATTTATCTGCCACACCTGGTTTACAATGAATATTTGTTACGGCAATGTGAATGCTGTATGGAAATTGGAGAGGATTCAGTTGCCAACCCCGCTTTCGTAATCCGTCCAGCAAATTGTATATATTTATTTTGTTTGACCCAATACTCACAACACAAACTTGTGGTTCTCCGAGAATATAGAGACCGGGAATGTCATTTATTCTAAAAATGAATTTAATCTCAAAGTTGATATGGAAATAAAATTACGCATTTCGTATTTTCAAAGTAGTACTAACGATTTCTTTTGTGGATTTGACGTATCCAGAGAAACCGTAATACATTAGTGTAGCCCAGCACGTGGCAATAATGACTCCGGGTCGACTTCCTGAGAAAGTTTATTCATTTAAAATTTTCAAAAAATAAAATATATTGTTGGGTTTTGGATTATTTCAAGTCGGTTCTCTCTGACTCCTGGTGTTCTTTAAATTAAAACAATGAACGACCCAACGTATATTGAAACAACAGGTTCACAAATTATTATCACTCTACAATTACCAATCAAAGTTTTATACGATTCTCCGCTCGGCGTTGATGCTTTGCAAACAAACAATATTCACCTTTTGATCCTTTAGTTCTGTTGACTCTCGTTTTCCTCGGTTTCGGTTTGGTTTGATCTCTTTTCGCCTTTCCGTATTCTTAATTCTATTTCTTCTTTTCCCTACTTCCCTAATTCGTTTACCACTTTTCCTACAGTCTAATTCTTCGAACCCTAGCTGAGGCAGAATGCCGATTTTCTCTTATTTTCCCTTTGCTTATATACTCCTCGAAATCAGGATGACAAATGGTTATTGCCGAGCCAATCTTTCGTTTGACATTTTCTCCTACGTGTTTGCTTCGGCTGTCATCCATAATGGTCCAACGAATCCAGATAATTAATGGCCCTACCGGTCTTCCTACGCGCGCTATCTTCTCCTTACTCTTTTCCCATTAATCATTGTGTCAAACTAATGGGCCCAAATCTTCCTTTTGTTTGCCTTTCTTCTTGTTTACCCAGCTCGGGTTTCCTTTATCTCTCGGGTTCTCCATTGGCTCGGGTTTCCCATTAGCTCGGGTTTTCCATTAGCCAATTAATTAATTAATTAACGTTTTCTGTTTTCATACGTTTGAATGTTTTTCGACCCTTTCTAACCCTTTTCTGATAAATCCCTAACCGTCACCTTGTTGACCATTAGCTAATCTATACCTGTCCCGTTTTTCCCATTCGATATCGATGATTTTTCCCTTTATTGATTTTTCTCGGATTTCCGGATTCTCGCCTTTCGTAATTGCTTTTTGCATTTTCTAATACTGTTTCCATCGCACTTTCCTTTACTATTAATTCTGTACACGATCCCGCTTTTATTTGCCTTTTTTCCTCGCTTACTTTCCATTTGAATTATTATCCTAAATTTTATTTAAATTTTTAATTTTAATTTACAGACCTCAACATATCTCCCCCCTTAAAAAAATTTTTTCGTCCTCGAAATCTATGTTTTGCTGTGATTATTTATTATTATTATTATTATTATTGTCATTATTATCACTATTATTATTATTAATATTACCCTTATTATTATTATTACTATTTATCCGAATTATTACTTCAAGGTTTTAATTATTTTAAATTATATTTAAAGTTTTTAGTTATTGCAATAATCGACTTTCAAAATTCATTTTCCAAAAGACCTATTAATTTCCCATTTGCATTTGTTGATATTCCCGTAGCCAAAACGTCACTCTGAAATGGATCCACAGTCCAATTCTTATTTGCGCAATTGTTTTTATTTTATTTTTGTTTCACTGAAATAAAATGTACTATCACAGTTTCATTTCATTTTTAGTAATACAGTTTTCAAAAGACTTATTTATGGTGTCGACTATAATTTGCCCCTTATTTTATAATACAAGGGTGGGCACGCATGAGTTCAATGAGAGACATTTTCCGAAAATTTATTTTTTAAAGAGCCACCATAGTGAACTACATATTTTTTTTTATTTCATTAATTTGATTAAAAAAGACTTAAACGCTATTAAAAACAATTATTTCAAAATTTAAGTAACAAACATAAAATATAATAAAAATCCATTAATAAAAAGTATTAAAATTTCTTGAATTAACGAAGACTTTTGGTCAAATCTTTGAAATTTGGTGTATACTTTGTTAAAGCTGTTCGCAGCAATTCTGTAAGATGCTGATTGGTCAACTGTGAACGATATTTCGACTTCACGAACTTCATTGTGGAGTACAAAGATTCACAACAATATGTTGTACCAAAAATTGAAATTAGACGGCAAGCAGCTTGTTTTAAGTGTGGATATTTTGCCTCTGGTACGAGTTTCCAAAATTCAATTATAGAAGTAACTTTATGGTGCATTTGCAAAGCCTGGTCCTCTTTCATATCTAATAACTCCAATTCCCCAACCACTTTTTTAACAAGTATTACTTCAGAAATTGGAAATCCATCTTCAATAATATCACAAATAAATGGGTTCACAAAAAATGCAAATGTAGATTTAAAACTTTTCAAATCTTCAAACCTACATTTGAAATCCGCTTGCAATTCTTCCAATTTTTCACTGTATTAGTTTACTTTTTCTTCTGTGATATCAATTTTATTAGCTTTTATTCGTGAAAATGATTAAATATTTTCGACCTAAGATCGTTCACAAAAAGCCGAAGTTTAGCTTCAAAACTAAATAACGTTTGTGACAAATCAATAATTATCTTTTCTTTTCCTTGTAAAGCCAAATTTAATATTTGCAAATGTTCCATAATGTCTGTAAGGAACATTAAGTCAGAAAGCCAAGTTTCATTTTCTAATTCTGGGTATGCTATTCCTTTTTCTTTGGTAAATATTATGATAGGATTTAGGAGTTCCACAAAACGGTCCAAAACATTGTAAGTTGACAGCCATCTAACAATACACCATAAGGAGACATCATTGGGCAATTCATCTGTTTCATCATTTAATCTTAATTCTTCTAAAAAGTTTTTAAATTGACGATGTGTTTTGGCATTTGTTCTAATTAAATTCACAATCTTCAAAACAATCTTCCACACATTTTCGTATTTAAAGTACTTCGCTATGAGATGCTCGCGATGAATTATGCATTGAAGAGATAAGAAATGAGGAATATTTGGATCTCTGTTTAAAAGACCAATGAGACCTTGATTTTTCCCCATCATTGCAGGCGCTCCGTTTGTCGCAACACTTACAAGTTTATCACGCGCCAATTCAAACTTGTCCATCACTACATCAAGCGCAGTTTTGACATCGATACCGCGAGTTGTTTCTTTAAGAGCTACTAGGTCTAAAATTTCTTCCTTTACTTTTACGTCAGAAGATACAAAGCGGACAAAAACGGCTAATTGTGGAACATCCTGAATGTCAGTAGACTCGTCGAGAGCTAAACTGAATGCTGTACAATTTTTTAAATCACACATCAAATTATTTTCAACATTTTCGCTAATTTGGCCAATTCAACGCGCAGTTGTACGACGTGACATAGGAATACGTGAGATCAATTTATGTAGTTTTGAGTTATCCGGATCCAAAACTTTAATCACTTCTTCCAAGTTTCTCTTAATAAATTCACCTTCTCCATATGTACGTTTAGCACGAGCTATATTCCAAGCTATCAAAAAACTAGCTTCGTTGGCACTGTCATCTTCTCGACTAAAAGAAGACATTAGTCCTTGTTGGTTTTGAAGCCCTGATTGCAATGACTTAAGTTTTTCTGTTCGCAATTTTGAATTGAGTGGATATTGAATTGATAAGTGTGGATGACTTACTTCATAGTGTCGACGTAAATTGGTTACTTTGTAGTTGGAAATTGTAACTTTACAAATAAGACACAACGATTTACCATTATTGTCAATAAAAAAAAACTTTTCTGTCCATTCTTCTTGAAAAGTTCTATTTTCTTGTTTGTATTTTCGTTTTTTGATGTTTTCTGAGGTCATTGTAATAATAAATTTGAATAACTTATATTACTGAAATTTAAACAAAATAATAAAAAGACATAAATTTAATTTTAATTAATTTAAAATTTTAAAATGCTTCATAAAAAATCTTCTTACCAAATTTTTCAAAAAACACGAATAGAAAACTATACTAAAATATACAAACGACCGCAATATTGTACAAACAAAAATACTAACTAATCAAAATTCACTAAATTTCACTAAATTTATTTTCATTGCTTCTCTCTCGTTGTTATAACAAAGCGCCGCCTACTACAAAATAATTTTAAAAAGCAGTAAAATTTTCAAATTCAATTATCAAAAATTCAATTATCAATGAGCCGCAGTTTACTCAACGAAGAGCCGCATGCGGCTCTAAGAGCCGCATTTGCCCACCGTTGTTATAATACATTTTAAAATTATAAGTTTGATTTAAAATTTATAAATTAAAAATTTCAATCCTATAAGCTTCAGGATAAATTTCACATTGTGTAATTATATATATTTTTTTTTGTAGAGAAATATAACAACATTTCGATGCCTTTGTTATAAACCCAAAAACATTTTCTGTTTGAATTGAAAAAAATGGTCTTGATTTTAAATATATTCTAATTGTATTAATTTTATCAGACATTTCTAATCAATGGGAATTTTTTTTTTCTCTTCGATATATTCGGCTTCGTGCAATTGCCGATCATGGACTCAAAACGCCTTGGAAAAGAGATAAGATAAATTTTTTTCGTCGTGTAAACCGAGATTGGCCAATGTAAACAAAATAGAGGTGATTAATGGGATTTGCTGATTAATTTTTGTCAGAAAGGAAATAAAATGTACAACACCCAATCAGTTTGCAGTTGTATGTATGTAATGGTAATGAAATTATTTCTCTCCATAAAGAGCAATTAAAATAAACTACACATTTGATTGGCCATTTGAAAGAGAGAAAATATAGCCTACTGATTTGTATTTAAAAATCGATTTTCGCTAACGAATTATTTAAAATACATTTATTTTTTTTTATATTAGAGTTTATTTCATTCACACTTATTTATGGTTGACGATTGGGTTATAAAAACCATGTATGCTACCAAACGTCGAAGAAGAAACACAAAATGGTTAGATTAATTTTTTTTTGTATTAATTGTATAAAAATTCGAATTATTCTCAGTTATTGATTCTCTATCAAAACCGATGATTGATAAGTTGGGGAAAAATCGATATGCACTGACAACATTAAACCATGAGAATTATAGCACAGGTTTGAAATATAAATCTGATTCTTTGTCAAAACCGATGATTGATAAGTTGGGGAAAAATCGATATGCATTGACAACATTAAATTATGAGAATTATAGCACAGGTTTGAAATATATATTTATCTAATCTGTCGATCAAATCTCAGAATTCCAGCTCAAATCGGAGGTTCAATAAAATAATGAAAATTTTTTTTATATTCTGAAATATTTTTAACAAATGATTTTTTTTTGGTTTTATTAATTTATATTTTTAAGATTGAAGTAGGTTTATTATTTATTCATTTTATGTAACAATTATATGTGATGTTATGAAATATCGGCAATTATAAAGCAATTCAATGATTTGTATAAAATTGTTATTAATCCTGTTATTTATTAGCATGAGGATTTGAGTGGATATAATAATATTTAGGCATTTGTGTAATGCTTGCAAATTATAATTGGAAATTATTTGAAAATTACCAAAGAATAATAATATTTGCAGTTCCCTGAAATGTTAGAGATTTAAATGAGAAATAAACTTGAAAAATTACTACTACTATTATTATTACTACTATCCATATTATTATTATTATTATTATTATTATTATTATTATTATTATTATTATTATTATTATTATTATTATTATTATTATTTATTGTTACAATTATTACTGTTATTACCACTATCATTACCATTATTATTATCAATATTATTATTTTATCAATATTATTATTATTATTATTATTATTATTATTATTATTATTATTATTATTTATCACAATCCTACTCCAATTATCGCAATTATCGGGACGTCTATTAATTGAGGGAAATAATTTTTATCGGGACGTCTATTAATTGAGGGAAATAATTTTTTATCTGGACGTCTATTAGTTGGGGTAAATAATTTTTTATCGGGACGTTTATTAAGGGAAATACTTTTTATCTGGACGTCTACTAAAAAATTAATAAATCAAGTAGACTAACGACAGTCTGGTAAGGTTATGGTTATGTGGTGAGAATAAAAGAAATTTTTAATAGTATCTGATTAAATTATATTTTGTTACAATTTGCATTTTTTACAATTTTTGTGTGCGAGTTTATGAATTCATTAATTGATTAGACTGGCGCTTTGGTGGAAATCAACAGTAAAATTTATTGAAAATTTCTTATACTATATTAGTAGCGCGATGATATTAGCTGTGGTTGTTGTTATTGTTCAAGATGAATACGGTTTACCAAGAATATGGATAAAATTGTGGTTAATAACAGAGTTGAGCAGTTGATGGGATATGCTTGTGTGTCTGTCTGTGTGTGTCTTTATGGTTTGATCGATTTTTATGTGCAAAATATTTGTCTAATTTATTCCCAGTCGCAAGGTAATTTATTTATTCTTTTTATTTATATTTTTTCTTTCATCATTATTACCATTATTATTAATATTATAATTTAAAATAATTTTTTGTTATTAATAACTTATTGGTTTATTTCGCTCGCAGCATGGTAAAAAGTTAATCTCCCCCGCACCGACCGACTCATGATATCACTTGTTTACTCAGCCTGATAAGGTATCTGCGATGAACATTAATATTCCGAATGAATTTTTTACTTATCCTGCGGTTTTTGACGTAGCCGATACTGATAGGCTCTATAATTAATTACCCTGTGGTTTCTTAACGTAGCCCGTGCTAATAAGCTTTCTAATTAATTACCCTGTAGTTTGTTAACGTAGTCTGTACTGATAAGTGTTCTATATAAGTGTCTGCTTTACCACTTTTCGTTAGTTTTGTCTTGCCAATCTTGAAGTAAGCATTTTATATTTTATTTTTCTTTTTCATATTTTTTTTTTGAATTTTAGTAACGCCATCCCTCAATTACTATGGACGTAAGTGATTACTTGTCTTTTGTTATTTTTTTTTGTTTTTGTGATTCTTTTTACCATGCTGTCCTCAACTACCCTCATAGTAACCGAACACTTGCAATCGCTGTCCAGGGTAGCCAAACCCCGGTGATTGCAAGTGCTCGTGTTGCTTGTTAAATTAACTTATTGATGTTTAAATTAACTTATTTACTTTTTAATTTTAATTCGTTAATTTGTTTATGCAACTACCTACACTCATGTTTTGGGTCATATATTTTTGATTTTTGATTTTGTATTTATACTAGAAGCAAACCTCTAATTACAGCTACTCGTATTTTTCCGACAATTTTAGCCGTATTTATACTTATTAATTTATTACGTAACTCTTAAAATCAATTACTTCACTGCACTAACTATTTGTCGAGGGCGCCATGGTACGGAGTTTTACATAGTATTTATTTCATTTTTTTTTTCAACCCTTACTATTTTAGGCTGTCCCAGAACCTAAGTTTGAGCATCTCGATGTTATGCAATGGCTATTTGACTGCCATACTAACAGGTTTTTTAATTTCTTTTTCAGGGTCCCTTTGCCACCGCGTCGAAAGGGATTGAAACGTACCTTTGCCTGTGTGGATACAGGCAGTAGGTTTGAAAGACGCCCGCCTTGCAATGTACGCAGGGAATGGGACTGTGGCATCCAAAGTCCCGTTCTCTTGGGCTCTGATGACGAATAAAACTTTGAATAAATGTTCAGCATACCTTTGTTTTTAATTTATGCTAGAAAGGGTGGGGTAGTTGTGTCCCTCTTCGCGATTAGTCTTTGTTACTACGAATGTGAAATTATTCCTTACTTATTTATAATTTTGTTCTCTCGCCCCAGTAGGTTACCCATTGTTATATAGTTATGCTAATTCATTAATTACTAATCAGCCCTTTAATATTATTTATTTCTAATGTTCATTTAAGGTATCATTTCATTATTTGCAACATTTATTTGAGTTATTCTATTTGCTTTTGTTCATTTTTATCTATTATTCATTTATTTAATTTATCACTTTTTTAATTATTTATTTATATCAATTTGTCTATTCATTTGATTATTTACTTGGTAATTTACTTATTTTTATTTAAACTATTATTTATCACTGCCAATTATTTCTTTATATCAATTTGTTTATTTATTTGATTATTTGTTAATTTACTTATATTTATTTACTATTATTTTTTTTTTCTCGAGGACGAAAAAACACTAACAGGGTCCGTTTAAATAATTTATTTTTTAGTCTAATTGATTTATCTCACCATCATCTTCCGATTCCTCTATTTCTTCTACTCTCATTCGAAACATCGCGAAATCGGCTTCGTGTTGAAACAATAAGATTTCCAAACGGTCCAACCGCCTTTTCAGACGGAAGTTTTCTTCCTCCAAATCTGTTATTCTGCCCTGCATGCTACGAAACTTTTGCTTTAGTTCTTGCGTACTTGTTTTACACTCTTTGCATGACATCTCCGAGGCTTCTTGCATTCTCTGAAATTAAATGATAGTCATTTTTTTGTATCACTCTTTATTCGCAAAGCATCAACACCTCGCTTCGAATCTCAAACAAATTACACAGTTCATCCTATGGTACTTATAAAACATGCACATTGTTAATATAACTGTAATATATTTTTATACACTATTCATGCAGATCACAATTTATAGTCTTGTCTCATAATATAAATATGATGGTGGTTGAAGGATAGTTAGTTGTCTTCTCTTTTACACATTATCAAAATGGTGATGATGATTATGAATGTTATTGATAAGATGAGAAAACCTGTTATTAGAATGTAAATGAGATATTCACAATAGTTGATTGTTCAAATCCGAATTTATCATAATTAGTTTATTTGAGGTTAGGTTTTGTCGTCTCTTGGGTCGGTAATTGAAAGGTGATGTCGTTGTATCTGATTTCCGTTTCGATTCATTGATTGTCTCTTGACTTCACGAAAACTGTTGCACATCGCCCTGGTAGGTTATCCATCGTGATATTTAATGTAATTCCCATGCCTCTCTAACATCAGAAGTGTAAAGTGTTAAAAAAATGATTACCTGGCATCTAATATAGTAAGGGTTTTGTTTGTAGAGAATAACAAATCTTTCATCATTCCTGATTTTCTATATATCGTTACTCCGGTCCATTTCCAACACTCAGGGTTATACGATTTGACTCGTCTCTGAGATAGAGTAGACTGGGTCTCACTCTAAATCGTGACCAATTGGTTTCTCAATACCGTTACATTTTCGAGGCATATGTTCTCGTAGTAGTTTGCATTACTGAATAATTTGATTCATTTCAATTTCGCGTAGCGATAAATGATTGTCGCGAGTTAAGGGTGTCGACATTTAACCCTTGAAATGTGATTCGCACTTTCACCAAGTCCATAGGCTTCCAAGAGAATTGATTCCATTTATCTCTGGTTCTATTTCGATAAAGTTCGCATCTCTTTTGTGTGCACTTCTGTTCGGAATTTGAGTGTGTACCACTTTGACATGTTCTGTCTCACATCCATGTATTTGAAATTTGCTTTAACTTTCGTACCCGCAAATATATCTTAATCATAATTAAAAAAAAAAAAAAAAAAAAAATCAAATTTTATTTTATGAAAAAATCAATCTGGCACAAGGCGAAGGGGAGAAACGGTTCTCACCCTTAAATAATCTGAAATTTTATGTTTATCTTCTTTGGATGCTGTAGTTAGGAACTCTGGCATCAAACGTGGTTTTTGGCTTAGTTTATGATTTTTCTTTCTTCATTATCAGTTTGGGGAGGCTTTCAGTTCATCAGCAT
The DNA here is from genome assembly GCA_959609185.1 of Schmidtea polychroa. Classification (NCBI taxonomy): domain Eukaryota; kingdom Metazoa; phylum Platyhelminthes; order Tricladida; family Dugesiidae; genus Schmidtea; species Schmidtea polychroa. The sequence goes on along the minus strand of CAUHTR010007543.1, from coordinate 35,010 downwards.
ATGCTTCTAGTAAGATTAAAATATCGGAGTATGAAGACTCCATTTGTGATTTTTGTAACGTTAATAGTTGATGTACCTTGTTTTTTAATATATAATAATTGAAAGGGTGTTGTATACAGTAGTAACAAGGGTTTAATATACTATAGATATGAACACCTAAAACGTATTATCCTATGGGCGGGCCCCTACAAGGACCCCTACATTTACCCATAGACAATATCAAACTATTTGTATTAATTATATACATGTGTAAATAAAGATTATTAATTAAAGGGATAGAGTTAGTAGTTGAGGTAAATAGCAACGCATTTGTAATTAAATTAGATGCTAACAAATATATCAAAAATAAACAAATAAAACCTTAACTAGTTAGTATTAATATAGTAGTAAATATTTGAGCTATATAAATACACATACACATATATACATATATATACATATATTAGTCATTGTTATAGGCATTTTAATCCCATGAGGAGACATATGAAAATCTGAACAACTACGTATTTATCGTATTACGTTTATAATAACCATAGTGTACAAATAAATATGGGTATGCTTTGATATTATATACTATAAATATAAATATATTATTCCTTAGGGTGTGTTCTCTAAAGATATGATAGCTGCTTACTACGCAGCTGTGCAAGCGTTTCTTGCTAGGCTTTTTATTTCAGTTTTGGAGAGACCTATTTTACGGAGAACTTGGTCATTTTTGTTGTACCAAGAGCCCAGAGTACCTATTATCAAAGTAGACAATGTAGTTTTTACTTTATGAGTTTTTTCTATTTCGATTGCCAAATTGGCATATTTTCCGTATTATCAGCATCCGCTTTTTAAAAATTTTCCTTTGCTCGTAAGGTACTTTGATATCTAGAATGTGGGTAATTTATTTCTCGATGATCTGATGAGTAGGTCAGGTATTAAGGTAGTTTCGATTCCCTGTGGCGTGCGTTCGATATCCATTTGAATCCATAGTTAAGAAGAGATTGACATACCGCTTCTAGTACACGTGTAGCTTATTTCTTCTTGCATTTATTTTTGCAGGGCAGTGATTGAAGACATGCGCCTGTGTCTCTGGGTGGGAATTGCATTGCCTACATAGAGTATTTTTTTAGCTTAATCTATGTGTGCGTAGTTTAGTTTTAGGAGATTGTTCCTTGCTCTTAGAAGGAATAGGTATTGAGCATCTGTTAGAGTGTCAGTCTTAACCAGGTAGTCAGCCACGCTACTATCGCATATGGATTTAGCAATAGTCCTTGGCATTGAGATTGATCCATTTTTCTGCATGTATTAAGCCTATTATTGAGTGGAGTTCTGATGATGTGTTGTTGAGATTTGTGGAGAAGAAATAATTGATCCTTTCTTTGTATTTGATTTCTAGCTGGTACATGTCATCTAATAAGACAATTTTGACATGAATTCCATATTTTAATCTTAAGAGGTCGACGGATTTCCTGAATTTAGAAAAGAAAGATTTATAACCAAAGTTTTTTGTAGTATCACATTGATCCATGATAAGGCAGCCTCTATATTGCCATTACCCGTGATAGTGCAAGTTCCATTAGTACTAGATTTTGGAAGCATGTATCAGACGAATTTAGTGCCCGAGCAAGGTGTACAATACTTTGTATGAGATATTCATCAAGGATGAGGTCAGTCCAATACCTCCCATTTTCACCGATGCATATATGAAATGATTGTTAATTTGGAGTAATTTATCTCCTAAAGATGTTTTGATGAGCTACGAATCTTCTGGTCAAAACCCTTTTGGGGCTCTCTATTTTTGATGATTTTGTCCTTATGAGAATCAAGGACACCATGAAGGATCTCACAATTACGAAAAGGAAAGATAAGACGAGAGTGGATGAAGATTTTAAAGGCATTTATTTTCTGTGATGGATGGAGGTGGGAATCGAGAATCTTTTTAGTATCCTTAACGGCAGTTTCAAGTCTGTCGTCTATGTTGTGTCTTTTTTTGTGGGTAAAATCAATTCCCAAGTATCTATACAAATTGGAATCATCTATTTTGGAATGATTTCCCCATATAGCTTTATTGGAAAATAGTTCAGCTCATGATCAATATGAAAATAACCAGATTTTGATGGTTTAAATCTCAGGTTGGCTAACGAAGCAAGACGGGTAGTTTCTAAAAGGGCAGAATTGATAGAGGCGTAGGAGTTAGATACTAGCACAATGTCATCGGCATATGCTAAGATACCTATGTTCATGTTATTAAAGATGAAAGGGTGACTGATGAGGATGTTTTTAAGTATGAAGTCAATGGCAAGACAAAAAGAGTCATAGATAGGGGGCATCCCTGTTTAACTCCCCTAACTATGGGCACCTCTGGGGATCTTTCCCCTTCACAATCAAAGATAGTGTTTACGCCATCATACATATTTTTGATAAGTTTAATAGATTTGGAGTCAAGGCCCATTGCAGATAGAGTGTGCCAAATGAGGTTATGTGGCATTGAGCCGAATGCGTCAGAAATATCGAGCCAGATAATATGTAGATCACTTTTGGTTCTGAAGGCAGAGTCTTTAATTAATTGTAGGATAAGGTTATGCTCTGCACAACCGTCCGAGGCTCCAATGGCTTTCTGATTTCTAGATATCAGGTTTCCTTCTTTAATCCATCCAAGGAGTCTGTTGTTTAGAGTGATGAAAATACTCTGTAAGCAGTATTCATTATGGAAATTGGTCTCCATGAGCTTGCTTCAAAACTAGTTTCATTTTTTCCTGGTTTTAAGATGAGTTTTGTCCTGAACGTTTTCCAGTTTGTAGGGCAGTTGGCATTACGTATGATATTATTACATATAGCCAGTATTAGTTGGTAGTCAGGTGAAATTTTCCTCCAATTTGCTAGGGTAATCAAATCCATTCCTGGAGCAGTATTGTCCAGTTGTTTGAAAATATATTTAATTTCGTCAATATCGAATGGAGTAGACGAGTGATTCTCAGGATAATTTGGAATATATTTAATTGATTCCGGATGACAAATAGCTATTTCACCGGCAAAAAGCTTAAGGAGATTTGCCATAACAGGCTTTTGAAAATTAACCTCGTTGTTCAAAATTCTCGCAATCCTCCTCCTTGGGGTTAAACTTGTACCTATTTCTTTTATCATGACTAATTCATTATTATTTTTTTGTTTTTTATGGACTATATCTGCTGGTTTTTTAATTAAATATTTTTTCTCATTAATATTAGCGTTTATTTTTTCTATTTCTCCTAGTACATTATCACAGTCGGTAGCGTCTATATTAAGATCAATTATAAGACTACTGATAAATGTCCGATATTTTCGTACATCATCAGTAGGCAGTCTAGTATTACATAATTTTGTCAATATTACCTTAATTCTCTCAGTCATATTCGGAATATTAGGAGAAGTAATTTTTTATTTAATATTAGACATTCAGTCATGTGGCACACAAAGAAGGCTGATTCATCTGGACTAATACATCGTGGATATTGGATTTGCTCTAGTTTAATTTCAACTGGCATAACGATTTTTTTGTAAGTCAAGGATAGTGGTGAGGATGTATTGCCAAGGGCGTTGTAAGATGAGTACGAATCATCAACTGTAGGATCTATTATAAGAGCGAGTTTACGGCGTTTGTCAAGAAAGAACAGAAACCAGTTGCCTTTACCATTATACATTGGCATGACAATCTCGTTCCATTCTGCGAATTCTCTAAAAGGGAAGGATTCAAAGAAAGTACGGAAGTTGTGCTGGATTAGCGAGTTACCTATATATGGATCGACGAAGATGGTGGAGTTTCTTATTGCGAATGAGAAGATGAAAGCCTTGATTGTGTGCTGGGACCATCATGTTGATTCTTTTTCCAAATTATTTGAAAAAAGAATGGTATCCGGGATTTCTCTACCTATAGTTCATTATTATTTGGTGTGAGAATATTCTCATTAGTTGCAAGAATATTTTAAAAAATCTCTATTTGACATTGCTATTTCCCTCACCTACCTCGTTATTGAGTTCAATTAGGTTATTTAAATGAAAATCCTTTATATGGTTTTAATTTGATGAATTGGCAGCCATTCCCCGCAGTAGCAATAGATATTTTTATCTATGTTAAAGGTTAGTTTTTTGTGCAGTTTGTTCATATGCGCCGATATACTTCTATTGGGATTTCATAGTTGAAGGTGGTGTAGCACTTATTTTTTACGTTCTTATTTAGGATGTGGCATGCAATTTCATGCTTAGGGGTTATTTCTACGGTAACATCCTTTAGGTAGGCTCTGTCTATCTCATAATGGTGATCGAAATCTTTGATGTGTTTGTATAAGTTTTAAAATTTATAACATTCATTGTGGATCTATCCCCTCCTTGCTTTGGTCTACATTGATGGCAGTCAATGTCAGAATCATAATGAAATCAATTCCATGGACATCCTTAGCATGTGCAATCAAAATTTCTCTCGAGAATAGACCTATAGATCCACAGATACTTGATTATGTAGACCCGCTCTACAGTTCATTTTTCCCTACCATCAAAAAAATAGAGAGCGTTATTATTCTTATTGTGAGTTTTAGATTTTTTAGAAGTTCTTATCTTAGTTGTCTTTGCTATATTAAAAGTTTTGGATGGTTAGTTGGATAGTAGTTCCTTTTACTTGTAAAGATTTTAGAGGGATTTTTGTTCATTAATAACTGAGGCAATTGGGGTAGAAGTAATAGCATAGATAGATTGCTCATTGCTGGATTGGGTAGGGGATTTTTGGGGGTATAAGTTATATCGTCTTTTTGGATAATTGAAGCAGATAAGAGGGAACAATGACTTAGGGTTTTCAACGTGCACAGAGAAGGAGGTATTATCGTTTCTAGATGTGTTATCAAAGGAGAAGGTTTAGCAGATTTACGTAGGATGATGGATTCATTGGATGACTTACCAGAGGAGCTGTTGTGTAGATGATATCATCAATATCTGTATTAGATGCTTTATTATAAGGAGGTATCCGCAAAAAGGTCAGAGTTCGAATGGTATCTAGGTCACAATTATAAGTTTTTTTTGGGAGAAGGTGAAGGCTCATTTTTATTGTCACATTTGGAATTGATTTAAGTTCAGGTTCATTTATATGCAGTTGGGGTAGGATAGATTCACAATTTTTTTCGGTAAAATTAAATGTCTCTAATACATTTTTCACTTTTTTGAGTAATTCAGGGTTTGGTCTAATGGACTCAGGCGGAGTGCTGTTCGGAATTGGTTTAGAAAAATGTGGTTTTTTAGAGTGTTTCTGTTTTTGGTTGTTAATGAAGTTGCTGAGGGGGTTGTTGGCATCTCCTTAGTTTTTAGTGGAAGTTGTTGCTTTTAGGTTTAGAATCATTTAGGTCAATAAGCTTAGCATATCTATTGGCAGAGTTGAAGTATCTAGAGTTATGAGAATTATCATCACTGAAGGTGACTTTCTTTTTTTTTGGGCGGACTTATTGTTATGGACTAAAGGGAATGGCTGCGGTGTTTCATTAAATACTTTACCATTATTCTTAAAGAATAAGAAATTACAGAGTTTATTAAATTTTAATACTAAAATATAGAAAAAATCTTTAATAATATGATAATTGGTTTTCTTATCTATCCCCTTTAATTGGGTATGAATATCTATGAACAGGTTTTTAATAAAGGTATTTATATAATCAATATTTAGTTTAGGTATTCTATTATTTTTATTTGGAACATCGTTGGGTATCAGTTTCATATTAAAAATACTCTTCCTAATTTAGTTTGACCTTTACTAATAATTGCTATTAGTGCTCATACTTGCATTTATAGTAGAGAAAGTTTCTCTAAAAAATTTCGGGAGTTGTAATACATCGATTTTCCCCATAATAACGAATTGATCCCTAATATTGTTAAAAAAGTGTCCCAATTTCCTTTAAATTAACTATATAACTGGTATTATATTGTCTTTTTTTGCATTTATATATGGTGCTTTATTTATCTTTATTGGGATATTACTTATTATAAAATAAAGGGGTTAGGTTTTCTGGAGTCGGCCGTAGGCCGACGAGCTGGCGTATAGGTTATTTATCGGAGGTAGGGTAACATTTCCGTGAGTCGGCCGAAGGCGGCGAGCTGCGTGAAGGCCTTTCGTCCCCCGCAGGGGACGAAAAAAATTTTCATTGGTATCATAGGTGTGATCTTATTATTATATTTAAACAAATTAATATCGGAATCTTTTAGGAATTTTTCATTTTTATTTTAAAAAAATATTTTAAAATTAATTATTATTAAGGTGTTTTTCATTATTATTTTTTAATATTATCATAAAAAAGAGGTGTTTTTCATTATTATTATCTAATTATTATTTATAGAAAAATGTTTTTTATTTTTTTTTAAAATGTTTATTTATAAAAAATTTAATACTTTATATTAAAAAAATTTCGGGTTTTTCAAAAAATTCTTTAAACATACTAGGTGTTTCCTTTTAATTTTTTTTACATTTTTTCCACTTTCATTAATTTTTTATAAAAACCATCATTTTTATAAAATAGTTTATCATTTTTATATTTCCTAAATTTTTTCCCAATTGAAAATTCTTATTTTTGTCAAAACTGGATTTGAAAATTTTCTATTTTTTTACAAACCGAAATTTTTAATATTATTAATACTATTATATGAGAACTTTTCATCTCCATAAATTCTTAGATTTGAAAAATTCCTCATTTTTTGAAACAGAGTTTTTAAAATTATTAGTATTGTAATTCTGATTATAATTACCTTTTTTATATAGATATCGGATAGTTTTAAAAAACGAGTAGTGCATTTTCATCCATTTTTTGTAAGAGTATGTATCTATTTGAAAGAATTGATATAGATACTCATGGGTTACTGCGTCATAATTCTTGACTATCGAGGCAATATTCTTCCAATGTTCTTCCAGTTCCTGAATCGAAGTCTCATTGCTTCCTGAAATAAACTTTAAGAAGTAATCAAATGAAATATCTTATTTATTTCTGCCCAGTGCTTTTGAATGCTATATGGATGCAATTCTGCTAAGCACTGGTTAACGGCGGGAATCTCGAATTTCTTGTCAAAAATTTTCTACCACTGGTGCCGTATTGTCTAGTAAATCAATAATTTCTATTTGGTCTGCGATCTCGCATTTACAGCTCCATACTATATTTGTTAGAGTGGAATATATATGTATTTTCTCCATTCCTCGGATTTTGCTTACCGCATATGGTAAGTCAATCTTTTTGCCGCTCGCAACTGTTACTAACATCAGCATTATGGCTATATATAATATCTTATTGATGTAGCTGACTGGTGTATTACTACTTTTCATTGCATGTACAGACTCTACCTGATTTTCCACTTTGACTATTTCGTCGCATCTTGGTATATCATATTTTTCGACTAGTGTCTGGTTTGGCTCATTTATAAAATCGCCACTATCCATACTCATGGTATTTGCACAATACACCATTTCCGATTGTGGTGGTATTGTCAGTGTCTGATTCACAAACACCTCACCTGCCCTGTGAATTATTTCTCCTGTTTCTCCTGCTATCAAATTACCTGTCTTAAAATCAAGTGAGACTCCGTCCAGCTGCTCTAATATATCCATGCCGATCAGAACGTACTGGGCTTCCCTCATTATGAAGCGCATCGTGCGCTATTATATTCGATCTCCAATATGGAATATGGACGTTAAGTTGTCCAATTATGTTTAATTTCATTTTTTGATAAATGACCTCACTATTCGTCGTTAGGCTTTCTTCGCATTTTCTCCTTCGCGTTAATACATTTTCCGATATTATTGTGTGACTAGATCCCGAATCAACCAAAGCTTCCACTTTATGTTGTTCATTTGTATAAATATTCGGGGTTCTTTCCTCTTTTTGTTAATGTCATCATTGAGTAGTTGCTGGTAAGCCTAACATATTTTTTCTCTCGATCTCTGCGCTAGAAGGCTCGATTCTCTCTCCTACCATTCCTTCACATTGTAATGCGATGTTTTCCAATGGTTTCATCTCTCGTAATTCGATCAACTGGATACACTGGCTGAGTTGCATAAATGATGTTTGTATACACAATTTTGTAAAACGTGTCTACGCTACTCGCATTCAACAGTGGCTCTGTAAGATTTGATAAGGTTTCTTAACGCTTCTTTATTCATCCACTTAGTTCTGGATTGTCAACATATAACGGTGCACTATCACCCTCGTTGTCATTGTCATTGTCCTCGTCCCTTGAAGGGGTTGTACTAGCGTACTCACCTTTTTCTTCTTTAATATTCGCGCTTGAGTATCTCAAACTCCTGATATGATGATGAGTAATGAAGAAATCTAGCCAATAATGGTATGCAACCAATACTAGTTCCACGACCAACCTGTGATCGCGTATAATCTGTGTGTTGATAGGACCTGCGATATTATTACTTTAATTACAACACATATTACATAATTCCACATCATCCGGCACACGCCTTGTAAAGAACATAAACTTTCCCCAGATCTTTTTCATTGTATTATACGTCGCTTTCTGGTAATGATCTGGAGTTAACAAATACTCGTAATTTACCTTCCACTTCCGCTTGGGAGAATTGTATCTACCATTTCCATTATTACTCTCTCTTTCTTTGATGGAACTTAACAATTCAAGTTTCTGCGAGCTTCCTCATGTCTTCGCTCGAGTAATTCCACTTTGCTGACAATTTTTCCAACGACGTAAAATTTACCAGATATTGTAATTCTGTCAATTCTAAGTTTTCCGGTGTCTTTACTTCTCGATGATTGGTAATGCAATCCAAGATTCTGGTGTTTAGTCTGTATAGTGGTGCCAACAATCTATTACACTGTTAATACTTTCGGTTTCACGTCCTATTCCAGTAAGAGTCGTGTTACAGGCTCCATAAATCGCAACTTTCCATTTAAATTCCACTGGTAACTCGTTGGTGCATTGCGGTCTACTTTGTCAGTTTAACTGGTACCGCTTTACATTATAGCTATATAGTGCTTCACCGAAATTCGCAAACACCCATTTTCTGTAATTAACATTGGTGCTACCAAATTAGGATTGGTTATCGCCATTGCCATCCGATTTCGGAGTATTTCTTTGTTGAGATTGCAATCATTTTAATAACTTCTCGGTACACATTTTCACAGTATTTTGACCAAGTGAAATAAATAACTATTTTGTTATTAAAGTAATTGTCAACTTGATATCTCCGGCATGTATGTTTGTTTGGGCCTCTGAAATCATTTTCTGAGATACGTATATACTTTATATTTGTCTCATAGACACTTTGTCCACACTTGTTTTAGTTTCTTTTCTCAGGAAATCGCATCCATCTTCCTCCGAGGTTGACATTACACTGTGGAGTATCTTCATCCGTAGCGGTGTGATCTTGTTGTTGTACTCCCCCGTGTTGCTGGATACATTCTTATTTTCTCAGGCTTTTCCATGATCTGTTCTCCCGTTATTTCTTTAAAACTCATTGATTTCAATTGCACAAATTGCACTTTTTGGTATCGAGCATCGTACACCAAAATTGATTCTCCTGTCTGACAGCTAGATTGTTTCATATGCAGAATGGATGTGTTTGTAGTTTACCAGTATCATCATCAAATGTCCATCAAATTCTCTTAATTCCGACATGTACTCTTCCACAACCACGGCTTTGTCATTATAGCATCGTCTACTTTGTAGGCTCTCCTTGGCATCACCATTCGACTTTTTATCCTTCGCACGGTACAGTCTCACGGATTTTGTGGTTAAGCTTTGCTTGTAGTTTGATATCTGCATTGATTTTCAACTGTACTGTTTGAAAGGCTGCCAAACAATTCTTCTGGAATTATTTCTATCGGTCTCGGTATCGATTGCATTTTCACCAGCGATGAGTGGCTCCATTTCCACAATAAAATACAAAAGTAGTTCGTTTTTCACTGTACACTCTCTCACCTTTGCTCGTCGAAACCCCGATTCTTGATATACATGCTATTTACTTGATTTGTCATTTAAATTTTACTGGATATGCATCCGAACACTCTGCTACGTTTACCAACGAATATACTCTTCCCATTTCGGTTGAGGAGCAATCGTTATGCCACCAATGAATTCGTCGTGTTTATTATTCCCAATAACATAATAATAGAAATCATCAACCATGGCAATGCAAGTTTTCCCTTTTTTTCACTGTCTCTGTTTTGGGGCTCTCAGCCTTTGTATCAACTTTTCCATCCCGCATTGTTTGCGATCCACTTAGTCAAATATTTATTCGCCATTTCAGTAGCTTTCTTTATCAAGATTTTGAATTGTCACTTTCCAGACAACCATAAATACCAATCTCCAATATTATATAGGCTAGCACGAGGCAATATTACATCTCGATCCAACTCGGTTCGTGTGTTAGGTCCTCAATTACTGCTTCCTCACAAAATTCCTTTCTTCATAATTTCTTTAATATCGACGGGAATCTCTTCTTTAATTCCGTTGCCAATCTTTTACAACTCTTTTTTCTCCCCCTCCGAAGTGTCATCTTCTGTTTCATTTATCTAACAGGTACAATTCTGAACTAAATTTTTAATATTCGCTAGTTTCGCTTAATTCACCAACGCTCAGTTTCGCTTGATTCATCTAAACTCAAAGATCCAATTTCCCGCATCACTCTGTTTTATCCACATATCGCAATGTCATTTTCGTCTCAACAAAGTTTTCTCTTCACTTTTCATCTCATCTATGCTCGGTAGTACCCTATTATCGGTGCTCATTTCCTCAACATCCCATGTAACTTCATTTTCCGATCTCATTTCCTCATTTTCCATGGTTTCTAATCTCGGAATCATAATTTTTTTTCTCGATCAATTTCTCCTGGGTCATCTACAACTTCAGTTTTTAATCTCCACATTATCATTGTCTATTTCCTCATACAGAGGCCAAAACGGCACTATTACTGCATCTTTTCCATTTCCTCACTTTGTTTTGGTGCGTACACATTCTTAATACAATTTGGGTACATCCGTAGTTTAACAAATATTCATCATCATCTAATTTCTCGTCCTTTGAACGTCAACACGATAATTCCGTCATTACCTAATATCTCCGCTGCTTTTTGGCGTATTTTCTTTGCTTTTACACTCCAATGTTCCTGATAATATTCAATCCTTTGATCTGCAATATTTAACGCTATTATCAAAGACTTCGCACTATCGTCTGCCGCTCATAATCATGTCCTAGTTTTCGGATTACCTCTTTTAACTTTGCCTGATAACTCGTCGTTTATTCGTATACGGTACGATGCATTCAAACAACCCTTCTTTCATGTCGCGATCCATTCGATGCTCAATTATGAAGTCGATACTCGCATTAATTTTATCTCTATTCCCTGCATACAGGGTATCTTGTAAATCTGCTAGAATCTTTTCCCCAATTTCCGGTCTGCTGAATTCAAAGTCATTAACCAGCATTACAACATTATACTTTATTTTTCCAGCCTGGTATCAGACCGCATCTACCAAGTACTCCTCCGTCTTCAGAACATCGATCGCAAATTTTAGTTGCACTTGCATCCACTGTATTGGACGCAGTATTCCTCCTTTAGCTCCTAGACAATTGTCGAGCATTTACACGGAATTGGCACTTCCACATTATCAAGTCCCATCGTTTCACTATGATATAGCAAATCCCTGTGACCGTAAAGCCCTTCGCCACCAAACTTTGGGCATTTGTTTAAGTAACCATGTCTCTGTTTCTTTGAATTAACTTTGCACATAAATTTAAGGCTCTCTTTTAGTTGCTTTGGGTTAGTGACATCCACACTGAGTTCTGCGATCCATCGGTTTCAACGGGGGAGTTGTCAGTTTCCATTTTCTCAAGCCATTTTTCAACTCGGGCGCTAACAGTGCAGTCGATCTTCATCTGATGCAATTTTTCGCACTTCGGGCAGGTTCCCTCACCTTCTGACACGGTTCCAATTATCATATGAGATTCAGTTCCTCATCGGATTCAAATTTAGCCATAATTTGTTCCGCTTCTGTCGCATTCCGAAATCCTTTTCCATTTTGTCTGAAATTCCTCTCTCTGAGCATATGTCATATGCTGGTGTTTGGCAATATCTTCTTGGATCTGATTGTTTCTTTAGAATAGTCTGATGAATCTTTCTGAGTTTGCCGGGCCATATCGCGCCATGTGGCCGTTCCCTTGCACGAGATGACATGGGATCTGTCATTTGGTATTCACTTTGTCCCTTGTGGTGAATGGTGACGTTGACGATGATCTTGATCTGAAAACAGTTTCTGATAATATGCCCTTCTTTCCGCATCGATAGCATTCGACTATCCAGTGCTGATCCTTTTGTTATCTGTGAATCTCTTGTTAGGGCTGGATTCTTCCAATTTGAACCAACATTGATTTGATAGTGTCCGACTTTTTTGCAATGTTCGCATTGAGGATTATTTACTGTCCATTTGATTGTACATTCAATGGCTGATCTACTGCGTGAAATCTATTATTTTGGTCTCAAAATTGGCTATGATTGATTTATTTTCTTTCATCCCATGGTGCTCTCACAGGCGTAATTGAACCTCTCAACGTCTCTCCAACATTTTAATCAAAAGCAATAGATCTTTTTTGCACTTTTTTTTAAATTCAGCTCTATCTTCAGGCTTTTCTTCACGACTCATCGAAATTGGAAAAACTCCACGATAAACATAGGGCTTTTTGATTTCGGAGTGGACTCCGGTTATAAACTGATCTCTCTAACAGCTCTTTAACCTGCTTGGCCATATCTGCTTGGTCTGGTTTAACTTCAAAGGCTTTATCTGCTAAAGGGTCAGATGAATAAGCAAACTCACTGCACCGATTCATCTGGACCTGAACTCGATTATAACATTTCTGTCGCATGAGTCTTTTGATATCTCCACTAACCAGTTTCAGTTGCCATTGCATCCTTCAATTTTGGTCCAATCATTACCAAACATTTCGTTTGTCGACTTGCTGCCAGGTCTCTTGCCGCACCCTTCAGACTAGAGTGGGAATCTCTGACCAAATGGATTTGTGTCCATCCGTATGCGAGCGGTACATATAATAATCTCCATGAAGTCTGCAAATTCAAACAGGGTCTCCTCCATA
>CAUHTR010007543.1:0-21812 GCA_959609185.1 Schmidtea polychroa | reverse complement strand
AAAACATAATAATAGAAATCATCAACCATGGCAATGCAAGTTTTCCCTTTTTCCTCACTGTCTCTGTTTTGGGGCTCTCAGCCTTTTGTATCAACTTTTCCCATCCGCCATTGTTTGCGATCCACTTAGTCAAATATTTATTCGCCATTTCAGTAGCTTTCTTTATCAATGATTTTGAATTGTCACTTTCCAGACAACCATAAATACCAATCTCCAATATTATATAGGCTAGCACTGTCAATATTACATCTCGATCCAACTCGGTTCGTGTTAGGTCCTCAATTACTGCTTCCTCACAAAATTCCTTTTCTTCATAATTTCTTTTAATTATCGACGGTAATCTCTTCTTTAATTCCGTTGCCAATCTTTTTACAACTCTTTTCTCCCCCTCCGAAGTGTCATCTTCTGTTTCAGTTTCATCTAACAGGTACAATTCTGTAACTAAATTTTTTAATATTCGCTCAGTTTCGCTTAATTCATCCAAACGCTCAGTTTCGCTTGATTCATCTAAACTCAAAGATCCAATTTCCGCATCACTCTGTTTTATCCCACATATCGCAATGTCATTTTTCGTCTCAACAAAGTTCTCTTCACTTTTCATCTCATCTATGCTCGGTAGTACCCTATTATCGGTGCTCATTTCCTCAACATCCCATGTAACTTCATTTTCCGATCTCATTTCCTCATTTTCCATTGTTTCTAATCTCGGCAATTCATTAATTTCTCGATCAATTTCTCCTGGGTCATCTACAACTTCAGTTTTAATCTCCACATTATCATTGTCTATTTCCTCATACAGAGGCCAAAACGGCACTATTACTGCATCTTTTTCCATTTCCTCACTTTGTTTTGTTGCGTACACATTATTAATACAATTTGGGTTACATCCGTAGTTTAACAAATATTCATCATCATCTAATTCTCGTCCTTTGAACGTCAACACGATAATTCCTTCATTACCTAATATCTCCGCTGCTTTTTGTCGTATTTTCTTTGCTTTTACACTCCAATGTTCCTGATAATATTCAATCCTTTGATCTGCAATATTTAACGCTATTATCAAAGACTTCGCACTATCGTCTGCCGCCTCATAATCATGTCCTAGTTTTCGGATTACCTCTTTTAACTTTGCCTGATAACTCGTCGGTTTATTCGTATACGGTACGATGCATTCAAACAACCCTTCTTTCATGTCTCGATCCATTTCGATGCTCATTATGAAGTCGATACTCGCATTAATTTTATCTCTATTCCCTGCATACAGGGTATCTTGTAAATCTGCTAGAATCTTTTCCCAATTTTGTCTGTCTGAATTCAAAGTATTAACAGCATTAACAACATTTACTTTATTTTTCCAGCCTGGTATCAGACCGCAATCTACCAAGTACTCCTCGTCTTCCAGACATCGATTCTCAAATTTTAGTTGCACTTGCCATCCACTGTATTGACGCAGTATTCGCTCCTTTAGCTCTCTAATTTGTCCGTAGGCATTTACACGGAATTGGCACTTCACATTATCAAGTCCCATCGTTTCCACTATGATATCAGCTAAATCCCTTGTTGACCGTAAAGCCTTGCCAAACTTTTGCATTTGTTTAAGTATCTCATCGTCTCTGTTTCCTTTGAATAACTTTGCACATAAATTTATGGCTCTCTTTAGTTCGCTTTGGGTTAGTGACATCACACTGAGTTCTGCGATCCATCGTTTCAACTGGGAGTTGTCAGTTTCCATTTTCTCAAGCCATTTTTCAACTCGGGCTAACAGTGCAGTCGGATTCTCATCTGATGCAATTTTTCGCACTTTCGTGGCAGGTTTTCCCTCACCTTCTGACACGGTTCCAATTATCATATGAGATTCAGTTTCCTCATCTGATTCAAATTTAGCCACTAATTTGTTCAGCTTCTGTCGCATTTCTCGAAATTCCTTTTCCATTTTGTCTTGAAATTCCTCTCTCTGAGCATATGTCATATTGCTGGTGTTTGGCATATCTTCTTGGAATCTGATTGATTTCTTTAGAATAGGTCTGATGAATCTTTCTGAGTTCCTTGGGCATGATCGCGCCATGTGGCCGTATCCCTTGCACGAATGACATTGGATCTGTCCATTTGTATTCACTTTGTCCCTTTGTGGTGAAGGTGACGTTGACGATGATCTTGATCTGGTAAAACAGTTTCTGCTAATATGCCCTTTCTTTCCGCATCGATAGCATTCGACATCAGTGCTGATCCTTTTGTTATCTGTGAATCTCTTGTTAGGGCTGGGATTCTTCCCATATTTGAACCAACATTGATTTGAATAGTGTCCAGACTTTTTGCAATGTTCGCATTGAGGATTATTTACCTGTCCATTTGATTGTACATTCATGGCTGATCTACTGGCTTGAAATCTATTATTTGGTCTCAAAATTGGGCTACTGATTTGATTTATTTTCTTTTCATCCCATGGTGCTCTCACAGGCGTAATTGACCTCTCACGTCTCTCCACATTAACTCCAAAAGCATCTGATCTTTTTGCACTTTTTAAATTCAGCTCTATCTTCATGGCTTTCTTCACGAGCTCATCGAAATTGGAAAAATCCACATAACATAGGGCTTTTTTGATTTCGGAGTGGACTCCGGTTATAAACTGATCTTCTAACAGCTCTTTAACCTGCTTGGCCATATCTGCTTGGTCTGGTTTAACTTCAAAGGCTTTATCTGCTAAAGTGGTCAGATGATAAGCAAACTCACTGACCGATTCATCTGGACCTTGAACTCGATTATAAAATTTCTGTCGCATGATTCTTTTGATATCTCCACTAACCAGTTTCAGTGCCATTGCATCCTTCAATTTTGTCCAATCATTACCAACATTTCGTTTGTCGACTTGCTGCCAGGCTTCTCTTGCCGCACCCTTCAGATAGAGTGGGAATCTCTGAACCATAATGGCTTGTGTCCATCCGTATGCTGAGGCGTACATATAATAATCTCCCATGAAGTCTGCAAATTCAACAGGGTCTCCTCCATATTGATTGACGGGTAATTTCTGGCAACTTGCGAAATCAATCATCTCTCTATTGAGAGGCATAACAGCATTATCATTTGCCATTTGGACTTGTTTCTGACTTCTGAGGTTGTATCGGTTCACTTTGAGCTAAACTTCAAACGTTAAACAATAATTTAAAATTACTTTTCAACTTCTTTTAAATCTCCCAATAATAGCCTTTTATATCTCTCTCGTTAACACTATTTCCACAAATTTTTCACTACTTTTAGTGATTCTCCGGCGACTTTCACTTACTTCTGTAGTACTTTTCCAATAATTAACTTTTTCACTAACTTCCAATAATTTTCCTCCGACTTTCAATCACGTCGGTACTATTTTTTTCAACAATTAATTTTTTCACTAACTTTCAATAATTTTCCGCCGACTTGCGATCACGTCGGGCTCACCAGAATATATGTTGGGTTTTGGATTATTTCAAGTCGGTTCTCTCTGACTCCTGGTGTTCTTTAAATTAAAACAATGAACGACCCAACGTATATTGAAACAACAGGTTCACAAATTATTATCACTCTACAATTACCAATCAAAGTTTTATACGATTCTCCGCTCGGCGTTGATGCTTTGCAAACAAACAATATTCACCTTTTGATCCTTTAGTTCTGTTGACTCTCGTTTTCCTCGGTTTCGGTTTGGTTTGATCTCTTTTCGCCTTTCCGTATTCTTAATTCTATTTCTTCTTTTCCCTACTTCCCTAATTCGTTTACCACTTTTCCTACAGTCTAATTCTTCGAACCCTAGCTGAGGCAGAATGCCGATTTTCTCTTATTTTCCCTTTGCTTATATACTCCTCGAAATCAGGATGACAAATGGTTATTGCCGAGCCAATCTTTCGTTTGACATTTTCTCCTACGTGTTTGCTTCGGCTGTCATCCATAATGGTCCAACGAATCCAGATAATTAATGGCCCTACCGGTCTTCCTACGCGCGCTATCTTCTCCTTACTCTTTTCCCATTAATCATTGTGTCAAACTAATGGGCCCAAATCTTCCTTTTGTTTGCCTTTCTTCTTGTTTACCCAGCTCGGGTTTCCTTTATCTCTCGGGTTCTCCATTGGCTCGGGTTTCCCATTAGCTCGGGTTTTCCATTAGCCAATTAATTAATTAATTAACGTTTTCTGTTTTCATACGTTTGAATGTTTTTCGACCCTTTCTAACCCTTTTCTGATAAATCCCTAACCGTCACCTTGTTGACCATTAGCTAATCTATACCTGTCCCGTTTTTCCCATTCGATATCGATGATTTTTCCCTTTATTGATTTTTCTCGGATTTCCGGATTCTCGCCTTTCGTAATTGCTTTTTGCATTTTCTAATACTGTTTCCATCGCACTTTCCTTTACTATTAATTCTGTACACGATCCCGCTTTTATTTGCCTTTTTTCCTCGCTTACTTTCCATTTGAATTATTATCCTAAATTTTATTTAAATTTTTAATTTTAATTTACAGACCTCAACAATATTATTAGAACTTCTTTTAATTTTCACCTCTGATTTCTTTTCATTTGACATTGTATTTATTAAAAAATTGACTATGAATCAGTAAAGATATCGATGTTTTTTTTGATATTCACGATTTTTCACTTAAGAAAAAAAATTATTAATAAAATGTTATCGCCACATCGGTTGAGAGACACAAAGTAATATATTTAAATTAAAAATAATTGTTGCAGAACAGAGAAATTTTGAATACAAACTTTTGTAGTTGCAAGAATCAAGATTTAATTAATTTAATAAGAGACGGAAAAATTAATAAATGTTAATGGAAGAAAAGATGAAAGAATAAACCTTGATAAAAAGAGTAAAAGACAAATAATTTTCATGCAATGATAATGAATTTAAATTAATTAAAAAAATTAAAAAGGGACATTAATCATTAAAATTTGATAAACGAAATTTGTTTTGTCAACTAAAATAAATTCAAAATGACATTTTAATTTACCTATTAAAACAATCTGAGAACTATAGTGACATACTTCCGAAACGGATATCATGTGTGAAGAATTCGAATATGTAAATACTAGCAGATTTACTATATACTTCCCATTCTGGCCAAAGAATTAATTAAAATTGTTCAAAATTAGAAAAAATTAATAAAAATTAAAATCTTTATGATATTCTCTCTTTGGGAAAAGTTGCTAAGTTATAGATTATTGAATAAGTTTGACATAATAAATTAGTGTAGTTGTGAGAAAAATAAGTTTATAACAGTGAACACAAGGGAGATAGATATTAGCATGGATGAAATGATTGATGTAATTACGAGGCAGTGGCGGAACTTCAAAATTTGGGCCCCCCGCGCAATGTAAAATATTTCCACTTAAATTTTTCGGTTAAAGTTTAATACATAGTTATTCACAGCAGCCGCTATTCAATGATAGTTTTATGTTTGTAGGCAAATATAACTGCGGGAAAAAAGTTTCAGAAAATGATTGTAAATATTTTTTTAGTAATAATTTTGGGCCCACTATTTACGCCACTGTTACGAGGGGAAATTTTCTAAAGAATTTAAATTTTGTCTTAATTATTCCATGTCTAGATTTTCTAAAATAAAGAAGTTCATTATTTAATTTATAATAATCGGGCATTTGTTCTTGCTTAAAAATATTATATATACAAACTTAATCAAATATCACTGAGTAAATTTTTGGTTTCATTTTTGATTTATTTATTTTAATTTTTTAATAAGGCCTTTCTTTTCATTAGGTCTGATATGAAAAAAAGAAAATTGGAAATGAAAATAGACAACTTCAAAGTGAATAGTTAATTTTTATTTTTGCTTCAGGTGAAAAAAAACGTTATATGTTTAATTTGTAGTCATTCTACCTCAATATTAAAATCATACAATTTGAAACATTTTGAGCAAAAACATAATTATTATAAAAAATATACTAACGAAAGGTGAAATTAGAAATACTTAAGGTAAGTCTCAAAGCAGAATGAAACATATTTCATAAATAAACAATTCAAACAAATTCAATTTTTTATGTCAGCGTGAGAATATCACATATTATTATTGGGAAAAAATAAAAATATTTTATTCTCACAACCGAAGAAATTATGCAAGAAAAAATTAAGATTTTCAGTTAAGTTAGCCTATCACATCAGACTGTATCATGAAGAATTCATAACATTTCAAATAATATTTGTTCTACGTTGAATATGGTTTCTAAAGGGTTCATTTATTTCTCCTTAGCTTTAGATCAGTGGTACGCAAACTATGTGCCACGGCATATTAGTGTGCCGTAAAAGAATTTAAAATGTGACGCTAATGCGAAAATATTTAGTACGAAAATATTTTTTTTAGTTTTAACAAAAATCGAACCACGTATAAAATTTATTTGCGACAAAAAACAAGCGCACTCATCCCATTAAATAAAATATATACATGTAATTTCATTTTATTAAAAAAATTCTATATAAAAGATACATTCTTTCTATTTGTGCCTTGACTTTTTTTTTCTATTTTGTGCCCGGAGGTAAAATGTTTGCGTACCACTGCTTTAGATCATGGGTGTTTAACCTTTTTTACATTGTATATAATTGTTGGGTATTTTGTACAAGAAGGTGTCACTGTCACACTCTTTGTTGTCCTTTTATTAATTAAATCGAACAACCCAACACAATAATATTTATTCAAGATTATCACAATTACACTTTTATGATTACACCCTTTAATGAAACAATCACACTTTAAACAACTCTTTTGCTCTGCACACTTTTCAATTCTAACTTGGACCTTGGCAGGGATTAATCTTCCAATGAGAGATGTCGCTTTCTGATACGCTATATTCGAAAATATTTAGTTATCACTAAGTTAAACTCTCTTTTGCTTCCTTTCGCCAGACTATCCTTTACCTTTCTTCGGCCTACTGGTAATTCAGTTTACTTGCCGGTCGCTTTTATATCCATCTCGTAATTTTACTATCCCCTAATCAAATTGCTTTGGATCCTTTTTCCGGGCTTTGTCTTATCGATCTAATTAGTTTTGGAAACTTGCCCGTCATTTTTGATAGCTTGCCCCAATTTAATTATTCGTCGGCTGATTTAATTGCCTCTAGTTAATTTGATTGACCACTCGGGTCCACTCACACTGCTCGGGTTTTCCATTAACTCGGGTTCTCCATTAGCTCAGGTTCTCCATTAACTCGGGTTTTCTATTAGCAAATTAATTTTTAATTAATTTTAGTTTTTTGTAATTATTTCCTTCTACGGGCCCCCATTAACTTTATTTTATTATATTTGAACTCGTCTCATTTGAACCCGCCCATACCATTTCTTTCAAAATTCATTTTTAATTTTTAATTAATAATTTTGTACTTCAAATTATTATTGTGAATTTGATGTTTTTATTGATTTTTCACCTCATTTTTTACCTCTCTTGTTGAACCCCAACATAATATATATGCAAAATGCAAAAGGTTGAGGATAAGAAAAAAAATATTCGCTAAAAAATATTTATATATAAATGGACTTATGTAAATGTAAATGTATATATACGAGTAGTACATATGTAAAATAAAAAATTTAATTGTAAAATTGCATTACACTTTATGAGCAGTTTTAGTATTTTATATTTTATTAGTTACACACATTTTTTTTGTAAAATTCAAATCATTTGGCGGGCCGCATTTTCAAACGTCTCAGGGTGCGGGTTGGTCACAGCTGCTTTAGATGAAACAACAGATTTTAAGGACACTGCTCAACTTGCCATTTTTATTCGAGATGTGGATAATTAAATAAATGTAACTGAAGAATTTCTCGGTGTTATGAGTTTGAAATAAATAACTACTTGAAAAAATATACTAGAAGCTGTCATAAAATACACGTACGATCACGTTTTGACATTAGCAAACCTAAGTAGGATCACAAAGGTGGTGCAGCTTCAATGATCCATAAAAATGTTTGGATCGTTAAATTAATTCTTGATCATAGATATGATATTGAAAATACCTCAATAACGTCGGAGCTTTTTTTTGTCACTGTTTTTTACACCTTGAAAATTTAAGTGTACAAGTATTTTGATATGAACCATGCGATGTCATTCGTTATTAACCCATCACCTCCCACTGTACTCACATGGGTACACTTGTTAAAGGCGTGATTTCATGTTTTTCTATAATCCATTTCAACAATAGATGGCTAGCTATTTATGGCTATGAGATTTTCTCCATATCTTTTTGTTATAAATGTTCTAATTTACCCAGTATGTCATAATAAATAACGATTAAAAGTAATTTTTACGTGTAGTTTTCTTTTGGGTATTAAATGGGTTAAAACAGTTAATACAATAAAATAAATTCCTTGAAATATCGTCAGTTTCGAGATTATCTTCAGGAACTGGAATATGAATACAACGATTTGATTTTTATGCAAAAATTCGAAGGGAAATGTTTAGAAAGATTTTGGAGCTGTAGAGAAAAAATTAGAATTTTCATTAATGAAAATGAACACAATGTTCCTGAATTATATGCTGAACACAGACTTTTAGATTTATCTTTCCTTACAGATACCACTATGAAACTAAACGAACTTAATAAGCAGCATCAAGATGAAAACAAATTATTCACAGATTGATGCTTTTTGGTTCGCAAAATAATTGCAATTTAAACATTTAAATTATGATTTAAATCAGTGTTTCCCAAACTCTTGGTACTGCGTACCACCTTGATCATTTTCATTATTTAATGTACCCCTTTGCTTTAAAATTTTATATAATGATTAAATTTTTTTATAATATCTTTTTTAAAATATACGACTTAAATTAATAGCATTAATGAAAAATTAAATACTTTTATAACTGAAATATTGTAAAATAAAAATACTATACTTAATTTATTGTAATTAATGAAAAGGATGAAATTGCTTATGCTGAGATAATAATTCATCGTGATTTGGTTCTATGTTGGTTAATTTTAATCTTAGATGAGATTCAACATCTAAAAGACTATTTCTTTTTTTCGATTTAATATCTACAAATGTAGAAAAAGCAACTTGATTGTAGGTGTAACCAGAATGATGGCAAAGAGATTGAAAAGGCCTGCGTACCTCCAAAAAATCCATTGGGAAACACTGATTTAAATTAATGGAGTTAGAAAGTGAAGATTAACGATTATCCATTATTGTCATTCTTACAATCTCTTACTAATTTAATTTTGAAACAAAAATTAAAAATCATGTATTGCAATTTATAAAAGTCATAAGTTAATTTTATGTAGTCATTATTTTTTATGGAGGCCCTTTTGTGGTTCTTGTGCAGTAACGCTCAGTTGGACACATTTTATATAGCTTATATATATATATTCTTAGTGTGAAATACTGATTATAAAAATAAAATTATGAAAAATATAACTACCTGCAAACGTCGGCGATGCATAGACTCCCCCTGGCCAATCCGGTTGGACAAAGAACTGATATCTCCTATATTTATGTGATTTATATAATATCACTGATGATCCTTTCGGTGCAAATCCATACTTTATCGTTCATTAACGAAGTATTAATCTATAAAATTTACCTTGTGTGTATCACAACTTATACTAGTTACACCTGGCAAACGAAAATCAAATTTCTCATTTAAAGGACAACCAGCAGCTTCCATGAATGGAAGAAGAAATCCACCCAAACAGCAATCAACGTGAACAGGGACTTGGTATCTTTCTCCAAGCTTATAAAATAGAGAATTTAATAAAAATAACTAATTCTATTTTCACCTTGGATATCTCCTCTACCGGATCAACTATTCCATGTGGGAATTGGGGAGCAGACGCAACCAACTAATGGATAGTAAAATTTGTTTCAATAAACAATATTTGCATACTACGCATGTATTTCCGTTAATCAATCTTTTCATTGCACGGACATCCACTTTCAAAGTCAGTGGGTCTACTTTCACCGGATGAATTCGCATTCGAAAATATTGGGCTGCCTAGATTCCAATGAAATCCCGGATTAATTTATAAAGATCATCACTGAAACTCACTTTATCAAAGGCCGCGTGAGCCGTCACTGGAACTATCCTATGTGTGCATATAGAATTCAATATTAAACTCAAATTAGAAAAATAAATTTGTTTTTCAGAAAACGAAATAACGTGCATTGAAAATAATTAAAAATATGAAGTTTTCGTTTCATTTACATTTCTCCAATTTCTAACACAATTGTGGGAT
Organism: Schmidtea polychroa; assembly: GCA_959609185.1. NCBI lineage: Eukaryota > Metazoa > Platyhelminthes > Tricladida > Dugesiidae > Schmidtea > Schmidtea polychroa. The sequence goes on along the minus strand of CAUHTR010007543.1, from coordinate 11,603 downwards.
GAAATTTTCAGTAAATTTAAAAATTAAAGAAATTTCAAAAAAATTGTAAAGACATTTATAAATCTAAATAAAAATAACAGTATCATTAAGTAAATTAAAATTTTAAAAACAATTGGTAGCGTATTTTCGCGCATATAATGCGAGGGCTATTCCCACATATTTTCCCGTCTAAATCTATGCCATATATATTTCAAATTTTTCTATTAAATTTAACTTACTTTATATCAATTCTTTTTTACTGGTTTAGTTAAAATTCGCTGTTTATACGTAGGTGTCGATCATAACCATCTGCGCGAAAATACAGTAATCAAAATCAATTAAAAACATTTTGTATTTTATGTTTTAAATTAAAAATAATTGTTGAAATCTTTGATGAAGTAAATATATAATGGATATAACAGCACCATGTAGTATCATTATGTAATGAATTTGGGCTAAATAAAATATTCTTAGAGATATCGATAATTAAAAATAAATACTTTTAATAAAAAATATAAATTTCCATTTTTTATTGACATTTCACTTATATTGAAAATGAAAAGAATTACATTCACGATTGAATTCGAAAAGGAAGTCATAACGTTTATGGAAGAAAGTAATTTATGTTACAATGCGAAATAAAAAATTTTGAGCAATAATAGCAGTTTCAATAATAGCAGTGCTATTTTCTGCCGGAACGACGTTCCGGAAGATATTTTCAGAAAATACATAAACCGGAACGTCATTTCGGAACCTATTTTTAATGTATTAAAAGTTTAAAAAAATAATCGATGACATTTTTTTATTAAAAATCATAAAAGTCATAAAAAAAATAATTGAATCGAGTAGGCGTTTGTTTATATATGTTTAATAATCTCAGTTAATTTGAATTTTATTTAATTTGTAGTTCTTTTTTAAATTCCTAATGGACAACATGAACAAAATAACAAGTTTTTTTTTCAATTTCAGACAAAAATCCTAAAATTCCTAAAACTTAAATGTGTGAACAAAATATCCTAATTGTCGAGGAAAATAGTATTAAACTAAAACAAGTTATAGTTTTATGGCGAAATTATTTAGCTTTAAGATACAACTTAATTTAATATGTTAAAGAAAAATGAATGGACATCAAGAGGAATAAATTATATGAAATATTTAAGATCTAAAATTCTGAGTCTAGATCTATCTTAAACTTTATTATTGGATAAGATTGTTGTTTATTTTTAAGATGCTTGTACACAAGCGATTACTTTTCGAGGAAGGAAGCATATTGTAATGATATCATTTCGGTTTGTTTTGATGCAAATAACTGGTTTTACATCTGTTTGAACCAGTGGTTCTCAACCCGTGTTCCGCGAAAAAAATGACACTTCATCTTTAAATTTGCATTTAAGATACATATATTCAAAAACCTCATTTAATATTTTTATAAGATTATTCAATAAGAAAGCCGTTACACAGATATATATTGAAATATATCTTTGAAATATATATTTCAAATATATAAACATACAAATATAAAAGTGTTTTTATTGCTTGTTATTGTTGCGTGTGGTATTTTCTTTGCTTATAAGAAGGCATTGTTTACGTTTAAGACAGATTTATAGTAATTTGTGATTAGTCACTCATTGTGGGCAAGTATTTTTTGGTCAGTGTTCCGCGTAAAAAAATCATGTGAATGGTGTTCCGCGCTTTTATATTAATTGAGAACCACTAGTTTGGACAGACAGCAGAGAAGCAATTCTGTTAATTATTCACAAAGAAAAAGATTAAAGTAATTATAAAGGAAAATAATATACTTTTAACGTACCAAGAAAAACTATGGGAAAACCATGGTTTAATTTTGTTTCCAGTGTTCAATATCTCAAAGGGGAAGTGTATTATCTGAGATTCATTTTGGTCAAGCATATTAAACAAGGTAAAGGATTGTTGCAAAAAATGTAAATTTAAATGGCAATGATGCAGAGAGGAATGACGCTTTATCTTCAATCTGTTGATATTGGGATTGATCGAGATTTAATATCAAGCGTTGAATATACGAAAACTGGTAATTCAGAGGTACCTGTATACGCGTTTGTAAACTCATGCGTTAAAAACCTTGGAATAATCTTTCAATGACTAATATAGCGAATTCAATAAGATCAGTTGGTTGCACATGAGTTTAACCAGTTCAGTTAATATAACTAGGTATACTCGACGTGTATAAATAGGTCATTGGCACTGAAGAGATTATAAACTGGCATATTTCAAAACATGATGTCTAAGAATCGAAGTTTAGTGATGAATGGGAAATTATTTAGAATGAGTTAATTTAGCAAAATATATTTTATTGATTTTAACAATATCTGTTATACTTTCCTTTTATATATTATTTTATTTTTGGTTTTAGTACTAACCCAACATTATTATATAATGAATGTAGTTAATACTAGAAATAGTGTGAAAAATAATTCTAACAATAATAATGAAAGATTTTCTCAACTCAGTTACTTAATTACTTATTAGTTGTATATAATTCTATGTGGACTACCTATCGTTGGGAAATTCGTCATAGAAAATTCAATGCAAAAATGGACAATTCATCGAGGATAAACAATTTTTATTCAATTTGTATTAAATAAATATTATATCAGAACAGTTGTTACGAGTTTTATAATAATAATTATAAAATTAAGTCCTACATTCAGAAGAAAAATTCATTTGGTATTGGAGTAATCAAGACCTATTTTAGGTCGAAGTATTTCATTTTATGATTACACTTTATGGTTTATAGTTATTTATTTGAATTATATTTTAATAATAATAGTAGTAATAATAATAATAATAATAATAATAATAATAATAATAATAATAATAATAATAATAATAATAATAATAATAATAATAATAATAATAATAATAATAATAATAATAATAATAATAATAATAATAATAATAATAATAATAATAATAATAATAATAATAATAATAATAATAATAATAATAATAATAATAATAATAATAATAATAATAATAATAATAAAAATAATAATAATAATAATGAGGTTAATTACATTTCTGGAATGCGTACTCCTCTATCAATGGCTATATCTCTATAGGTTTTCATTGCTAACATAATACTTTCAGTTCCGCCACAAGTTGTCTGAATAAAAGGAAAAAAATTAATATACAAGTTAAAACCTATTAACTTCAAATAAATGATAGTTGAAATAACGTCACCTTTTATATATTAATTTATTAAAATTTACGATTTGCGAATTTATTGTTATACTGTAAAATATTTTAATGTTTTTTTAATTTATTGAATATAACTTACATTGTCAGAATAAAGTTTATATTTTTGGGTTTTTAATGTAAGTCGGTACTACGGTCTGACTCCTTTGTGTTCTTTTCAAAGTAAATAAACGACCCAATACAAAATCTTTATTTAACACTGATGCAGTTACACTTTTACACTTTTTATTAGTTCACTCACACTTGATACAATCAGGTTTTGTCTGCACTTTTCAATTTGCCAACAAATCTCACACAGGGATAGATCTTCCAACGGGAGATGTCCCTTTCTGGTATGTTCGATTTTTAAATTATTTATTTTCTACTAACTTTAATGCTTCATTTTTCGCTCTCGTCAAACTTCTATTTTCTTTTCTTCGACCAACTGGCAGTTTTGTTTTCTTGCCAGTTGCTTTTATACCCACTTGGTAGTTGACTTTATTTTTGCAAATTAGTTTGGGTCTAACTTCTCCCCCGGACTTCCTCTTGCAACTCTAATTCGATTTAAGGAAATTGCCCCTTTTTCTTTGACGGCTCTTGTCACTTTTATTTTATTCGGCTAATTTAATTGCCTTCCTAAAATTGGATTGATAATTCAGGTTTTCTCAATTCGCTCGGGTTTTCCATTGTCTCAGGTTTCCCATTAGATCGGGTTCTCCATTAGCTCGGGTTTCCCATTAGCTCGGGTTCTCCATTATTAATTTTTTGTTTTTTGTAATTTATTCCTTTTAGGGACCCCCATTGATTTTATTTTATTATAGTTGAACTCGTCTCATTATTTAGCATCCGCCCATACCAGTTTCCCCCCGGAAATTATTCATTTTTAAAATTTTTTTGATTTTTCATTAATATTTTGTACTTTAAATTTTATTTTGAATTTGGTGTTTTTATCGATTTTCACCTCATTTTTGTGCCTCTCCCGTTGAACCCCAACAATATTCTAAATTATTTTATAATTAAATTTTACGATGGATTTTTGTCTTTCTCTGAAGCTCAAGTAGATTCTAAATTAAAAGTTTTTTCCTCTATAATTTTTTAATAATTTTTTAATAATTATATGTTAACAAAATGTTAATGGTTATTAATTTCGGAACAAAAAACGCTATAATAAATTTGCATGCATTTTTCATTGTGTTTTGTTTGGTATGTTCAATAATTTTTCTGCCACTTTCTCAATTCCTATAATAAAGTTATTAAATTTCGGAACAATAAATTGCTATACACATGTAAGTTTGTGTGTTCCTATACTATAAATTTATTGATTTTTTTAAGATTATAGAGGTTATTAAATTTCGGAATTAGGTGTATAATAGTAGTTGGTGTGTACCTCCATTATATGACTCATTAATTTTTAGAAATTAAGTTGATATCTGCAATTTTAGGTAGTGCTAAAAAGTAGCTTTTATGACTTGTATCTTGGTTTTATAAAGATATGAAATCATTATTGTAACTCTTTAGTGTTAATTTTTTACCTTTCATTTATAATTTAGTAATAATTTTAAGGAAATCATGAATTTTATGAATTATTGTTAGATTTATTACAATTTTAAGCAAGTAACAATAATTTAAAATTAAAATATTGTCATTTCATTTTTCATAATTTATAATTATAGTTATTATATGTTAAACAACTAAATGATAATTTAAGTCTTTGCTGCGAAATATATATTTAATAAAATGAAAGAATTTTCAATTGTAAAAATAGTACTTTTTCAGTCTTTCATTTTATTAAATATATACTTTACAGGAAGAGGCTTAAATTATCATGTAATTGTTTAACATTTAATTGATGCTGGTACCAAGAAATCATCACTTTACTATAATTATTATAATTATAAAAATAAATCTTATGATATTTTTATTTTATCAACAACTCAAAATAAAAAATTCTATTTTATATATATATATTAGGGTGGGTCGAATGTTAATAAATTTTGAGTTCAAGAAAGGAAACATGGTTAAAAAGTTGTATTTTGGTATAGAAAAATCGAATCAAACCATTTTACTTAGATTTATGGACATTTACTGCTCCCAACTTTTCTCCGAAAATGCAGTTCAACATAAGTGTGAAAACAATGTAATTTGGCTAGTGTCGGAATGTGTTTTGCGCCTTTGTCCATATTTAGATGTAGCTTTCTTAAGAGCTTATAAGTATATTATTTACTCTCTTGGGCTGAGATAGTATATTCTGTGTCCTCATCCCGCATTGAAATATATCCTGACAACGTCAGTGATTAGGAAGGGCCAAATTTGAATTATCCTTTTCAAAGACAAAAATCAACTTTCGAAATTATTTTTTATTAAAAACATCCAGCCAAAAGTTTAGAAATGTATTAGCGAGGGCATAAAAAGAAGTCACATGAAATCAGCTTTGCTTTGCACCTTGGGCAATTCCTTCCTTGATTTTTTACACAGTAGTACCATACCATGTCTGGACTTGTGACCAAACACTTTGCAACTGGCAGAAGAAACATCTTTGATGGCTCTTTCAACGGCTTGAGAATGACAGGGAAATTGTTCTAATGTAATTTTCTTATTCATCTTCAATTCATGATCCAATATATGAGATAAAAGAGGGGGAGGCGTCAAATTACATTTTGTCCAGTCAATCATGTCAGCATATGATGTAGCAGACGACTGAAGAAAGACAGTATTCTTGTCCATAGTGCGAATCACTTCGGAAGGGAGAAAATTTTGTCTTGCAGTTATGATTTTTTCTGTTGCAAACTTTCTGATTTCTTCATCATCATCACCAACAGCAGCTAGGAGTATATTTTCTGGATGTGAGAAGTAATTGTTGTTCTGAATGACAGGAAAGATGATTTCTTGGTCTGATGGATCCAAATACTGCAGAAGTTGGAGCATATAAAAAATATTTCTTGCACCATCTTGGCATGACGAGTGAATCTTTATATAAAACCATGACGGTCCATAGAAATTGACAATAAATTTCACTATTCGCATGAGAGGTTCAGATGGAGCAGTTTCGGACATATATAGTCGCAGAATTCTATTAGCTTTCGTTAGCCAGCGACTGTGATTCAAATTTCCTGGTTGTGCCATTTGTAGAAAAGGGACATCCTTGTTGTTGTGGTACCCTTTCTGGACTGCCAAGCATACTCTGAGGAAATACAATTGATCAGTGTTCAATTCTTTCTTGACATTTTCACTAATATCTACGACCTTTCCAGGAAGGGACATAAAGGCTACTACGGGCTTGTCTTTTGGATCAAAATCAAGAACGCTTCCTATTTCACCACATGACGTTTTTGGACCTTTTGTTTCTCCACCATCGACGACTGAAAAATACTTCCTGAATGGCAATTCATTTGCATGCAACAAGCATATCAGCCATTGTAGAGGTCGCCCTAGGCTTTTTTCGAGTCTTCTGATTATTCCATTATTTTTTCCGGTGTTTGTATTGGTTCCATCGCACACAATTGCTTGAAGGGTCAGTGAGGACTGCGTGCTAACGATGATTGACATGATTTCTTTGCCAATATCCACAGCTTTACTACTTTGAGGTACAACATGATCGATATATGTATCCCCTGGAAAGGCGACAATCACATAATGCTCCTCTTTTAGGATCCTTCTATGAAGTAAGGTGGAATCTTGTTTCCCGTCGAAACCGAGGCAAATCAAGTTTTTCGCTTCTGCTGAATGCTGTTCAATTTCTCTCTCCCTCCAGTACTTTCTCTGACGTCGTAATTTTGCGGGATCGATGATTGTTTGAGAGGATAACAGTTTCATATCTTTCAGAAAAGCGTTTACTAGCAAACACGTGTCTCTGTTGCTCACACCACATCTGTCAACAGCTTTACTTAATTCAGGATAATGTCTTCTATTTTGAAATTCATCACATTCTTCTACGCTTGACTCTGAGCTTTCTGTTGAATTGTCTAACTTATCTTTACTTTCATCACTAGCGGCTTCACTCTCTGTGTCACTTCTTGAGGTCGGATGTAGATCGTTAACTTCAGTGTCCATTATTTCATTTTTCATTTGTTTTCCTTTCCTGTAGGGCTGCTTTTCGTTTGTTTTCTCTTCAATTTTGAGGTTTCCTGTCTGTCCGTATTTCCGATTTTCATGTTTCTGGTAGTTTGTTGGTCAATCCAGAACTCCCACTCTAAGGTAGGAATTTTCAAGGCCAATCGGCATGTACACTGACTTCTTCCACGAGCACCATCATTAAAACATTTGCAGCAACATATGTCAAACAATTTGGAAAACGAGCTTAAACTTATCTTGAAATTTGGCAGATGACCTCTTGCATACTGGATACTTCTCTAATTCACGCACTTTTGATATTAGTCGCTTGACACGAACCACAATACTACTGAACTCAACAGTTGGGATACTTGCCTTCATATAAATTTCCTTCACCTTATTTGCGAGAAGAGTTGCTTGAGCCAGTATGAAATTGCGTACATTTCTCATTGTAACAGTAATCACGAAACACATCTTCACAAGTAGGTAATTGGTTTCTGGGTAGTTCACAAGTTTGACCAAACAGACAATGACGTGATTTACTTCTTGTTTTGCGAAATTGCTTATTTCTCTGTCCCTTCATAACTGCTCTTCTGTACTCAGCTCTGGCAAAATAAAAGTGAATCATCAAGTTAACTTTTTTAATTATGTCCAGCAAACACTTGACATCCAATCGAAACAAATTAAATTATCTGAGTTTAGACTGACTAGTAGTATCCATGTGGATTATGTGTTGACTGTAGTGTGTGTGTTAGTATTGTTCAGAAGAAATTGTCTTTGTGAGTGCTTGTGTGAAGGTGCTTCCGTGAATTAACCTCTCTATACATGCACGCGTTAGCTTGGACTTGTGAATAGAGCATGTCAAAAATGGTCTTTCTGCAAGCGTGTGACTGCTTGCAGGATGAATTTACAATGGCACATGTGCGAGCATTTTTACTGGGATAGTACTAATACATACAAACAAAAGTTGGGACCTGTAAACCCTTTTAAACAGCAGTCTTTTGCAGGGATATTTCATTTTCTAGCATAAGCACAACTTTTTTAGGCATGTTTGGAGAAAAAAAAAATTTTCGACCCACCCTAATATATATATATATTACTAATACGGCAATGATTAAATCTAATCTTCAACTGAATCGCTAAAATAATCAAAAGCAAGTGCATGAGCTTGCCAGATTTATTATGTTAAAAATAAAGTGATAATATTTATTTATTTTTATTTAATTTACATTAATAATATTAGGTTTCGTTAGCTTTTATTCATTAAATATATATGTTACAGTTAATGTATAAACTTAGGCAATCTATACATTAACTAGTTAAAGCTTACATTACAGTTTTCAATTCAGTTAAAGTATACAGTCACTAGTAAATTTTTAGGAGGTATTATTAAATGTGCTCAAAAAAAAACAATACTGTGCTAATGAATTACTTGATCGTGCCCATTGATTTATAATATGTGACAATTAATTATTTATTTGACATCAAGAAATTGCTGTGCTCATGGATTTATTAATTGGGCACATAAATTAATTTAATTAACCAGAAAAAAATTTAATAGGGGAGATAAATTAATTATCAAAAGAATTAAATTAAATTTAAAAAATTAAAATTAAATTGCCAAAACAACCAAATTGTTTAAAAATTGGGATGCAATTCAGTTTTTTCAAAATAGAGATCAAGCAGTTGAATGGCTTTCAAGAAACAATCTTTGGTCATTTGATAAAGCATATGACACTAGAGATGGACGCAAAGAGTTTTACCGTTGTAATCTTGTCAGGAAAAGACCGCAATATAGTCAAGTCATGAAACTTCAATACAATAGTGACAATCGTGGTGTTGTCCACTTTGAAACCACCTTCGATCACAATCATGGTGAAATCTTAGAAAACCAAACCAAAAGAGGAATTAATCCAGCAACAAAGGAAGCCATCAAAAAGCTGTTACAACTTGAAGTCAAGAAGCCAAAGCTCATTAGCCAGAATTTGTTTGAGGAAAAGATTTTACATGCTGAAATTGAAATTCCAAATGATGGACAACTTTTTAACTTTCTTCAAACTTTAAAAGGGTCAAATTCAAAATCACTAACTTTTGGTGAGTTAGTCACTCTTCTCGAGAAAAATGCAACCATTGCAGAAGACTTAGATTCTCCATTCATTCTTTATCAACTAAAAATAGATAATGATGATGAACAGCAAACATTTCCAGTCAACAAATTAAACATCCCAATAGAGAGAGAGTCATTCCGATATTTTGTCACAACTAGTCGCTTGTTATCAATTTCATCAACAGCAAAGTTCATTCATGCAGACAGCACTTACAAACTAATTTGGAACAATTTTCCTGTCCTTATTTGCAGCATAGTGACATGGATAAAGTGTTTCATCCATTTGAAATTTCAGTGAGCACAAATGAAAGACAAGAAGATTTTCAATTCATGTTTGAAAGCCTGCAAGTAGGACTTGAAGCCATTTACCAACCAATTTTACCAAATGATGGGATCCGTTGGATTGATTGCTGATCCCGCTGATACCATAACAAATGGATTCAAATCAGTTTTTTTCAAATGGAAATGACTGCATACGCCGCATGTGCTGGTTTCACATGAAGAAAGCAGTTGAAAATCATTTGCCCATTCTTGGCGACAAAACCCTACAAGATTCCATTTTGAAGGACATTGATGCACTTCAACTAGCTATTTCTGGAAAACAGTTCAAATCAGCCACCAATCTTTTTCTTCAGAAGTATAAATATGATGAAATTCCTCATATATTTCTCCAGTGAATGGCTTGACAAGCATGTTGGGTGGTATGAAAGCTATTTGGAAGAAAGTCCTTCCACAAATAATGGTCTAGAGTCCATTAACAACATTCTAAAAAAAGATCCAAATTTTCGGAACAGAATGCAAATGTCAGAATTCTTAAAAACAACACTTCATTGTTGCTGAAAACTGGTCACGGTTCCTGTCCATCCTATCAAAAAAATTACATCTGCCAGTATGTAATTGGAATTGCAGCTAGACCTAAACTTTTCATAATCCCAAATTTGGCAAAAATTGTTCCGATTGGGGAAAACCGAAAAAGAGGTCGGTCAAGGAAGGCACTCAAAGTTCAACCAGAACCAACTCAAGAAAACTATGTCAAAAATACATCTCCGAATAATATCCAACTACCCCCAAAAAAACGTGGTAGGCCTTCAAAGTCAAAGGTACAATCAACAGTCAAATAAGTATTTTTAACAGCCATCCTGAAATCAGCATTTCATATTTATCGTATTTGTCTTTAAAAAATTAATAAATGTTTAATTGTTAATATTGTGTTTTTCATTTGTTTATATAGCTAATACTAATAAGCACCTGTGCTACAAAGCTACACAATGTAAATAAAATTATGGCGACAGTCATTATATATGGTTGATCACATGATCTTTTTCTAATAGGATCTTTAATTGAATGACCCTTCAATACCGAAAGTGATGTCGTACAAATAAATGGTGACATCATAATATATAAGGTCAAAATATATTGATAATTGCCAATCGATAATGGGAACAATCGGACTTCAAGTGTCCAATTGCATAAAAAAATTAGGTGTTTTTTCACTTACTTAACCCTTTAATGGACAATGACGTGTATAGCCGTCATGCCTCTTACCACAACTTTTCAGTTGTAATGGGTGTCATGACGGCAATACACGTCAAAATGTGCATCATCACTTTATGATTAAATTATTATAATTACTGTATTTCTTTCATTTTGCTGTTTTCAGAATTTCATTATCTTTAAAAATGTAAAAGATATGGCAAGTGACGTTCTGGGAACAGCAACTAAAAAAGTGCGTCCGCGAAAGGGTTAAAATTAATTTCCTGCTGACAAAAGATGTTTTTGAGAACACGTTGTAAAATTTTGAGCACATTTTTAAATTTTTTTGAGCACTTGTTTAATTTTTTTAGCACAAATTCAATAATTCTAATTGCCCAGTTAATAAAAATGTGGGCACACTTTTAATTGTTTTTGGGCACAATTAGTTAATCCTCCCTATTAATAACTTTATGTGCACAGTTAATAACCACCCAAATTTTAGTAGTAAAATTTTTACCAGTAAAATCTTTAGACAATAATAAAATAATAATAAAATGTATATTATAAAATATTTTTGAAGTTAATATTTCTTTAGATTTTTAGATATTTCTCTGGAAACGCTACCTTTTTGCGAAGGTGAAGAATTGACAATGTAAGAATTTTTTCATTTAATTACTAATAATTAAAATATTTTACAGATATCAGATATTGTCAACAAGGTCCATCGGCATTTACAGAAAAAAATTCGAAAATCGTAAATTTTAATAACTTGTATAAAAAA
>CAUHTR010007542.1:52987-69779 GCA_959609185.1 Schmidtea polychroa | reverse complement strand
TTAATATATAAACAAAATTATTTTTCTAAACAAGCTTTTGATTATTGTAATGTAAAAGTGGCTGGATATGTGTACAAGGGTTCAAGCCCTTGTGATAAGTGAAAAGGGATAAAATTTGATTATAGAATTAAATACTAACGAGCAAATGAAGGTAAATAAAAGCTTGTATAAATAATATATATTTACCGGCCTGGTGGCTTCAAACGGTTAATTAAATTAATTTTGACAAGAAAACAAGGTATTATAGATTAAAAAAGTTTTATAACGAGAGTAAGTCGTGATTAATAGGTGAGTGATAAAATGCCCCTCCCATCGTTGAAACAACGAATTCAATATAATAACCGATAGGACATAATTTATATTTTGTTATAACACCGATAAAGTTCTTCACAATCATGAATCACAGGTACATTTTGACCCCTCCACTGAATTATTTATCACTCAAACTAAAAATCTTTGGTTTGTTATCAAATGAATTCCTGAAGAACTTATGGCTTTTCTCACATACTTTATCCTATATCTTACTCAATTTATTGTCACAATTCAATATGAGTCACTAGAATATGTCAACTGATACATGAAGCGACCTGATTGACATATGGTTTACATTTATCCGATCTGATACATATCCAGTGCCCTCTCAAAGGTCAACCAATTGAACCAAATGTCTAACTTGATTTGAGATCTGAAATTGTGTTAAAATGCTACTTGCATTCAACGAAATATGAATGATAATTCGATATAATTATTGTATAATTACTGTATAATTTATATAATATCATATAATATTATTATATTATATTATATTATACTATACTATATTACATTATATATATTGTGGTTGAAAGTAAAATATGAAATTAGCAATTATTGATTTGACTCCGTGCCACAAGGTCAAGTTATCCATCCTACAAATATATATTGTCTGTCACAATTACAATTGACTTGATTTCTGCTAACACAATTTCACAAATGATTCACAACTCAAAACTCGAACTCAGGACTTATTATGAAACTGAGTGAATAATAGTCCAAATTAATGATCGCTAACTGCTTCTTCAATTCAACTTCCTCGATATATCTTTTTTCAATCTGCCGATTATTCTAATTTATGTTTGCTTTCTTTAATCCTTGAAATAATGTTTCTTTACTCCTCTCGTTTTCTTCGAATATTTTGTCTATTTTTCTACTGTCTCTCTTCTAAGTTTACCTAGCAGTTTCCTTTTCGGTTTTTTCTGATTCCTTTATTTGTTTCTCTCCCTTTTACTAGCTGGTAGTTAGAGATAATTCAAAATTTGTTTTCGCTTTCTTTTTACAATCTCTGCCTTTCTCACTCATTCTTCTTATATTCAGCCGTTGTCAAGATATTAAAATTAAAGAAAGAAATTTTTTAAAAAGAGAGCTTGAAGACTATAAATCAGTAATATATCGATGTTTTTTGATACTCACGAATTTTCGGCACTGCCTTTTTCAAGTGTCGAAAATTTGTGAGTATCAAAAAACATCGATATATTACTGATTTATAGTCTTCAAGCCCTCTTTTTAATAAATTCAATGGAAAAAATAATCAGTGGTGAAATTGAAAAAAAATGGTTCTTATAATAAAGAAAGAAAACTTATAAAGGGATGTTTAATTAATGTCATATTTAATAATAATAATAATATCAATAATAAAACATACTTTGTACTTTCGAGAGACAAAATAGAGCCACTATACGAATTCCTAAAATATTTACAAAATCTTTGTTGAAAAATGTATATTAAGAATGACATAATATATTAATAGTAATAATAATAATAATAATAATTAAAATAAAAACTCGAAACGCCAAACAAACGAAATGTATTTCATGTAAATTATCCTCATCATCAGTCTGCCATCATAATCTATGTTAACAGTAATATACGGAAACAATAACGACATAATAGTTAAGATTTAATGAAATATTTAAATAATCTCAATAAATCGTTGCTAATTGAATGTTAATTGTGATTTAATGACGAATACCTCACATTAAATTCTTTCTCACTTATTATTAAAGTTTTTATATAAAACTTTAAAAGATTGTAAGTCAGTTGCATCTTTACACTATTTCCTATGCTCAACTATATGACTCACACTTTTCAATCATCTACCGTAAAGTTCTGAATATAGTACCCCCCCCCCGAATAGAGTACCCCGGATACACTAATGGCAACATTTGTCCAAATACAGTACCCCGGGTACAGTAATTGGATTCTTTTTGGAAGTTAATTTCGAACTTCATATTGGATTTATGTTTCATGCTAGTTTTATTCTATCTACTACTAAAACCATTATGAAAATGGTGTGAAACTTCATCTATTAATAAATCCATTTATATTTGTTAAACATTATTTTTACAAGTGTAAATAAAGACAAGGATGCCGAAAATATAAACGATTTTTGAATTTTATAAACAAATATTATAAACAAATTCTCATTTGACAACTAAACAAAAAAAATCTAAAATCTGATCTCAATTACAAAAAATCGAAAAAGTTTAAAAATATATGACAGTATATGTAGGTGTCATTAATTTTTGAAATTTTTTTTATTTAACATTTTATTTTAATATAGCCATGTCATCGAAAAGGAAGAATATCACAATTGAACACAAGTTGCAAATTCTATCGCGAGTTAAGAATGGAGAGTCATTACACTTTTTAGAAAAAGACACTGGTTACCAAAGAAATCAAATAAGGAAATGGGTACGTCTGGAGAATGATTTTCTTGATTAATAAATCAAAGAAGCAAGAGTAGAGTTTTGGGTGAGGTTCTAAGCCAAAATTTCGCGAAATTGAAAATCTTTTAGTGGACTGGTTTAGAAAACAGCGATCCAAAAAACTTGTAGTTAATTATAATGAACTTGGAAGACAAGCAAAAAAACATTCCAGACTCACCAGAAAATTCGAAATGTTTGTCGCAGAAACAAGATTACTTCGAGAAAAATAACTCACCAAAGTCAACAGGATAATTGTACGGCTACTGAATTATTCAATAAAGTTCAAAATTATTTAACAGCCGTAAATATGAAAACAATTAACTTTGCCGAAAACTGTATTTGCAATATGGATGAAACTCAATGTTATTTTGGCATGTCTTATAATAAAACTTTACATTTCCAAGGTGAAAAACAAGTAGATGGTTTGGATACTGGACATAATAAAAATCGTTTCACTGTTGTTCTGTGCATCTCCGCTGCGGGAAAATTGGTGCGCACTCTTATTATACTAAAAGGATTAAAAAAAATACCAAAAGTTAATTTACCAAAAGACATCGATCTTTGTGTTAGCTTGGGTGGTTCGATGACAGTTTTTTTGGTACTGAAAAGTTACTATTAATAATGGACTCTTATGGTTCCCATTTAATGGATGAAGTGACAAAAGAACTAAAGAAGCTATGCAATGCAGAGCCAATTATAATACCTCCAAAAACTTCGTCCTTTTACAGCATTGAATTTTTCAATTAACTATCCATTTAAACATTTTATGAGAGCAGCTTGGAATTATTGGCTTATAAATGGTAAAGAGGAATTTACAAAAAAAGGATACAGGAAAAAACTACTATATATTAATTGGTTTTATTTTAATTTTAGATAATACATTCCCTGTACAGATATATATATATATATATATATATATATATATATATATATATATATATATATATATATATATATATATATATATATATATATATATATCTGAGAGAGCGAGAGAGAGAGAGAGAGAGTTTCAAAAGCCATGTTTTTATGGTTGATTTTTTTTAATTTTAATAGTTTGTTTGGGTCGTGAATTGTTGTCCCAATTGGACCCGGGGCTGAAACAGTTAGCTACGCCTACACTAACTAGAAAAACCCATGTGAACTATATGAGATAAAAAGCCTAACATATGTATTAAATGAAAAAAATTATATTTGCAGTCAAATACGAAAAAGGGGTTAATGTGTCAGGGAAAGCTATGAAAGTAAAATGTGACAGAAATTATTAAATTTAAAACAATCAATAATTAAACAAATTTTTGCCATTCTTCCAGGAAAATTCTAAGTAAATTTTTTGTTTTTATTTGAAACAAAGTCAACAATTAGTTTCTACAAGTCTATGATAGAATTGCTACGAATCAGAATTTCATTGGTTAATGCCAATTTAGACGCTCCCATATTAATGACTTCCATTATTGACAAATACATCTTCATTATTGCAATAACTATTGTTTTATTAATAATATTTAATATAATTGTTTTAATTAATACTATAATTACAATTATCATTATATTTATTATATAATAACAGCCAGTATTTTATTAAATAAATAATCAGTATAAAATAATTTCTTGGTCAGTATAATTATATTATGCAACTCTAACTAATTTGAATCAGACTAATTTGTCACAATATTTATTGTACAACTTCAAGCAAAGGATAAGAAATCGTCAATGGAAACTGAATTAGACAAACGACAGTAAGGTAGAAGTGCAGCATCGGACATTTTACGCACCTTTGCAGTTTTCAATTGAGACTTTAGATGTAAACCACCTATTAGTGGGTTTCTTTATAATTCATATTTTGGTTTATATAATAAAAATACTGATATATTTGTTATTAAATACTGATAGTAATTTTAATTATGAACCATCTATTTAAAATACTGATCATTTATATTAATTACTGACATTTAATTTCATTACTGAACATCTTACTGAAAATTTTATGTAGTACCCCATTGAATAGTAACCATAATAATTTTATTATTTATTTATAATAATTGTTTTTATTATTATTATTATTATTATTATTAATTATTATTATTATATTATTATTATTATTATTATTATTATTATTATTATTATTATTATTATTATTATTATTATTATTATTATTATTATAAAATAATATTTTAATATACTATTTTATTTTATTTGAAAATCTCAAATGGTCACTTATAAATAATTGCAGGAGAAAGGTTCAAACTAGAAAGCAAATTATATAAAAAAATCGGTAAGTTTAAAAAAATTAAAGAAAATTTTTTATACTGTAAGAAGTTAATTTTTTGTGGAGATGGCTTTATCGATAAAATAATCTTTGGCAAAGTGCTTCCTGACCAGAAAGCTAAAATCACTGCTTTCAATAAGATTTCAAGGCAGCCGCCAATAGATAAGAATAGTGATAAAGTTTTTTTTGACAATAAATCCAAAATTAACTAGAGTGAATTCACCAATTCATACAAAGTTTTTATAAGGGATCCTCATCATGACGTAATAAATGTCGAGAGGTCGCATTTTAAAGCAATTTTGCGAAGTAAGAAACGAAATCACGATATTTTTATCGTAGAAAAATATTGAATCATTTGAATTTTTAATTTGAAGGAATTTTTATAAAATTATAAATAATAGAATTTTGAATATTTCAACTAAAATATTTTGAAAAAAATGTTAAAAAATATTTATTAGAAAACACGTCAGGTTTTACATGACATTTATTTGAAAAAGAATAGTAAAATATTTTCTTTAACTAAGCATTTTATATTTCCTAAAAGTTCCATAAAATTATTCTTAACATAATCTAATATTTTTTTTATTAAAATTCTAAAAATTTATTAATTGAGAAAATTTTAAACATAAATTTTGGATAATATGAAAACATCAAAAAAACTTCATAAATTTTCATAATTTCCTTTTTAAATTGAAAATTAAAATCCTATTCATCGTTCAGTTGTGTGTATTTTTGTGCAGTTATTTATTTCCCTGTCTCATTAATTTTATATATTATAAGGCCTATTTAATGTCAATTTTGTTAATGACACACACACACACACACATACTGTCATACTATAGATTAGTTTTTTGATTTATTATTAAATGTTTTTTTAGTATTATTAATTGCTTGTTGATATACATTATTAATTTTCTCAATTACCCTTATCATTATGCTTGTGTCAAAAAGTAGGTTTGTCTGATTATGCCAAAAATTGTGAATTGTGTTAAAAAAAATTAATCTCAATAATTAAATAAAGTACCTGTGTTCGGATTTTTCAGATTGACGTTGAATTTCAGAGTACCAGTTGAGAAAAACATCGTCTGATTTTATCTCAGAGCCTTTCAGTGCTGAAATGCACAGCTTGACTTGAACAAGTACATCGAATTGTCTTCGGCATTTCTCCAAATTTATCAATCGCTCTTCGTTGCCATTGTAAACAATTGAAGATGGTTTAAGGAAATCCGGAAATCCGTCATCAATGTAAGTTAGGTTTTTCAAATACGTTCCTAAATAAGGAACTTCACTGTAGAGAATTTTCAACATCTAAAATCGGAAAATGCAAATCAAATTATGAACAACAATACTAAAGTCTTTGTGTAAACCTTTTAAAGAGCAAATTGGTTTGTTTTACAAAAATATTTTAAAATCAAGCAAATTTTAATGTAGTAAATTATTAGCACCAGTGAAGGGCACAGTTAGTGTGGGGTAAAATATTCAGTATTCATAAGTTAAACATCATAAACTATTAGTAAAATGCTTTATTTTTTGTTCACCTTTTATCTGTTTTTTCCTATCTAAAACAAATTTGATGTAGTCGCAATAAAAATAAATGACATGAATGTTAAAATTATAAACAAGGTTAAAATAAATTTTGAAAATAATAAATTGAAAATCAAATTCACTTAAAAAAGGCAGTGCCGAAAATTCGTGAATATCAAAAACATCGATATATTTAGTGATAGTCAAGCTTTTTAATGTCAATGGAAATGTAATCAGTGGTGAAATTTAAAAAAAGTTCTTATAATTGAAAAATGGTAATTAATTTATAATAAATCAATGAAATTATTAAGGATATCTACAAATTTTCGGTATAGTCTATATCAAGTGTTAATGAATCAATTTTGATCTATTTATTGTGATTGGGAATGAGAATTATTTAAATTATATTTTCCGAAAATGCAGTTCAACATAAGTGTGAAAACAATGTAATTTGGCTAGTGTCGGAATGTGTTTTGCGCCTTTGTCCATATTTAGATGTAGCTTTCTTAAGAGCTTATAAGTATATTATTTACTCTCTTGGGCTGAGATAGTATATTCTGTGTCCGCATCCCGCATTGAAATATATCCTGACAACGTCAGTGATTAGGAAGGGCCAAATTTGAATTATCCTTTTCAAAGACAAAAATCAACTTTCGAAATTATTTTTTATTAAAAACATCCAGCCAAAAGTTTAGAAATGTATTAGCGAGGGCATAAAAAGAAGTCACATGAAATCAGCTTTGCTTTGCACCTTGGGCAATTCCTTCCTTGATTTTTTACACAGTAGTACCATACCATGTCTGGACTTGTGACCAAACACTTTGCAACTGGCAGAAGAAACATCTTTGATGGCTCTTTCAACGGCTTGAGAATGACAGGGAAATTGTTCTAATGTAATTTTCTTATTCATCTTCAATTCATGATCCAATATATGAGATAAAAGAGGGGGAGGCGTCAAATTACATTTTGTCCAGTCAATCATGTCAACATATGATGTAGCAGACGACTGAAGAAAGACAGTATTCTTGTCCATAGTGCGAATCACTTCGGAAGGGAGAAAATTTTGTCTTGCAGTTATGATTTTTTCTGTTGCAAACTTTCTGATTTCTTCATCATCATCACCAACAGCAGCTAGGAGTATATTTTCTGGATGTGAGAAGTAATTGTTGTTCTGAATGACAGGAAAGATGATTTCTTGGTCTGATGGATCCAAATCCTGCAGAAGTTGGAGCATATAAAAAATATTTCTTGCACCATCTTGGCATGACGAGTGAGTCTTTATATAAAACCATGACGGTCCATAGAAATTGACAATAAATTTCACTATTCGCATGAGAGGTTCAGATGGAGCAGTTTCGGACATATATAGTCGCAGAATTCTATTAGCTTTCGTTAGCCAGCGACTGTGATTCAAATTTCCTGGTTGTGCCATTTGTAGAAAAGGGACATCCTTGTTGTTGTGGTACCCTTTCTGGACTGCCAAGCATACTCTGAGGAAATACAATTGATCAGTGTTCAATTCTTTCTTGACATTTTCACTAATATCTACGACCTTTCCAGGAAGGGACATAAAGGCTACTACGGGCTTGTCTTTTGGATCAAAATCAAGAACGCTTCCTATTTCACCACATGACGTTTTTGGACCTTTTGTTTCTCCACCATCGACGACTGAAAAATACTTCCTGAATGGCAATTCATTTGCATGCAACAAGCATATCAGCCATTGTAGAGGTCGCCCTAGGCTTTTTCGAGTCTTCTGATTATTCCATTATTTTTTCCGGTGTTTGTATTGGTTCCATCGCACACAATTGCTTGAAGGGTCAGTGAGGACTGCGTGCTAACGATGATTGACATGATTTCTTTGCCAATATCCACAGCTTTACTACTTTGAGGTACAACATGATCGATATATGTATCCCCTGGAAAGGCGACAATCACATAATGCTCCTCTTTTAGGATCCTTCTATGAAGTAAGGTGGAATCTTGTTTCCCGTCGAAACCGAGGCAAATCAAGTTTTTCGCTTCTGCTGAATGCTGTTCAATTTCTCTCTCCCTCCAGTACTTTCTCTGACGCCGTAATTTTGCGGGATCGATGATTGTTTGAGAGGATAACAGTTCCATATCTTTCAGAAAAGCGTTTACTAGCAAACACGTGTCTCTGTTGCTCACACCACATCTGTCAACAGCTTTACTTAATTCAGGATAATGTCTTCTATTTTGAAATTCATCACATTCGTCTACGCTTGACTCTGAGCTTTCTGTTGAATTGTCTAACTTATCTTTACTTTCATCACTAGTGGCTTCACTCTCCGTGTCACTTCTTGAGGTCGGATGTAGATCGTTAACTTCAGTGTCCATTATTTCATTTTCATTTGTTTTCCTTTTCCTGTAGGGCTGCTTTTCGTTTGTTTTCTCTTCAATTTTGAGGTTTCCTGTCTGTCCGTATTTCCGATTTTCATGTTTCTGGTAGTTTGTTGGTCAATCCAGAACTCCCACTCTAAGGTAGGAATTTTCAAGGCCAATCGGCATGTACACTTACTTCTTCCACGAGCACCATCATTAAAACATTTGCAGCAACATATGTCAAACAATTTGGAAAACGAGCTTAACTTATCTTGAAATTTGGCAGATGACCTCTTGATTTCTGGATACTTCTCTAATTCACGCACTTTTGATATTAGTCGCTTGACACGAACCACAAAACTACTGAACTCAACAGTTGGGATACTTGCCTTCATATAAATTTCCTTCACCTTATTTGCGAGAAGAGTTGCTTATTCGTTAAAGCCAGTATGAAATTGCGTACATTTCTCATTGTAACAGTAATCACGAAACACATCTTCACAAGTAGGTAATTGGTTTCTGGGTAGTTCACAAGTTTGACCAAACAGACAATGACGTGATTTACTTCAGATTAATTATATAAAATAGTTTTACCGATTTTACGAAATTAAAAATAGAAATCATATAAACAAAATTGATAATCTAAGAAAACTAAATTTTAAATTATGATAAGATAACCAACCCTTGCTGGAAACATATTAAATTAAAAGAGAAAACTTAATACACATTTCCAGGAAAAGGATTACCTTACCATTTACTTGTTTAACATTTAACTTATGCTACTACCAAGAAACAATCCTTTTATAGAGCTAAATTTTGATAGAAGATGTTTCAAAGGCTGATTTTTGTACATGTAATTATGCAAATATTTACAAGTTTGTTTTAATATGTTAATGAATTCAATTATTGAAGGTTCTATATGTAATTTCTATCGCATCTTTAGGAACACAAAATTCAGCAACACAATAAATTGTTTAATCATACCATGATGTACCAACACTAAGAATCATTTATTAGGCTTCTAAACAATTTCGGCAGGAATATTGGTCAGACACCTTATAAATTAAATTAATTTAATGCTTAAATAAATTAATATTAAATTAGTAATGGAGGTTTTATGATTTGGTGATTAATGCCAACTTTACTGATATTCAGAAGAAGCCTTTACTAGCTGAGATTTTCACTTTTTAAAAGAGGAGACTCAGGTAGTGGTAATGAATTATGAAAGGTTTTACGAGACCTTGGGCATGAATATGTTGTGAAAAGTTGCATAGCTAATATGTGTTAATTCAATTATATGAGTAAAATGGATGAAAGTAAAACGACACTGTTGGGCAAATGCCAGTTGGTCGGAGAGAGAAAACCACGATATCTTGATTAACGAGTAAGAAGTTTAGACAATTCAATTTGTAAGAAGAGAAAAATCATTACTAAATCACCTGCTTTCGATTGATATTGAAGATTGCAGAACTAAAGGAGTGTAATCGAAAACTTTGTATCAAAATTTGTTGACATTTAATAAATTGTTTAGTGTTGGGTTTTATCGTAATAACTGATACAAAGAGCATGAGGAATCAGAATCAGTGCTGACATTAACAGTAATAACCTAACACATGTAACAAAAAAGATATAATATGATCTACGTCAGACGATATTCCACTGATTGAACCCTTACAAAAAAATATATGCAACACTCAGAATTACTTTGTTACAAAACAAATATAATGAAAATAAAAAATCTAATAAGAAACGTGTATATTTACTACTCAAACATAATTTAATTTACTAAATTTATCAAATTCAAAGTTCGAAATCAGAACAAAGTGTTTATAAATTTTCTAAATTTTATCATAAACATTTCAAATGATTGTTTACAAATATTATTAGAAAACCAATATCAAAACATAATGTTAGAAAATGAATAATAAATTTGGAATAATAATTAATTACCACCTGGGAGCCATTGCTGAACAGGTTTATTGTTTCCTTGGACATTCCAATTATTTATTAAATAAATATCAATTAAATATTTACATTCAACAACTTTATAGTTTGTATCGGTTTGTTATTTATCCATTTATTTTCGTTTTTAATTAAAATAATCATCAAATAAAATAAATTCAAAATATAAAATAATATTTTGCTTCATTAAAAAAATTAATTAAGAATCTACAACAAACATTTGACAAAACTATGAGAAAATGTTAAATAAATGAAAATATTGATTTATAGTCTGAAATGAAAGAAAATTAATATTTAATATTAATATTATAATTATTATTGTTATTATTATTACAATTATTATTTATTATTATTTATTATTATTACTATTATTAGTAGTAGATAGATTGGGCACCGCAAAATCAGGACTCCGCTACCCCTGTAGAAAAAATTCTACGAAATTTTTTCAAGTTCGAATTTTAAACAAAGACAATAACTCATCGAAAAATTATTATTATAAAATATTATTAAGTGGTCTTGCGGAGTCCTACTTTTTGAAATTCTCGAAAATGAGTAATCAGATGACTCATTCAATGTCATATGACTCATCTGATGACTCATCAATAAATTATTATTATTATTATAATTATTATTATTATTATTATTATTATTATTATT
Organism: Schmidtea polychroa; assembly: GCA_959609185.1. Taxonomy (NCBI): domain Eukaryota; kingdom Metazoa; phylum Platyhelminthes; order Tricladida; family Dugesiidae; genus Schmidtea; species Schmidtea polychroa. The sequence goes on along the minus strand of CAUHTR010007542.1, from coordinate 58,280 downwards.
ATTATTATTATTATTATTATTATTATGAATAAATGAACTCATTTGTCTCACCTTCAATTTGTTTCGAGTTTTTGTCGGAGCAGTAGAGGAATTATTTGAACTTGATCTCTAATTTATTTATTAATTAAATTTATTGAATAAATTAATTCTATGGAATTTTTAGTCAATTTCATTATATAAATTGATTTAAATGTGTACATGGAACGCTTTTTAATAATTGGATATATATCCTTTGAATTATTATACCATTTCTTAAATATGTCATTAAATAAACTATTTTTCAATTATTAAATTTTAAAAAATTTCAATAAAAGACTTTACTCATTATTAAAAATTACTTAACCCTTTAACTACGTCATTTAAAAACATTTTAAATCATTAAAACACAAAAAAATAACAGAATAAAAAATTGAAAATATAATAAAAATATCATACTTAAAATAAAAGATAAATAATTTAACAGAATATAGCAGAATATAACAGAATGTAACAGAATATAACAGAATATAACAGAATATAGCAGAATATAGCAAAATATAATAGAATATAACAGAATATAACAGAATATAGCAGTATATAACAGAATATAGCAGAATATAACAGAATATAGCAGAATATAACAGAATATAGCAGAATATAACAGAATATAGCAGAATATAACAGAATATAGCAGAATATAACAGAATATAACAGAATATAGCAGAATATAACAGAATATAACAGAATATAACAGAATATAACAGAATATAACAGAATTTAGCAGAATATAATAGAATATAATAGAATATAACAGAATGTAACAGAATATAACAGAATATAACAGAATATAACAGAATATAACAGAATATAACAGAATATAGCAGAATATAACAGAATATAACAGAATATAGCAGAATATAACAGAATATAGCAGAATATAATAGAATATAATAGAATATAACAGAATATAGCAGAATATAACAGAATATAACAGAATATAACAGAATATAGCAGAATATAATAGAATATAATAGAATATAACAGAATATAGCAGAATATAATAGAATATAACAGAATATAGCAGAATATAGCAGAATATAACAGAATATAACAGAATATAGCAGAATATAACAGAATATAGCAGAATATAACAGAATATAGCAGAATATAACAGAATATAACAGAATATAACAGAATATAATAGAATATAACAGAATATAGCAGAATATAATAGAATATAACAGAATATAGCAGAATATAACAGAATATAACAGAATATAACAGAATATAATAGAATATAACAGAATATAGCAGAATATAACAGAATATAACAGAATATAACAGAATATAATAGAATATAACAGAATATAACAGAATATAACAGAATATAACAGAATATAACAGAATATAACAGAATATAACAGAATATAACAGAATATAACAGAATATAATAGAATATAACAGAATATAACAGAATATAGCAGAATAAAACAGAATATAACAGAATATAACAGAATATAATAGAATATAACAGAATATAACAGAATATAACAGAATATAACAGAATATAACAGAATATAACAGAATATAACAGAATATAAACAGAATATAGCAGAATATAACAGAATATAACAGAATATAACAGAATATAACAGAATATAACAGAATATAACAGAATATAATAGAATATAACAGAATATAGCAGAATATAACAGAATATAACAGAATATAGCAGAATATAACAGAATATAACAGAATATAGCAGAATATAACAGAATATAGCAGAATATAACAGAATATAGCAGAATATAACAGAATATAACAGAATATAACAGAATATAATAGAATATAACAGAATATAGCAGAATATAATAGAATATAACAGAATATAGCAGAATATAACAGAATATAACAGAATATAACAGAATATAATAGAATATAACAGAATATAACAGAATATAACAGAATATAACAGAATATAACAGAATATAACAGAATATAACAGAATATAACAGAATATAACAGAATATAACAGAATATAACAGAATATAACAGAATATAACAGAATATAGCAGAATATAACAGAATATAGCAGAATATAGCAGAATATAACAGAATATAACAGAATATAGCAGAATATAATAGAATATAATAGAATATAACAGAATATAGCAGAATATAATAGAATATAACAGAATATAGCAGAATATAGCAGAATATAACAGAATATAACAGAATATAGCAGAATATAACAGAATATAGCAGAATATAACAGAATATAGCAGAATATAACAGAATATAACAGAATATAACAGAATATAATAGAATATAACAGAATATAGCAGAATATAATAGAATATAACAGAATATAGCAGAATATAACAGAATATAACAGAATATAACAGAATATAATAGAATATAACAGAATATAACAGAATATAACAGAATATAACAGAATATAACAGAATATAACAGAATATAACAGAATATAGCAGAATATAACAGAATATAGCAGAATATAGCAGAATATAGCAGAATATAACAGAATATAGCAGAATATAACAGAATATAACAGAATATAACAGAATATAATAGAATATAACAGAATATAGCAGAATATAACAGAATATAACAGAATATAACAGAATATAATAGAATATGACAGAATATAATAGAATATAACAGAATATAGCAGAATATAACAGAATATAGCAGAATATAACAGAATATAACAGAATATAGCAGAATATAACAGAATATAGCAGAATATAGCAGAATATAACAGAATATAACAGAATATAGCAGAATATAACAGAATATAGCAGAATATAACAGAATATAACAGAATATAATAGAATATGACAGAATATAATAGAATATAACAGAATATAGCAGAATATAACAGAATATAGCAGAATATAACAGAATATAACAGAATATAGCAGAATATAACAGAATATAGCAGAATATAGCAGAATATAACAGAATATAACAGAATATAGCAGAATATAATAGAATATAATAGAATATAACAGAATATAGCAGAATATAATAGAATATAACAGAATATAGCAGAATATAGCAGAATATAACAGAATATAACAGAATATAGCAGAATATAACAGAATATAGCAGAATATAACAGAATATAGCAGAATATAACAGAATATAACAGAATATAACAGAATATAATAGAATATAACAGAATATAGCAGAATATAATAGAATATAACAGAATATAGCAGAATATAACAGAATATAACAGAATATAACAGAATATAATAGAATATAACAGAATATAACAGAATATAACAGAATATAACAGAATATAACAGAATATAACAGAATATAGCAGAATATAGCAGAATATAGCAGAATATAACAGAATATAGCAGAATATAACAGAATATAACAGAATATAACAGAATATAATAGAATATAACAGAATATAACAGAATATAACAGAATATAACAGAATATAACAGAATATAGCAGAATATAACAGAATATAGCAGAATATAGCAGAATATAACAGAATATAGCAGAATATAGCAGAATATAGCAGAATATAACAGAATATAACAGAATATAACAGAATATAATAGAATATAACAGAATATAGCAGAATATAACAGAATATAGCAGAATATAGCAAGAATATAACAGAATATAGCAGAATATAACAGAATATAGCAGAATATAACAGAATATAGCAGAATATAACAGAATATAACAGAATATAACAGAATATAATAGAATATAACAGAATATAGCAGAATATAATAGAATATAACAGAATATAGCAGAATATAACAGAATATAACAGAATATAACAGAATATAATAGAATATAACAGAATATAACAGAATATAACAGAATATAACAGAATATAACAGAATATAACAGAATATAACAGAATATAACAGAATATAACAGAATATAGCAGAATATAACAGAATATAACAGAATATAACAGAATATAACAGAATATAACAGAATATAACAGAATATAATAGAATATAACAGAATATAGCAGAATATAGCAGAATATAACAGAATATAGCAGAATATAGCAGAATATAACAGAATATAACAGAATATAGCAGAATATAACAGAATATAGCAGAATATAACAGAATATAGCAGAATATAACAGAATATAGCAGAATATAACAGAATATAACAGAATATAACAGAATATAACAGAATATAACAGAATATAACAGAATATAACAGAATATAACAGAATATAGCAGAATATAACAGAATATAACAGAATATAACAGAATATAACAGAATATAATAGAATATAACAGAATATAGCAGAATATAGCAGAATATAACAGAATATAGCAGAATATAGCAGAATATAACAGAATATAACAGAATATAACAGAATATAACAGAATATAGCAGAATATAACAGAATATAGCAGAATATAGCAGAATATAACAGAATATAACAGAATATAGCAGAATATAACAGAATATAGCAGAATATAACAGAATATAGCAGAATATAACAGAATATAGCAGAATATAACAGAATATAGCAGAATATAACAGAATATAACAGAATATAACAGAATATAGCAGAATATAACAGAATATAACAGAATATAAAAGAATATAACAGAATATAGCAGAATATAACAGAATATAGCAGAATATAACAGAATATAACAGAATATAACAGAATATAGCAGAATATAATAGAATATAATAGAATATGACAGAATATAATAGAATATAACAGAATATAGCAGAATATAACAGAATATAGCAGAATATAACAGAATATAACAGAATATAGCAGAATATAACAGAATATAACAGAATATAGCAGAATATAGCAGAATATAGCAGAATATAATAGAATATAGCAGAATATAACAGAATATAGCAGAATATAACAGAATATAACAGAATATAGCAGAATATAACAGAATATAACAGAATATAACAGAATATAACAGAATATAACAGAATATAACAGAATATAAAAGAATATAACAGAATATAGCAGAATATAACAGAATATAGCAGAATATAACAGAATATAGCAGAATATAACAGAATATAACAGAATATAGCAGAATATAACAGAATATAACAGAATATAACAGAATATAACAGAATATAACAGAATATAACAGAATATAAAAGAATATAACAGAAATTATAATTACTAAATCTAATTAATTTTAACAACTAAAAATATTTTCACAAATTCTTATTTTATTTCTAAAATTGGTAGATTTTCTAATATTATAACAATCATAAAAGGGTTTAAAATTGAAAAGAAATTAAAATT
>CAUHTR010007542.1:0-52887 GCA_959609185.1 Schmidtea polychroa | reverse complement strand
GAAATTAAAATTATTGACTATTTTCAGGAAATAATTTTTATATAAAGGAAAAATTGTAACATCAAAAAAAGATTTACAAGTCCGTTTCATAAATATTTTCATATTTTATAATATTTTCCTTACCAAAATACACTGGACATCAGAGTAGTTAAAGGGCTAAGTAGTTCATTTTAAATATTTAATAAAAATATTTCAGTTAATATGTCACCAATAACTTCCATCATTATTTTTCACAGGCTTAGGTAAAGATATTCTCTCAAGTGTTAGATTAATAAATTTTAATGAAATGTTGCAAAATCTTTACAATTATAATATTATTCATTTATTTATTCATTTATTTCTCTATCTATTTATTTATATTTTATTATAGTATTCAATATCTAATTCGCTATTTATTCAATGAACGAAACATACTTTGTGTTCCTTATTCTGATTTATATGAGGCTCATTTACCTTCATTATTAATTGATATTGGTTGTAAAGTTTAGAAGTTTTCTTCCTGGAAGAAAATAAAAATTTTAAAATGACCCAATAAAATTATGATTGATTTATAATTTGACAATACATGACAAATAAAAAACATTTTTTAAATACCTATAAAGCACAATGAGAAATATAATAAATATTGTAGTTTTAAAAAGCTTGATTATGAGTCAGTAAATATATCGATATTTTTTTGATATTCACGAGTTTTCGGCACTGCCTTCTTCGAGTGATTTTAGTCAAGCTTTTTAATAAATACAATGTCAATTGAAAAGAAATCAGTGGTGAAATCTGAAAATAGTTTCTTATAATATAATAAATATTGTATATATATTAATTCAATAGCACAACCAAATTCACACAATATAACGTCGTGTTGTTTCGCTGTAACGTTTTTTATATGTAAAACTTTTTCCATCATTCTTAGCAAGCGGTGTTTAAATATATTTCTAGATAAATTTAAATATATTTTAGAATAACCCTGTAATAAAGTCTTTACCGTGTTTATTTAAGTATTTATTTAAATACGTTGGAAATTGTTATTTAATGATAAAAGAACACAGTTAGCAATTAGCCAACCAATCAATTGAGAGAAGTTGATTTTCAGATAACATTGAAATCAAAATGTCATGTTGTTGATTAAAATTAAGTTGTAAATTTTAAATTTTCTATGTCGAATACTTATGCAATATTAGGGAAAAATCGCGTTACATTTAAATCTGAAACAATATGTAATTAATAGATTTTTTTCACGTAATTGTTATTGAATTCCCATTATAAAACAAATATGCCTTCAACCCCTGAATACTTTTCATTCTCTCACAATTTATAAATTGTATGTTTTTATTAGTAATTTCTTGAACAGTTTTTCAAACTTGTCAACCTTGCACACTAGTAAATCTATTTTTACCTTTTGTTCACATATGAACATTTGTTTGCTAAATAAATATTAAAAGCATAATAATTCTTTGTAATATAAGTTTTGTAATATAAAACTAATAATTATACACAGATTTAAAATAAATATTTTTTAAACATGAAACTAAAATAAAAGATAAAATTTATTTAATTATTCGATTGGTTACATTCTTGACATAAAATATCCATTAAAATGAAAAATTACCATATATGACTTTACATCAATAATATAATTAAAATATATTTTTGCTAAATTAAAATATGTAAATTTAAATATATTTAAGCAGGTGTAGTTTTGAAATATAAATAAAATTATGAATCCATTCGATAGAAAAAAATAGATTTTCAGATAACATTGAAATAAAAATGACATGTAATCGATTGGATTAAAAGTTATGCAAGATTTATGAATATTTTTGAGATAAATCTAATAAAATTTAAATGAAAGACTTTCTGTCATTTCTGTATTCGAGCTCGAGAGCAATATATACTGAAGGCATTGACCAATATTAGTGAGAACAATAAGGGCTGTAAGTGTAAAATAGGTATGTATGATTTTAAAATTTTATTAAAAAATTGCGATAATTATTGGTAACGTGTAATTTGTGAGACATTATTGATAAAATCATTGAATCCGAAAATTAATGTGCAAAATGCAGTGAATACCTGTGTTTTATGTTTTTAAATAATTAATAAATTAATAAATTAAATTTGATATGTTAAAATATTAAAAATAATATATTATTTGAATTATAATTTTCAAAAGAATGAAATGTTTTTATTAAAAATTTTTTTGATATAATTAATAAATTTGTTTAAAGTTAGATATCTGTTTGTTTAAATAATTTGGAATTGGCGGTTTTTGTGAATTAATTAAAACTTGTTATTTAGAAATTCTTTGATTAAATATATATTGTTAGTTTCAAGATTTTTGCTGCAAATTTAAAGATGGATCTAAAGATGGATTTAACTTTTAAAATCCTTAATTTCTATAGTTATTATATCCTACCTGATGATGATAGGAAAACTGTCGAAATATAGCATGAAACGAATGTTTGATTGGCGCTTTCTTATAATTAAATTGTTGCCATGTATGTTTAACTATTTATTTAAAAATATAATATAGTTATCGTTAATTTATATGCATAATAAATTGATAATATTATATATTAAATAGTATTCGTATGATTGCAGTATGTTGACATCTCTCAAAATATGAAAACACATTATTTTAATTTTCCTAGTTTAGTTTAATTAAATAGCAGTTTTTGTTTTAATAATAAATATTGCAAAAATATTTTATTTATTTTTATTATGAATAAAAAAAATCTCAAAAATCTAATGAATTTTGAAATGAATTTGAAAAAATATATATCATTTAACATTTTCACAATCGATCTCTTTTCATTTCAATTTCCTTTATCTTCATTTCCGATTATCAATCAGGAGATTGATTTATATTTAACGTGAATTTTCAGCACATCTTTTCTTTTTAAGTGTTTGTTTTAATTTCAATATTGAAATTGACCTTAATCAACTTTCTGTTTGCTATAACCGAGTTTAAACTCATGTAAAAATTTAAGATTAAAAATAATCCTGCAATATAATATGAAATAATAATAATAATATAAATAATTACATTATAGATATATTTGATGGATTGTCCAAAGCAGTAAAAATGGCCATCAATGAGGAAAAATTGCGCATTTCGCTTAATTTCTATAAATTATAAATAAGATTATCTTCGTGGGCCATCTTACTTGGGCAATTTGAATCCATTTATCAATTACTTGATAAACTTGATCCGTACGTTTGTTATTCATCACAGGATCATTGAGAGTCAAGCTGTCGTGGGATACAGGAGAATTTTTCCCTGAATACTGATATATATCGAAGGGTCTTGTGGCTAAAGACGGTTCATTTATGGTGATACATACGACATTGTAGAGTTGATTATATTTATCAATTATTGCTGTTACGGAGGGGGCAGGTTTTTTCCGGGTGTAGCTTAGCATTTCTTGTAATTTTAGATCCCTCAATACTTTCTAAATTCGAGTTATAATTATCAACTATCTGCTGATGAAAATGTGATACTTGATCTATATAAGTGAGACAACTCGCTATTAAATCTACAGAACAATCGAGAAAGGATTCATTGAATTTCTTTTCTTTGATTTTTGGTTTCAGGCAAAATGATTCTAGAAATTAAACATAGAAAATAGCGCAACCAATACAATAAAAGTTGAATATTTTGACGTTTACTTTGATATATACTTGAAATTGAAGTCTTGAGAATATTTTGCGCTTTCTCGTTGAATTAGATGCCCTCTCAGCGACTAATAGGGGAGGAGGGGTTGTAGGGTGGTAAACCTATTCTAACTAAACAAGAAATTCGGTTGAAAGGTGCCAAGTTACAACAATATTTTGAAAATTGTTAAATTAGTTCTTCGATGAAGAAATGTTAATGTCAAAGAGAATAAAAGAGAAAAAGTGTTAAAGCAACTTATTCATAAATCGGATTTAGAGATAAAATTCAAGAAATAAGTTTTAGCTGAAGTGTTAATGAGACCTTCAAATCCATAATTCGAAATGTTGATGGCAGTTGATAGTAAATGATTTATTATGTTGAGATTTATACTGATTTTTAGTGACGCCCACTGTCTGCGTTTGTACGGCAAAAATCATAATTATTATTAAATTATTAACTGATTAACTAAATTGTATATTATGACTATGAATATTTTTATTACATTAATAAACTAAGCAATTGTTTTTATTCACAAATACACACATATATATATATATATATATATATATATATATATATATATATATATATATATATATATATATATATATATATATATATATATATATATATATATATATATATATATATATATATATATATATATATATATATATATATATATATATATATATATATATATATATATATATATATATATATATATATATATAAACTTTATTCAATTTTTATCACAATTACAACTTGTCGCTGTGTTTACACCTTTCTCTCTAAAATAATATATAAGGTTCCTCAGTGGGTAAAAATTTCTTCTGCCTTCTTAGGAGCTTTCTAAAGTGTTCAGACTCCATGATAAAAAAAATATTTAAAAAATTATCAATCTTGTTTTTAGAAGAATTTACAACAACTCTCCAAACTTTTGATATTTTAAAAGAATAAAGACATATAACAGATTCTATTCTTTTCTAATTGAAGAAGATCAAAATATTCTTTATTTCTTTTTGTTAATAAAAACTGTTGATATCATGTTATTCATTTCTTATTAAAAATTATAACAAACACATACAAACACTCATATATGCACTCAGTGGTGTGCTGGAGCCGGCTCGCGCAAGCCGTTTGTTGGCAATAAAAATAATCGCCGAGCCGGTTGTTAAATTAATTGAATTGCCAAACAAAAATTTAAAACTAACCGTTAATTACTTATTTTGATGGTAGTAGGCTTTGATATTTGAATTTGTGTTATATATAGTTTTGTATTGCTATAACAATTTACATAGTCTTTCATATTAGGCTGGAATGTATTAATGTGTACACGTTTTAGTTTAATAAAATAAAATTAATAGCTAGCTAGTTCTTTTTTTCATATTTATAAAATTTTAAAAAAATTGCGAGGCGGTTGTTACGGATTTACCAGCACCCCCTGCATGCACTCATTACATACAAGCACTCACTTCATACAATCACTCATTACATACAAGCACTCCGGCTATACCAAAATACTTTTTAAAGGTGACTTTGTCGGGTTCAGACATACGAAATGTTTAGTCAATAATCATAAAACAATATCAATTAAAAAGAAAATAAAAGAAAACATTGAAATTTTACAAACTGTAAAAACGGTTTCAATGAGTTCATTTGCAATATAAACATGTCAAATAGAATAATAGAACAGGTTTTAGAGTAAAAATTGAATAAAATACACTTTGCAATTGTATAAACAATCATTGTGAGGAAATGCCTGATATATGAAGTTATTTACATATTCGTTTTGTCTGCAGGACCTATCGATAAAGCTAATGAAACTATGAATAAGTGTTTACAAAGGTGGGTTCCAGTGGCTGAAGCAGTGCTTTGGAATGAATTTGATAAAAACAAAAACATGAAAGTGTAACGCTTATTTAGCTTTCTTTTAAAAAAGTAAGTCATAAGAAAATTAAATACAAAAGTAAACATCAAAAATACAAATTATAAAAGTTTACATATAGCAAATATATTAAAAAGATAATAAATAACCTGCAAAACTGCAGTCAACAGGGAGCTCTCGATAATCTGTAAAAAATAATTAATATAATTATAATTATTTTTTAATAATTAATAATTGCTTTATTAAGATTTTAGTGCAAAATTCAAGTTTAACTAAAATCAAAAATGGCCCTTCCAATCTGCCCAAGGAAATATCTAGCATGTGAAATTAAAGAATTTGATCTTTTTAACTGAATTATCTATCTTATGATTGAATCTAAAATTTATTGCAAAATGTAAAAGTTTGTTTTTTTTTAAAAATTTTCATTCTTTTAGAAATCAATATTTTTTTTAAACTTCTCACAAAATATGAAAGTTTGGAAGCATTAGTGCCGTTAAAATCCATAAAATAACCCTAAATTTGACATGGTTATCCGAGAACGTTCAAATTCAGAAATCAAGCTGGGTTTACTTTTTAAATACCTAATAAATACATATTATAAGAACTTTTTTTCAAATTTCACCACTGATTTCTTTTCCATTGACATTGTATTTATTAAAAATAGCAGTACCGAAAATTCGTGAATATCAAAAACATCGATATATTTACTGATTCATAGTCAGACTTTTTAATAAATGTTATAATTTTATGAATTGTACTTTCTTAAATTTATTATTTCGAATATATATAATTTTAATTTTTTTTATTATGGTATTTAATTTTTTTATTGTAGCTCCGCAATACTGTCTTTTGAGGTTTTTTTTATAACTATGACTTTTAAGTTGAAAAAGGTTACCGATTTATGCTTCGAAACAAAAATAATTTTTAAATAATAGAAACAAATTGACTGGCATAGTTTCTGTGTTTAAAATTTGTTATGTTGACACTTAGTATGTGAAAAATGGTTCAAAAATCTGATCGCGGAATTCAATATTTTTGATACAAATATATTGAAACTGATAATGTAATACTATCAAAGAGAAGTCAATTAAAATTGGTTGTATAATGTAATTAGTTATTAAATAATTTATTATTTATTCTGGATATCGAAATAGGAATCAGTTCACAAAGTATAACTGACACTGATTCAGAAATGAAGAAGAAATGAAGTTGAGTTATTATATCTATATTCAAGAAATTACATGAACACATTTCCTGCAAAATTTAGTTTTAACTTCCTTTTCCAAACAATGTTAACTATTTAATTATTTATAATAATTATTTACTAATAAAAGAAGTTAAACACAGACTTGATAGCAGTTGTGAAAACGTAAACATCCTGAAATTTCACAAGACTGTTAAAAACAGTGTTGCAAGATACAGAAATACAAACCAACCACCATTTGGTGATGACGGAAACCTTGAATGAAGTGGTTATCAACCAACATGTCGCCAAATTTGTTTTGGTGGGTTGAGAACATTGTTAAACTGACAATCAGTAAATATATCAATTTTTGATATTCACGAATTTTCGGCACTGCTTTTTTTAAGTGAAAAAAAGTTCTTATAATATGTATATAAATACATATTTCTCTCTGCATGTATGTGAATAAATGATTTTGGAATAACGCTTAATTAAAATCACAAAATGGCAAATTTTATTATAACTTTTAATTTTGATCGACAACATGGCATTTTTATGTTAATGTTATCTGAAAATCGACATTCCTATATTGAATGATGTATACTTTGTCAAATTTGTGTATATATTTGTATATATATATATATATAACTTCTCTATGTATGTATGTGAGTGAGTGAATGAGTGGTTATGGTCAATCTTTTGATGTTGGCATTTTCTTATCTGAGCCAATCTTCGCACATAAACAACTTTATGTGGCATTAACTAATGGACAATATCATGAAAATTTAAAAATTTAATTTACCGACTCTTTTTATCAAGGTTCTTTCGGGGGTGATTAAACTTATACCAAAAAAGAGTTTGAATCTTTTTTGAACATACAAATCTATGGAGAATTATGTATTTGGATTGATAACATGATCCCATCATTTTTGACGGGTTTAAGCTAGTTTGTATGTATGTATGTATGTATGTATGTATATATATATATATATATATATATATATATATATATATATATATATATATATATATATATATATATATATATATTTACTTGGATATTTAGGAAGCATAAACCTGTAATAGAAATTTGAATTTTGATTACTACTGTATGTTTAATTATTATAATGAAGAATTTTATAACAATGAACAAGTTAACAAGAGTTGAAATGAAAAAGCATACCAATAGAAGATGATGAAGAATATTTTTGCAAAATTTAAAGAAACTTGCAGTTCCAAAGTTGATAATCTACAAGCTTAATGCTGCTAAAGGTTACATCAAAGATTAACTGCGAATAATTAAATTAAGAAATTTAATTTTGTTTGAATATCTTCACCAGCCATGGCCAACCGGTGTCCCGCGAAGCGTTTTGATGTGGCCCGGACACAATTTTAAACATCAAATCAATAATTGTCTTTTTTAGAATTCATATTCGAATTAAGCATGTTTTTAATTTAAAAAAATGATTCTAAGTTTACTTGAATCGTAAAAACGAGTTATATTTATTTAAATGAATTTATTGTGGCCCGTGATAGTATTTTTTCGAAAATTTAGCCCTTCGATTAATTTGGGTTGGCCACCACTGGTTTACACTATAATCGAATGTAGAGTAGTGAGCTTGAATTAGATATTGATTTAAATTGTTATTTCGAGTTTTATTTCCTCCTCTTCTGTTTTTACTCTCTTACAGATTTAATACACCATTAGCACTTTTACAAAACAGTTATAAAGTAATAGCTTGTCTAAAAAATGTACAATATGTGTATAGAGAGCACTTTGTTGAGGATACCTAAATAATAATTCATAAAGAAATAAATAAAATTACCTGGGGGAAGATCGCCATGACAAACGGGACGATCTATAGAGACTGAGAAAAGAAAACGGAAGTGAAAAGAAATCAAAAATGAGAAAGGGAAAGGAAATAAAAGCTATCAAACAGGAAAATAAAAATCAAGGTCAGTACTAATTAATTAGTACAAAAAGGAAAAAGGAATTTTGAAATCAGGGAAAAGGAAAACAACAATATCCTTATCTCGACAGCTTGCCGGTGATAATAGAATTGATGGGTGAAGGCGGTCGAACAAGAAAGGAAAAAGGTTAAAACAACTTGACAGCTGTCAGGGATAAAAATGGGACAGTCGGGGAAAGCAGGAGATGGAAAGTGGAAAAACACTCAATTATCTGGAGTGCCACAAGCAAAAACAACTATATAAAGAAAACTGGTGGGCGAGAAATCAAAATAGATTGGGAACAGATTGAGAATAGATTGGGAACAGATTGAAAATAGATTGGGAACAGATTGAGAACAGATTTAGAGGCAAAAGTGGAGTAAAATTAGAGACGACAGCGTAAAAAGAGGAATCAAAGCAGAGTGAAAAGAGAAGTGACAAGAATCTTTTATAAAATTGAATATAAAGTAAAAGTGGAGTAAATAAGTTGTGTGGTCAAAGCAAATAGAACAATCGATCAATATATCCTGTAATTGAGTAGTTGACGGCTAGTGATTATTGTTGTGGTTACAGAAAGGGCTATTCTTCACGTAGTGTCGAAATAAGCTCTGTGTGGTAAATTGGTTTATAGTCAATTGGCTGTAATTAAAATTTGTACTATTACGTGTGGATATTAATAAAGCTTATTGTGTTCGAGAGTGTTGAATTGCGATTTAATAAACACGCTTTGGAGCCAGATTAAAGGTTTGAATTTACAAATATTGTCACCAACTATATAACCCAACAACTTTTTGTCGCAATTGTATATGAATATGCTAATTGACCTCTGACAGAGATTTAGTGAAACCCAAACAAGTTAGAATTGGAATCAAGATCTCTGTGTAAATAGATCTTTGGTAAATATTCATGGAAAAGTTGATTTAAATACAAAAAAATAATAGTTATATAATTTAAAAACAAACAAATTTCGTACCCGATTTCTGACTATATAACATGGATATATGAATATCGGATATACCACTTCGGTTAGGTAATTTATATTGTCATTTTAATGTTTTATACTAGTCCCGTAACCCGCCATAAATAACAGAAGTAAAATAAATGATAGTTTGTATTTATTTAATTATACTTTTATTGCGAAATTTTAATAAAAATGCTAATTTAATAGTTTATTATTATTATTATTATTATTATTATTATTATTATTATTATTATTATTATTATTATTATTATTATTATTATTATTATTATTATTATTATTATTATTATTATTATTATTATTATTATTATTATTATTATTATTATTATTATTATTATTATTATTATTATTTAAAACAATAAAATGATAATTTAAGCCTTTTGCTGCAAATAATGTATTTAATGAAAGAATTTTCGACTATACGATAGATTGACAAGGACTATCGTATAGTCGAAAATTCTTTCATTAAATACATTATTTGCAGCAAAAGGCTTAAATTATCATTTTATTGTTTTAAATAATAAATGCTGCTACCAAGCAATCATCATTTTATATTATTATTATTATTATTATTATTATTATTATTATAACTGTTATTATAATTAACATGGCTGATCGTCAAACATAAATTTACAATTTATTCTTATCATTTGCTTGTAAAAAATGTTTCCAAACTATCAGTAAAATATTTGATCTTCTTTACTAATGATTGACTATTTCCAGTTTCTTTTTTCTTCATCTTTATAAAATAAAATACCAAATAATTGGGTATATTTGTTCACAAATAGAATTCAAGATTTATTCATAATATGAGTAAGACCATTTATCTTTTTGTTTACATTTTCGGTTTTTTTACTTTGGAATTTCTTAATTTACATTTTGTCAATAATTATATACAGATCCTGTTTAATAAAGATTTTAAAAATAAAACTTTAGTCATATAGATATAAGTTTTTGAAACCTTCCTTAATTATCTTATATAAAGGAAGTATTAATTGAAATAATATTAAGAAATTAATATTATTAAAATAGTTTTAATAAACTTATGTAATAGAAGAATAAAATTTTGAAATAAACTTATTATTCAATGGCGTCACGAGAAGGATTACCACCTATGGATCTCACAAATGCAGACCAATGCGAAACATGGCTACTCACATTCAATACAATAATTAGGATAAACCAATGGACGGATTCCGAAACAAAATTATCAATTACAGACACCTTCATAGCTTTATGTGGGTTCGAGGCACTTAACAAAATCCGATACATTCTATCCTCAAGAACAAATACAAACGAGTAGATATGAAGAAATCGAATCTGCAATAAGGAAATACTTACATCCGAAATCAAGGTTGGTTATAGCAGAAAGAAGTAGATATTTCAAGATAAAGCAAGAAAAATCCGAAAATATTTCAGATTTAATTGTACGACTTCGGAAAGGCGCACAATTCTGTGAGTTTGAGAAACTGAAAATATTAAAAGATCCAGTAGAAGATATAATAAGGTTGTCAGTAACAGCCGGTCTTTAAGAGGACAAAGCGAAATTATACCTTCTTGAAAAAATAGGACACGCGAAGTATCGGTGGAACATATTCAAGAGATCATACAAGACATAGAACAGGTCAAATTCACTGCATATTTCGAGAACGCAAATGAAGATGAGCAAAATATGAACACATTTTATTCACGAAAAGAATTTATTCCAAGAGAGAAATGTAAGTATTGTGGTTCTGAACACAGATATGACAAATGCCCTGCATTTGGGAAAAGTTACACCAAATGTTGGAAACTAAATCATCAAGTAGATCGAATAAACTGAGTATTGACGTTATGGACCAAGAAAGCACAAACTCAGATATTGGAACAATCATTTCAATTAATTCGTGTAGGAAGGAGCTAGTAAATTGCCAAATAAACTCGCACGGGGTGCTTATGCAGGTTGACACGGGTGCAGGTGTGTCCATAATATCGTCCAGGATGTGGGGGAATATAAGTAAACCTCATTTAATCAATTCGCAAGTTAGATTGTCAGTATACGATGGTCATACGATGATGTGCTGAGGTCAGTTTCTTGCTACTGTAGAAACTAAAAGCAAGCGTCAGGTCATAACATTAACGGTTATTGAATCAGATAAAACATATGGTCTTTTAGGCAGAGATCATTTAGAAGTAGACAGTAGCAATCACAATGTCATGATGAAGAGTACATTTCTTCCCACAATCGAAGGAATTCAAGTCACAATGATATGGGAGTCATCTCACAATACAAAGATCCAGTAATGAATTGTTCTCCCGTAGTATGGATAAAAAAAGAGAATTGAGATTTAAGGATGTGTATGAATTTCAAAGTTCATATAAACCAGAAAATCAAGACGGAATCATATCCTTTACCCAAGATAGAAACTATATTCGCACGCATGAAAAATGCAAAACGTTTTGCCTAAGTACACCTAAAATCGGCCTATTGGCAAATCGAGCTTGATGAAGAGGCATGACAACTATCAATTATTAATGCATCAAAAGGTTTATACTATATAAATCTCCTGCAGATGGGCATGAAAAATTCTTCGGCGATATTTCAAAGAACCATGGAGGAAATTTTATCATATATAAAATGTATCCTAATATACTAAGATGACGTCCTGGTTTTTGGAGAAAATGATGTTTCGTTAAAAAAACGGTTAGACCAGTCAAGCAACGTCTAAAAGAAAAGAAAATCACTGTAAACAAAGAAAAGTCAATTGAGTACGTCGATGAAATTACGTTTTTAGGGTTCAATATATCTAGTCGAGGTATTGTCCATTGAAATATTTATTTGGAAGTGACAGGGCAATACTAAAACAAGTCTCAGCACGGGTAACAAAATGGGCAATACAACTGATGAAATACGACTATGATATAACATATATTCCGGGAGCACAGATCCCACGCGCGGATGCCATGTCAAGATTTAAATTCAAAGATGCAGACAAGGAAAATGTTGATTTCGACAAGATGAATGCGCCACAAATTTACGTCATATTTTGTAATGTTTAAGGTCCAAAAGAAATTATAAATGAACTTGAGATTGATGGACGATGGAAAAGAATTATGTAAACGGGTGATAAATAGAAGATGGTCAATTTGAAGCACAATTTAAAAACAATTATAAAAGTCTCACAATCGACAACAAAATGCTGTATAATGGTACTAGTGTTCATTCTCGAGAGACTTCGTGAAAAAGCTTTTAATCTAATCCACAAGAAAACACACAATGGAGTGCAAATTTCTTACAGAATGTTAAGCTCGGTGGCATGGTAGCCAGGCATGACATACGACATTGAGAAATTTGTAAAAAATCGTTCAATAAGCTCGAAAATCCGACCAAATCCAATCAAAACAGTTCATCGATGACCCGATGCTAAACCGTTCGAAAGAGTACATCTTGACTGGGCATACGCCAAAGAGGTTGGCAACATTCTAATTATAGTCGACTCGGGTTCGGGTTGGATCTTAGTCTTTAGAACGAAAGAGAGGACCACATTCGGCATTATCAAATGTCTGAGAACAGTGTTTACGCGCTTTCGGTATCCCTGAATTTGTCGTAACAGATAACGCACCGGAGTTCACATCAAACGAATTGATGTCTTGGTTAGAAAATCAAGGATCCGTAAAATGAAATCCCCGCCATACTTCCCAATGGTAAATGGCAGAGCCGAACGAGCAGTTCAAACCATCAAGAGGGGTATAAAATGTTGGAAGCTAAGTCAATGTCATACTGAATTTGACGAGTTTCTTCAAAAGATGATATTCTATCATCGGATATCTGCTGATTTTGAAGGTAAGTCCCCATCAGAAATGATTTTTGGGAGACTAATACGCAGACCGATAATACCTTCATTCCAACAAGGCGAAATTGTGGACTACAAATCTGGCTTAACTAATGACACCTCTTGTCAGACTTTTCTCAGGGCAGGAATACATCATGGGTCATCTCAGAAGATGACTAAATCCCGATCATAAAATTAGTAAATAATAATCAATTATCTCCAAGGGGGGGGACGGCTAAATGAGATAATGGAGAAGGAAATTCCGTTATCACTAGATGAAACGCCAGACATAGAACGACGATCAGACAGAAGAAGTTTTACCTATTGACTCTCAAAACTAGCTTCAAAAGATCAATCGAATTTGTAGACCCCCGCAAAGACTGGGAGAATGGGCTCTAGAGGAGGACATGAAATAATATTAAGAAATTAATATTATTAAAATTGTTTTAATAAACTTATGTAATAGAAGAATAAAATTTTGAAATAAACTTATTATTCAGAAAAATATTTATTAATAAGGGAAGTGTAATCATAACTGACATGATAATCTAGGATCCCGATGATGGACCCATGTCTATCATCAATGTATTTGATATCTATATCTATCTCATTTCCGTTATAATGAAAATATTATATTATCACCCCGTAAACATTGACATAGCACACTTTTGCTTATGTGGATTCTTAACTAATAATAAATGCTTGAATTAGTTCATTAGTAAAATATATTAGTATCATTTATTTGAGATTACAACGACACTGAATTAGACGGCGATTGCCGTCAGCAACGCTTGCACACGCGCACGGCAACACACACACACACACACACATTGTTATGTCTACGTCATAATGTGAGATATTTCGATCATAATTATACAACTATTATTGGCATGCTCGATCAACCAATCAGATTACCGGATTTAATCCTACAATGTCAACATTTGATCAGTCGCGATTGGATAAGTATGAAGTCTGATATTTGATATAGAACTGCTTAATAAAAATCGAAAATGCAAATAATAAAATTCAAGATTAACCAAACTTCATCCCGACCATTGAAGAGTACATATGTCGTGGAAGGTTGACTAATTTTCCTTGTGAATGTGCACTTCAAATAGTGTATGATGTCTAGTCCAAGGTTTACAATTAATAAGAGATAATAATCTTTATAGGTTTGTTACACGTGTGAATTTGGTCTTAATCCTATTCTTTCGATCGTTATATATATATATATATATAGGGAGAGAGAGAGAGAGAGATACTTTATATCTTTTTTTATGGATATCTAACATTAAAATAAGATAAACATTACAAACTTTGTGAAAGCCAGTGCAAATCCCAATAGTAGACTAGTTTCGAGCTTTTGGCTCTCATCAATACTATGATTTTTAATACGCCATGCAGATATTATTTTCTTGCAAATGATGTGATTTCCAATGTAGCAGGGAAAGTATGCAATAGAGTTGAATCAGCAATATAGTATACTTACCTGGCTTGAAGAGAAATCTTCGCGTCTCCTGCATAGTAATGATGAGGAGAGATGTACATGTAACACTAGACCATTGACCTTGATAAGGCAAGACAATACAAGACATATGATATGATTGGTTCATAGGCAGCTACATTGCCATTCTCTGTAACCCTTTGCTTGGCGTTGTTTCTCTAGTTTAATCTCACCAATATGGCTGTACATAAAATTTCATTTTTTCTTATCTCAACAGTTTCATCATTACAATGTAAATCCGGCTTTGGTTAGATTGGAGTTTGTCTATTGTTTGTAACCAATTTTAAAAAATAATAATGAAATCTCATAAATTATTCAGGTCAATTTCCCATAGTTATATTTAGTGTGAGGTCAGTAAATATTTCAACTTCATCAAAAGCATTTGGATTACCAAAGTATTGTGTAAATTCTAAAACCATTCAGTATTTCCTTTTAAAATACAATTCTCATCAAATATCACAAGAGCATCTACTTTATTTTGACCTAAAGATTAAATGCTGTGGATTGGGTTCAAGGAATAGGCCATCTTGTAGATATTTCTTGCACACTTCTATACTTAACACCTTTCTTCAAGAGGTCAGTAATAATAATTCCAAAATATGATTCACAAGAATGTCCAGTTAAGAATATTCGGATCATGTAAAATAAAACGTCAACTATTGACGTTTTTTTTTTACATGATACCAAAAATTCTATTGGAAGAAGTAACAATACGGAGCAATGAACTTACATGTAATTGGTTATTTTCAATGAAACTAATTAAGGATGTTCAACATTGTTGTTTGTGCGGATCATTATTGGTGTTAACCAAAAGCAAGGATGCCGTATTATATTTGTAATGGTGATGCCAAGCAAAAAATTGTATACGCTATAATAACAGCACTAGTTTAAGAAAAAATATTGTTTATGAAAACATGCCTTACTTTTAAGAAAATTTGAAAGATATTAATATACTGTTCACAAAATTTAAATTTGTAAAAGAATAAAAATTTATTTTCAAAAAAACCCTATTCGCCTTGGTGGTCCTGATGCCATTGTTCAATGTGATGAGACGATGTTAAATCACAAAGTAAAAAGCCATCTTGGACGTGGTCCGAAAGAAAAAAACATGGACTTTCGTTATTATTAACACTTCTCTACTACACCAGCTTTGGGTTATATTGAAATTGTTCCTAATCAGTCAATGAATATTCTATTGCCCATTATCAATCGTGTTGTTAAAATAGTTTCAATCATTCACATTGATTGAATGGGCATCTTATGTTAAAGTAAATTCGGTAAATTGTTTTGAACATGCCACAGTTGCTCACAAACACCATTTTGTGTGTCCAATTACGGGAGTGCATACTCAACACGTTGAAAGCTTTAACAATAAGATAATGGAAAAAGTGAAGGAAATGAAAGCGTTAAATGATGTTGGAAGAAAAATGTTTGCTGTTGAATTTTGCTTTTTGTTAAATTTTTTAATTTTGTAATTAATGTAGCTGAAATTGTTATTGATTTATAGTCAATTTTTTAATAAATACAATGTCAATTGAAAAGAAATCAGAGGTGAAAATTGAAAAAAGTTCTTATAATAAATTGCTATTGTTTAATATATCCGTTTTTTGACATGTTCCGAATATTGGATTTCATCTTGTAATTTACAAAATCTTGTCAATACCTTCCACAAGATAACCACCAAACGGCAGTATATAGCAAGATGAATATTATGGAATTCGATTGTCTTGATTTGATTATATTTACTATTTTTATAATATCATTATAACATCTGTTTTATAATATCAGTTTTTATTTCAATGAGGATTTTCATGTTTTATGCTTGCTACAAAACCTTTCAAGCCAGCAATTAGTCATTGACATTTTTTGGTAAAGCTTTGCAAACTTATTGAGCAGCCATCCCAGAAATATATAATAGAAACATGAAAAAGACCTTTTCTAGACCTCTTCAATAGTTGTATGAGTTCCAATTCACTATCAATTGAAATATCCTATATGCCTTGAAATCGTAATAACCGAAACGAAAGAAAGGTGCAAAATACTGTCTCATCATTCTCTTCGTGTAGAAAAAATATTTTTCCATATGTTCATGGATAAACAATGGGAAATCATTTAAAAACCTTGAAACCGTCAGCGAAATACTGATGTGAAGAACAAGACTTTATGGTCCACTTGTTGGCATGCACCCATCACTTAAATCTTATTTTTCAAGCAACTTATGCTTTGTCTCTATTTCCACAATTTCCATATCACTGTAATTGACAGTGACATAATTACCTACAAATGATCTATATAACTAAATATGAAACCATACAATGGAATGCTTAAGAGTTCCAGATATACATACTATAATTTATTGTTTTTATTAAGGTCTATGTTCGTTTATATGTCTTTATTGTTTCATAATTGTTTTATATTTATAATGTGAGCGATTACAACGAAATTATATATATATATATAATGAGATGAATGTGAATAAATATCAGTTATGGCACCGACCGATCAGCACAGCACACTTGATCAATTAATTCTATTGAATAAGTGCAATTGTTGCTGCACCAGATCTGCATTCACTTAGCATTCAGTGATATTACGTAACTGGTGTAGTGCAACAATTACCAAGAATCTGCTATTACTCACATAATGAATGATTATAATTATTATTATTATTTATAAGGATCAAGTGGCCAATGTAAAATATCCTAAAAGCTTTTGGTGAAAACAATTTATCAAGTTTTTAACTTCCAGATATATTAAGATTACATAAGGTAAGGGTTTGCATTATTTATACTTTTCAGGCATAGATGTTGAAATTTCTTAGACTATTTAAAATAGCTCTTACTCGTATCCCTGTTCTCGTCGATTTTATTGAATTCCACAAGAACACTATTGACTTTGTCTTCTACTCGACGAAAGGATTCCTTGAAGGATTCCGATTTCCGAATGAATGAAATTTGTCGTGGCCATGATCTTATTTTCTGTAGCAGATAATTAATGGCTTTATAGTCCGGTAACTCATGAAAATCAAAGGCAAATGGAAACATCAACCAGCTGTTCAGCAGAAAAATAACGGCTCTAATTCCAATATACAGATAATTATGGGATAAGTTGTAACATTTATACTTTGTATAGCCTTCATTTTCCTTAGGATTTATTTCAGAAGGTTTAACTTCTCTATTCAGTGTTTTAAATCTTAATGTAAATATAAATATAAATATTATTGTTATTTTTATTATTATTATTATTATTATTATTATTATTTTATTATTATTATTATTATTATTATTATTATTATTATTATTATTATTATTATTATTATGATTATTTATTATTATATTATTATTACTAATATTACTACTACCATTATGTATCAAAAATAGTGGTCCTAAAATTATCTTCATCCGTTTAATAAAGTAACCAAGAACTATGAAGGCCACAAATATATAAAATTATTTTCATATAAAAGTTGTCATGGTGGCAATACATGTTGAGTATACATGATATATTTATTAAGTGATTTATGAACCACTCAATTATATACAATTATTCAGTTCAACTATTTTATATTATTATTTGAACCGATGGAATCATTTGTATTGATTGATACAGAACTGTGCAGATGGCATTCCGCAAATAATTTTGGAATTAATAGAAATGTTGATTTAATTAATATATATAGATCACGGAACTAAACAAATTATTAATATTGAGTGTTTTAAATTTAGCAATTGTAACAACAATTAGAATTATACTTATAATTAATACTAATGATGATAATGACGATAATAATAATAATAATAATAATAATAATAATAATAATAATAATAATAATAATAATAATAATAATAATAATAATAATAATAATAATAATAATAATAATAATAATAGTAATAATAGTAATAATATAAAACTCCACTCAAACATCCGTTTTACAATACTGTTATGTTTGTTTTTATCGTGCTGTTATTATTAATATTAATATTATTATTATTATTATTATTATTATTATTATTATTATTATTATTATTATTATTATTATTATTATTATTATTATTATTATTATTATTATTATTATTATTATTAGTTTTATTGTCTTTACTATTAAAATTTACACAGCTTACTGTAAAGGTTCACAAATTAATGATTTTAATAAAAAAGAAAATTGATTAATTTATGAATAGCTAAATTTGTATAATTTGAAGCTAATTATACAAAACGGTAATTATGGGTTAAAAATTATAAATAAAGAAAAATCAAGTAAAATATTGACAGTTGATTGTTCATATTTTGGATACAGTTTATTGCAATCAACATCAGATATCGCCTTAAATTGGACATTCATTTCGTATTTTTGTTCATATTTGACAGGTTAAAACGGTTATTAATTCTTACATTTTTCGGAATAAAAGTATTTTTCTTCAGAATAGTTAATTTGGTTTGATTAAGTTCTATGTTATATTTTATTTCATATTTTGCACAAGTCCACACATTATAATCACATTGAAAAACAATTTATATACATTCAACTTGTCTGTGTCAGCTACTCATCTGACGGTGGCATCTACATATATTTCACCCACTCATATTTGCACATATGAAAAACATATAACTTATAAACAGATTTACTGTAAATGACAGTTTCCTTCTCATCATCATGCAGGATAGAAAAAACTATAGATATTATAGATTTAATAAAGAAATTTACAAAAGATTTTATTGATTCAAAAAATATTATAAAATTTAATTTAAATAATCAATTATTTTTCAATTTAGATTATTTTTAATAATATATTTTTATAGTATTTTATTAAAATTTTTATAATTGAATATTAATAATAATCATTGAAAATTGTTGTATTTCAAATTTAGAGCACTATTTCTATATCAGTTTATTTCATTTTCTGTCCAATGCGAATTTATCTCTTATGTTTCGCACATTCATTCTAATATTTGATCATTTTAAATAACAATTTCAATGGCCCATGAAATTTCTGAATTATTTTAAACATTTATTGTTTCAATTTTACTTTAACTTTTATATTCTAACAGAGGTGTAAGAGGTGTTTTGGTAAGATAAACCCCTAAACATTAAGCTCTTCTTCCAATCGCAGTGCTACTGGCTAGTGAATGTTTTTGCCGAGAATTATTTGTTGCATTTAACATCTTATTGAGCTATTTTCATAAAAAAATATTTAATTGCTGTCAATTTTATTATAAGTTGAAAATGACTGAATAAGTCCCAAACGAAAAGCTGTTCTTCATTTGTTGCTAATGTTACAACTGGAATGATTAAAAGTGTATTGTAATGAGTATCACAAAATAAATACAAAAAGCAGGCTACAAAATGTAACATCATCAAATGTATAAGTGTAAATAATAATTATTGCATCATTTAAAATAGTATTTCTCAATTATTTTATTTTTATAACGTGAACCTCTTTTACAATATTATGATTTTTAAATTCCAAACTCTACTATTATTCTAGATTTTATTCCATCGTATTGTCACTGGAGGCCTATGCAGGATGTCCTGAGCACTACAATACTCGATATTGATATAAATAGTTATAATGCATACCTGAGAAAATGTGACTGAATTCAGATAGATAGTATTTACATACTAATAAACTTACACTTTTTATTTTCATTAACTTTTCCTCAAATATCATTTATTATATCAATTTTATTTTTTATATATATTTACAATATATTTATGCATTTATATTTTTGTCATAATTTTAGGTATTGAATATTAATTGTTTGCATATTTTTTTAATTTTGACCATGTCATAGCCACCTTACAGTTTGATGTGGCTCCACAAAAAGAGGGATTTTGCTCTGGTTTTACTGGTTAAAACGACTGAAAACTATATACTTTCATTCTATTAGGAGTCCCGATTTAATGCGTTGCCAGAGACCGACCTGTATTTTTGAGAATATCAATTAATGTTGATGTATTTTTTAAAGAATTTGTACTTTCAAAATCGAGTGTGACATGATTCAGTGCAAAACGGGTGAAAAATCTCGAATGTGCCAGTGCACATTTATCAGCACACAACATATGAAAATCTGTCTACATAATAATCAAATACAAAAATCTAAAACAGATAAAAATGAAATATGCATACAAATTTCCAGATTTTTCCTATCAAATTTTAGGATATTTTATTAAAAATGTGTACGAAACACATTGGAATTTTTGTCGCATTAATTGTCAAATTGTTTCCCCAAATATATTATCACTTTTAACCGGAAACAACAAATGACGGAAATGCCTTGAAATTATTTACTGAGTACACCAGATTCAAGATTTATGTTTCATTAAGTTATATATATATATATATATATATATATATATATATATATATATATATATATATATATATATATATATATATATATATATATATATATATATTAAAAATCATTTTTTATCTCAATTTTAACGGTTGTACATGTTTCAGTTAGGGAACTATAAAGTTTGAAATATATCACACAGTTGTTTGTTTTTATTTATCTATGGTAGAGTCAAACCTCCAATAAAAGAAAAAGAACAAGTCTTATACACCGTTTCACAATATTTTATCACTATCATTTACCTCCATTAAAATGACAGAAAAGTAAAATTTTATCTGATTTTCGAAAAAAACATACAGAATTCTTTTGCTAAGATCATATAAAATATAAATATTTTGGAATATTTTTTTCAAAATACCGGTTGGTGTATCATTACATCATGATAAAACCTTAGTTGTTATTTTGATGAAACTACTTTTGATAAGTGCGGAAATGTTCATAACGGAAACTGTAGAATAATGAGTTTAGAAAGACCAACAATCGTGTATGAATATCAAAAGGATCAAAATGTCAATTCAGAAACCTGTTTTTACTAATAATACAACGAAAGCGTCTGACATCAAGCATATTACTTTAGCAACATTACAGCATGTTTTATCAAGTTTAGTTTGAATAAATTATGTATATTATATTGAATTATTTGTGCAATTTATGTTCATGAATACATGTTGTGAAAATATAATTAAGTTAATTAAATAAATAAATAAAAGTAAAATAAAATATTAAATGAATGTATGTTGTGTATTGATGTGGTATGCAAATTCCTTATGATTACATGACTCGATGCTGAATAAAAATCCTTATGAAGTTTTGTTTAAATATTGCAAAAAAATTGCATTGTTATTGAATTTAATAAATATTAGTATTTAATTATTGATGTTATAAATACTAAAAGTATAAAAACGAACACTTGTAATAAGTTTGTGAAATAAAATACATGCGAAAACCTAAAGACGAATTTGTATATTCTTATGATATTATTTTAAAACCTGTAACTAACTTTCTATTTCTTTATGAATATAATATTCTTACGTGAGTTTCTGGGAATATATGTTTCGCGTCAAAGCACAGTTGAGTAAATATGGTGGGGAAAGTAATTAAAGGTCTTACTGAGAGATAATGAGAATATATATATTTTTGTTAATAAATTTGAAAAGTTGTTCTGTTTGTTTGATCAAACTATATAACTAATTATTGACAAACTCAAAAATACATTAAGAAATAATCAAACTTTATTTAACTTCATAAGCTTACCGTTATTTAGTAAACCATAGATTTTTAAATATTGGTGTCACGCTCAGCTCTAGTGTAAATTAAGTGTATGTATGATAAGATACAATTCAATAGGTTGGCCACAAAACCTAAACCTTGTGTAAGACCCTAGATATCCTGGCGATTGGCTGATAATTAAAAGAATGTAGGGATGTCTCCAGTAAAAACTTTAAAGGGACACTATTTAATAAATAAGAGAAAAATACAAGTAACTATAAACCGTACTTCCTCTATTTCTTCGCAAATAAAATCGCGTTTCTAAGAAATTATTTTGTTATTTTTCTAAAAAACAATACAATTTTTTTATGGAGACGAACAAAAAATTAAGAGTGCTTCAAATCCATTTATTTTTTCAACTTAGATGATGCAAAATGAAACAATTAAAAGGACAAACAATGGTCTAGACTCGGATCTGAATATGCTTCCTATCAGGCTCAATTCCTCTCCATTTTGCAAACATTCGGGAATCCCCCATTTTGTGTTATCCAGATAAGATCCTTTACCCCTTGTTTTTTTAACATGTTTTAATTGTATTTCTTAAAGTTTATTATATTTTTATAAATACATCTAATATCCGCATGACAAAGGGTCTCAAATGACCAATTTTACAATATTAAACAACCATGTAACAAAGTTTATTTAATATTATAACTCATTTCAGTGGGTATACCATTAAATTATATCACTTGAAAAAGGCAGTGCCGAAAATTCGTGAATATCAAAAAGATCGATATATTTACTGATTTATAGTCAAGCTTTTTAATAAATACAATGGAAAAGAAATCTGTGGCGAAATTTGAAAAATGTTCTTATAATATATATTTGATCCTTAAAAGTGAACTTCTTCACATTTTAAATGAACTGAAAAGTTTTTTTGGTACAAAATCTATGTAAAAATAGAGTTTTTGAATGTGATAGTCGCGCCGTACGCATAAAATGTGAAAGTTAAATAATTAGCATATTGATGAAGGAAAGTATTAAGTATTAAACTTTCACAAATGAGATTAAGAAAAATTTTCATCACTCTTGGAAGTATGAGGTAAAGGTTTGTTGCTAACAAATGTTATGATGGAAGAATAGGGAAATATAAATAACTCATTTCAGTATGATCATTGTAAATTTTCGGGGTAGCAAACTTTCGGAAACTTGAGTAAAATGTGAGGGTTTTGAACTATGGAAATGAAAATAACAGAAAAGCAAAATGAAGATTGTTAGAAAACATTCAACAAAATCCAAAATGAAACATAAAATTAAAGCACTATCTATACTATCAGAAAAATCATTTAAATTTTCATTTATCTTTATGAATAGATCAATAATTTTCAGCACTGCCTTTTTCAAATATTATTTTTATTCAAATAGTAACATTTATACTGTTTCCGAATTTCGCAATTTAGAAAATAAAATATTTTCGGTTTAAATGTTATAGATACGCATAAATCAGACATGTGTATGTCTGGTTATTATTGTGTATAACGCACTAACATTTCCACATCATGTGTCACACATAGAGGTCATTATGACTTGGTTAGATAATTGATTTATTATTGAATATTGTTATCGCTTTTTATAAAAATCACCTGACATCACTAATTGACATCCGTATTAATAATCTTCATGTTTCCGAATTGAAAGAACTTTTTGACATTTTGATAAGGTATATTTCTTTATTTTTTTAAATTAATAATTTTCTAATCTTCAAAGTTTACAAGATTTTTGAGAAATATGAATTTGTACAAACAATATTTTACGATTTTCCGCAAGTCCCTCAGTTCTAACTGATAACTTTTGAACGACCCTATTATGGATTCAAAATTTATGTATAATAATTCTTCTAAAGATTACAAATTTTGCACTGTATTCCGCGGTAGGCTATTTGGTGGTCTGCGAATATGTTCTTATTTATTTATAAAAATAACTAAGATCTATGTTGCAAATATTTAAAAATACATTTAATGTGAAACCATAAAAATAAATCATCATCGCCACGGCTATTTGAGTGGCTCCTGTTTGATACACAAAAGAACAAACACTTAGTAGCGCTATAATTAGTAATTGGCCTTAAATTCATTCAATTGTTAACACGACTCCTTACTTTCACATTACAAATTCTCCATTCACACTGTCATACACACGCTCTGATAGAACAACGAGCCCATTCGTTTCTCATCTTTATCCACGCTCTTAACTACTCATTCCATTACACCACCCTCTGCTGGCTATTGCCTTATCTATAAGAATAAACTTTTCTTCTGACAATGTAACTATTGAAGTAACACAACTTACAGGATTTTTAAACAGCATTGTTGGTTACTCAAATTAATCATAGTTGTAAAATATATTTTATAGAGATGTCTTGCAGCCAAAGACGTGAGAAGAATAAACTTATTTAATGAAATCTTTGATTTATTAAAGAAGCTTTTTTTTCTCATAGAGCATTCTTATAGAAAATTTTAGTGCATCATTATTTAGGCGAAGTAACAATAGGGCAGCAAAAGCCATCAGTGATTTGAGGTCTCGTAGAGTATCATTTCCATATAAAATTATTTTTTTTTAATTATCAAATGTTATAAGCACAATTAAATGTATCCAAAATAATTCATATTCAACATTTTCTGAAACTGATTCGCTAAAACATACCCATGAGAATGTCGTAACATATTTTAAAAAAAATTAACTGAAAGGACTAAGAAACCATAAAATATATTTTATTATAAATATAAAATAAAATATTTTCTTAGTGTAAAAAATAAAAAAAAAAGTTTTAAATTGAACTTTATTTCTTAAACCAACATTTTCGTTATATTTATTTCTAACGCTCAAATCATTTCGTGACGCATTTCATTCGTTCAAAATGTTCAGTTTTTAAATAATTAATTGTTGCTTTAAAATCAGTCAAAATTTTTAATAAATCGAAATTTTTCAAGAAGATTCAATAATTATTATTAAATAGATTATTTGTCTTACATTGATTTAATGAAAAAAAAATTGTTTTTTTTAATATTTAAAATATGAAACTTATATTCTTAAGCATCCCAGAAAAATATCTTTTATTCTAAATCTCTAATTTTGACATCTCTGACGTGCTTTTCAGTCTTAATACTTTCAATTGTGCAGGGTCGTAACAAGGGTGGTGTGAGAAGTGCAGTTGCACAGGTGTACACCTGAAAGCGGCGCAAAATTGGGGTGTAACATTTTTTTTCAAACTAATCATTCGATTCCAATAGATATTATATCCAGTAGTTTTGAAAGACGTTCGGAACTTTCCAACCAAAAATGTGTGGTATTTCATTATGATAATGATAGACCTCGCGCATCAATTAATATGTGCCAGAAACGTGTAGGGTTTGATTGGGGTACTATGATTCATTCTTTATATTCTATGGATATTCCTCCCTCAGATTACCAACCTTTTTCGTCCATTGCATAATATTGTAAATGTTAAAGAATTTCAATATAGATAACTTAGTCAATGGGAAACCTCCAAGTCTTAACGGATGTAATTATATAAAGATTTAGTGTAAGATTATTGAGCAGAATGGTGAATACATTGTTGATGACAGTTCTTCATTTTAAGTTTTATTCTTTTTCGAAAAACCGATCAAACTTTCGATTCAACTCAATAGATTGGAATAAGAAAAACTCTCGGTGAAGCCCTGAAAATTTACATGCAATTCTAATAATGGATTTGTCTTGAAAATCAGATTTAATTAATTAAATCAATAAAAAAAATTAAAAAATTCACTAAACAAATTGATCAATAAAATATTTTTTTAAATCAATAAATTCGATTAAATGCACATTAAACAGACAGAAATACAATATCAAAAAAAATTCGATTTTTACTATTTTTGTATGGGAAATTATTTTTTTATTTTTTTAAAGTTATTTAAAAAAATTTTAAATCAATATTTTAAAAATTTATATTAAAATAAAAATATTTTTCTAAATGTTGTTTAATACTTTTAATTCGATAATAAAATTTTGAAGCAGCTTCTAAATTATATTAAGCGAATATGCAATGATATAGGAGACCCGATAACCTCCCCCCTTCAATAATAATTCATTGGAAATTTCATCGTGTAATTTTATATAAATTTCATTTTTATAAAAAAGAAATTGCAAGTTTTTTTTTAATTTTTTAATCGACTTATGACCACATAACAAACAAATCCTATTAGTTCTTAAATTAATTAATTAATTAAGTTAAATTTATAATTTTATTAATTGAAAAAAAGAACTAACAAGTTTTCATTGAAATAGAAATCACTCTGTTAATTATATAAAAATTAATTAATAAAAACTATACAATTTTTAATAGTTAAAATTAAAAAAAAATATTTTATAAATGAAAAGATAATAAAATACTAACCTTTTATTAATCAATTTGATAATATCCAACGCATCACAATAATTCCTATAAGTGTATAAAACAATATTCAACAACTGACTATCCACATTATACGACGGATCAGTAAAACAGTCAATTATCTCTTCTAAAGTCAACCCTTTATATGATGCCATAAAATCAATTTATTTGATTTTCGAAAATTAATATTATTTGAGTTTATCTGGTTTTAAAACCATTTATTGAAAAATTTTTAGATTTTTAACTTTTAACTAATTCTTATATAATTTAATTATTCAAATGATCACGCATAATCTATTTACAATATATTATTATTTAAACATATTGTTAATGTATCACATTTATTCAAAAATAAACTGAATTTGAAAGTAAATTGGAAATTATAAATGTAAATTTTTAATTTAATTTTACATTCACTAGCTGTATAAAAATTAACTATAATTTTAAATGAAAAGCATATTTAGAATAAACTAAAATACGACTAATATCCCTAAGTTCCCATGAAAGGGCTGAACGGAGAATGCACCTCATTTTGATAGAGTAATTTAAACAATATTACATTTAATTAGCATTGAATACTGTCAATAATTTTACAGGGTATGCCAGCTCGTTTTGGATATTTGTAATTCAATTTTGGAGATTTGCTATTCAATTTT
The DNA here is from genome assembly GCA_959609185.1 of Schmidtea polychroa. NCBI lineage: Eukaryota > Metazoa > Platyhelminthes > Tricladida > Dugesiidae > Schmidtea > Schmidtea polychroa. The sequence goes on along the minus strand of CAUHTR010007542.1, from coordinate 25,268 downwards.
GAATGATTCATTTTTATTGAAATGAGTTTTTATTAATTCGTTTTGCATTGTAAAAATAATCCCTCAAAAAGTAATCATTAAACTTATCCTAATTATTACTTCTTATCTCAATAGACAGGCGCAGTTTTAAGCGTAGACAACGTCGGCGTCCGCCCAAGGCGGCACTTTTTGAAAGCGACATTTTCTAATTTTTTTGTCAATTCCAACAAGAAAAATAAAATGTTTTTTTGGGTTGGGGTTGAAGCGAGTATTAAGTTCAGATATTCAGTGTTTTTCTATTTTTCTTAAATTTAATAATTACAACATTTTTTATTTTTGTGGCAGGCAAATTCTACATCTAGCCTACACACAGAAAACTCATAGAATCGGCACTATCAATCGAAGCGACTCAAAAGACATCGTAGTGATCTTATACATTCACAAAATAGCATTGTATGTAATTATAAAAAGTCTCTGGCTTGTGAAATGATCGGTGCCCAAAGTCGCAATAAGTTCAGAAATATAAAATTGGGTTCGGTGCAGACACTCAAATTGCAAGAATAAATTGATGAAGGATATATCAACACTACAAATGTTTTGGGAAAAGGTGTGGGCGGTTTTTTAACCCGAAAATCAACTTCCACCTTTTTAATATTTTTAAAAAGCTTTTGTTACAACTTTAACCCTTTCCAGCCCAAATTTTTTCAAAACAAAAAAAATATATGCAGTAAGTAGGTACCAAAACTACTTATTTTATCATAAAAATACAAATTTACAAATTTAGTGAGATAAAAATTGTGCCAACTGTTAAAAACATATCTTACTATAGTTCTCACTAGTTACTGCCAACCGTTTTGGTAGTAGAGAGAAAAAAACTGAGTTTTTAACTAATGATTCCATTTGGAATCACTGGGCTGGAAAGGGTTAAATCGTACAAACAATCTATGTGTGATGTAATGATGATACAACAATAAAAAAACTCGACTTGTAGAATGAGTTGGTATTAAAAGCACTTGTCTGGACCGTTTATTAATTTGTTTATTAATCTCTTTATTAAATTGCATATAACTGAACGAATTGTGACATGTAATGATCTACATCAGGAAAGTCAAAGTTAAGATTCGCATCATGATAAAAATTACTTTCATTATCACTTTCATCTTCTTCGATATTAGCGAAGTATTCGTCTTCTTATTCAAAATTCTCAGCTTCTTCCTGCTGTCCTGATTGTGAAATTTTTCTATAAAATAGTTTGACAAAAGCTAAATGAATTCCATGATTATAGAAGAGTTGACTAGTAGCTTTAAGGAGTCTTCCGTATTTTACCATAACTGGAGCACCGTCATGAGTTGAAGCAACAATATCGCAGTCCAAATCGATTAAAAATTCTTGCAATCGTATTCTCACCAATTCCAAAGTTTTTTCAGAATTACAAGACACTTCAATAGGAATCAAGCCAAGAACAAACGATTTATGAATGGAATGAAGCGTGACATTCATAAATCTTCTTACGCGATTGTCAGTCCATTCATCGACTGTAATGCTAAATTTACAGTCATCTTTTTTCAAAGTTTGCAATTCTTTCTGGACTTCAGCAATTTGTTCATCATAAAAATCCATTACATTTTATTTCTGGTTGTTATTTCCACCTTTGCCAGAGTGTCATACGGAAGGTGACAGAAAACAAAACAAACACCGTCGTCTGTGGAAGTGTCCGATGTCTAGCTGCTTTGGCTCTCGTACTCGAAGTCAATGTCACAGAAGCCTTCCATCTTCTCACAGAAGTAATTGCTAATAAATATGAGCGAATGCCGGAATTGTTATTGGTTTTTAATTTGTGATTAAGTGTCGCGTGATTATCTGTCATTGTGATTAAGTGTCGTCGTTTAAATGTCGCGTGATTAACTGTCCGCACACGAAAAAAGTCAGTGCTGAAAATTCGTGAATATCAAAAAACATTGATATATTTACTGATTCATAGTCAAGCTTTTTAATAAATACAAAATCAATTGAATAGAAATCAGTGGTGAAAATCGAAAAATGTTTTTATAGTAAAATATTAATAAACTATATTTTTATAATCATTAATTTTTCATCCCTTCATTTTAATAAAGATTTCTAGGGATAATTTAAAATTATATCTTGGAAATAATTTTTGAAAGCTGTGAAGTATATTTTAGTTGTTTAAATACGATAGCATTATTTCATTACTATTGACACACTCTTTCATTTGGCCATTTTGAAAATTTGAAAATGATGGCTATGCGCATTTAACAAAGAACTTTTATAATTGTTTCGAATAAAAAATATCCTTTTTATTTTATGGTCCTGATTCTTTTTTTTGTATATATATAGTTTTAAATTTTCTACATTATGTTCGTATTTTGACTTCCACTGAATTCAACTTTGCTGTGTCAAAACTTTTCTAAAATATTGAATTTCCTCATAATCAAAGGGTTCTTAACCCTTTGTGGTCAAAACCTAGCGGTTAGTTAAAGATTTAGAAAAAGAAATGGTACCGGTTAGGAAATGTTCTTTAAACATAATAAATTTAAATTTGTGTCATAATTTTTGTATTGAATATTAATTGTTTTCATATTGTTTTCATAATTGTTTTACAGTGAATTCAATTTATGACATTGATACATAGTAAATAAATTCCGATAATTAGCATAAAACCAAAAACAAACATAGATAAAAACAATAAAGAAACCCTTGTAGTTTCGAGATTAAAGGTGACATTGAAGTTTCTACTTCGAACGTACCCAATGTCCATGAGTCTCCTTTCAAACATGTTCCTCATACAATTGTAGTATTCATTCCCAGACATATAAAGCAAACATACACCACCGGAAAAGAGTAAAACAGATAGAACATTTAGCATTATCATTAAAGGTCGAAAAAGAATAATTGTGAAACAGTTTGTATAAAATATTATGATAGATGTGCAAAGTAAAATGTTTGATGTGGTGCGAAATGGAGTCGCCATTAGAGAGCGTTCTCTGCAATGTTCCCAAATGAAACTTGCAACAAGGGTATGCGAATCGCAGTAAGGCTTGAAGTAAGGGTGATAACTTAGGACTCATTATATGAGAAATGTCCATAGTTGCGCCATAATCCAGCATTGATGGTATAATGGTATTCGAATTTCTGTATGGCCGGCATTTTCGTAATTGGATTTTGAACATAATCAAGACACAAATCATAGACAAAAAATCTGTCATTAATTAACAAGCTTGTGGACATGACCGTTCCAAACATGTAGAGAATTGAAAAGGAGGGCAGGGATAATTTTTGTTTAATATTTAAAGTTTTCCACCATACACCCGTCACGGGAATTGGGGCGTTTAATATACTAAACTCGTAGGCTTCCATTTGATCAATAACTATAATTTTAATTAATAATTATTGAATTTCATTTGAATTAATTAAAATATGTCAATCAAACATTTTACCCTGCACTAACTAATAATCATTCAGGCATGGTCGGTAGTTTCATTTCGTAAGCCTCATCGAGAACATAATTCTTTGGGCTACCCAGTGGGATCCTAAAATTGTATGATAAGTTAAAACGGTAAAGATTTAATACTTGGTTACCAGAGTTATTCAGTCATTTCTCAATCACCAATTTATTACAATAAATTCTGTAGAAACATAGGCTGGATGACCATACAAGCGATCCATGCAGGGTCCGAAGGACCAGCTGGGTCGACTGATCAAGCCGATTCCATAATTGCAATATCATTTTACTATATAATAAAATTAAGTTTTGATTTTAAAATTATACCTAATGGTTGAGAATTAATTAATTTAATTTAATAATTAAGTAATTGAATTTTAAGTATCAAAGGGAAGAGGAAGTAAGTGGTAATTGGAAGGTCTCTAGGATTAGTAAATAGCAAAATTACAAATTAATTAATTGAAAAAGGAAAGTTTAATTTGAAATGGAATGAATTCAAATATTTTGTTAAAGGAAAAGAGACTACGGTATATGAACATTACTAATTTAATTTAGATTTGTAGATAGTGGGGCATCGTACTTTTTTAATTATCAATGGGTTGCCAAAGATTTTCATTTTGACAAGTGGTTCTCTGTTAGCCAAAAGTTGGGAAACGCTGTGAATATATAACATAGAGTCAAACATAATTTTGTTTAACAACAACTTGATCTTAGTACTGATATATTGGGCAAAAACAAAAGCATTTACAATTTGTTTTATTAAAACGATAAAATATACACATACTCAAGCACTTAGTTTGAATTAAAATGCTTCATTAACAAAAATTAATTACATAGTTACACAAAATATAAAGACAATAACAAGAAAAAATGGTGGACGGACAAAATGTCGCAGACAAAATGTCATGGTATAAATGTTGTTGATAATATACCATTGCGACATGTTGAGTGTGATCAGTACCTTTGCGACCAATACCCATAGGGGGACAAAATAGTTTGTCGGATAAACTCTGAGTATGTATATTTTGTCCACGACATTTTGTTCACTACATTTTATCCGCGACATTTTGTCCACGACACTTTGTCCGCGACATTTTGTCCACGACACTTTGTCCGCGACATTTTGTCCTAGAACCGAAAAAAAACAAAATTAATTAAAATTAATAAAAATGTACGAAAATTTCTTCAAATTAAATTGGAAAGTTTTGGATTGAAAATCTAGAAATTTTTATAAAGGAAAAAGTATAACGTAAAAATTTAATTTCTGGTCTTTGACAGGATCACGACAACATGGACTCTTAAAATAGATGCTCATTCGTGGCACAGTTCTAATGTTGTCTAGCAACGGATGCTTAGTTGTGACGAACGTGTTTCTAATGGGTTACTGGGAAAAGTCTATAGTCCAATTTCAATTCTACCTATTAACCCACAAAAATGATTTGTAGTCACGACCATCATTCTTCTTACTATAATTAAACCTCTTTTCCTTTCCATGTAGTTTAAGTCATTTTGAGAGAACTTAAATTTTACGAAGAAATCCGAATAATGTTTTTAATGATAAATAACCTTTATTATTTTAATCGGCTTTTTTATTGTGTCATAAGTTTTCAAAAAATCATTAAAAGTTTTTGGCATGTTCTACATTGCCCCGGCAAAAACTACAGCTGAGAACAGCTTATCTGAAAATGGTTTCAGTTTAATTAAACTTTGTTTTAATAATAAATTTTATAAGTGCTATAGTAACAAAATGCAACTTGTACATGTACAAATTGATAAATATTTAATTTATTATTATTTTATCTTCATATGAATTAATAATATAATAGTAATTTAATACTTTTGAATTCATAAAATGTTAAAATTTTATTTATTGTTCTCATAATTTATTGTATAAATTTTATCTAAGTTAAACATCATTTATAATTAATTTATTAATTTAGATCTTTGTGAAAAATGTCGGATTTCACTTATATTGAAAATTATATTTCTGATTTTGTTGATCGGCATGTCTCAGAAAAAGTATACGTAGTCATTAAACCTAAAACGATTTCTATTCAGTCTGTTCGAAAGAATGGTTCCATTCTATTAGCAATGTTTTGGATAAAGGTGTTACAAAATAAAAACAATTTCCCGCCTCAATGTGTGTCATATAATACGAAAAAAGTGTCAAATTCCGAATTGATCGTATTATTTGTTGAAGATGTCATGATATCATTGAACTTATTAGATGGTAATTTACAAATTGAAGGACCAACTGCTATCGAGTGGTTTAAAACTCGAATTTTGGATATAATTAGAAATTATATCGGATTTAAAAGTACAAAACCATTGTACAAAGACGATCAGAAATCATTCAATACTCTCAGTACCAACCATAATCATAAAATCAAAGATCACATTTTATCAAAGGATCACATCAAAGAAACTACAATTCTCGAGGACGAGCATTTAAGCAATCTAGTGAGTGAATAATAATAATAATAATAATGTTATAAACACCAGTGTGAATGGCGAGGAGATGGAGGGGGGGGGGTATTGCACTATGGATATATAATTATAATTTATTAAATTCGCATTATTATGAGTGAGCATGATCCGAGGATTTATTAATTTTAAATAAAATTAAATTTGTAATTAAAAATTGAATTTTAACAATTAAATAACTTTAATTTAATTCAGTTATTCTATTTAATCATTTAATTTTTTATTTATTTTTAAGTTAATTTTTTTTATTATTTATTTTTAAATTACATTTTGTTAAATATTTATATTAATTTATTTTTTATATTTATCACTATTAATTTATTTTCTAATTTAATTAATTTATTATTATTTATATTATAAAAATTATATTAATATTATGTAATTTTAAATTTTATTTATTTTACTAATTATTTATATATAATTTATTTATTTATTTTTTTTAATTAAAAAATTTAATTTAATTTAGTTATTCTATTTATTCATTTAAATTTAATTTTTAATTTAATTTTTTATTATTTATTTTTAAATTACATTTTGTTAAATATTTATATTTATTTATTTTTATATTTATCACTATTAATTTATTTTTCTAATTTAATTAATTAATTATTATTTATTTTAATAATAAATTATATTAATATTTTGTAATTTTAAATTTATTTATTTTATTAATTATTTATATATAATTTTTTTATTTATTTTATTAATTATTTATATATAATTTTTTTATATATTTTTTTAATTAAAAAATTTATTTTAATTCAGTTATTCTATTTATTCATTTAAATTTTATTTTTTAATTTTTAATTTAATTTTTTTTATTATTTATTTTTAAATTACATTTTGTTAAATATTTATATTTATTTTAAAATTTTTAAAATTTAATTAATTTATTTATTAAATAATTTTATTAAATATTTATATTTTTTAATCATATTTATATTTTCATTTTGAATTATTTGGAAATAATTTTTTTAATTTTTTATTAAATTATTTAGTTTTTAGTACTTGTTTATTTATATTTAAATTTTTAATTTAATATTTTTTAATATTTATATTTATTAAATTTTTCATTTATTTAATTTTTTATTGAATTAAATTTTATTTGTAATTGATATTTTTTAATTTTTAATTTAATTATTATCTTAATTATATAATTTTATTAATTTTGAATATTTAAAATTTTATTTATTTAATTAATTATAGTTAATTTGATAATTTTAATTTTTTTAGAAATTTTGATTATTTAATTTATTGTAATTGATTAATTAAATTATTTATTTTTAAAATTTTTATTAATTTTGGATTTTTGTTTTAATGAAATGTTTGCCATTTTGGATTTTTGTTTTAATGAAATGTTTGCCATTTGAATTTTTGTTTTAATGAAATGTTTGCCATTTTGGATTTTTGTTTTAATGAAATGTCTGCCATTTTGGATTTTTGTTTTAATGAAATGTCTGCCATTTTGGATTTTTGTTTTAATGAAATGTTTTCCATTTTGGATTTTTGTTTTAATGAAATTTTCCTATTTTGGATTTTTGTTTTAATGAAATGTTTGCTATTTTGGATTTTTGTTTTAATGAAATGACTGCCATTTTGGATTTTTGTTTTAATGAAATGACTGCCATTTTGGATTTTTGTTTTAATGAAATGTCTGCCATTTTGGATTTTTGTTTTAATGAAATGTTTGCCATTTTGGATTTTTGTTTTAATGAGATGTCTGCCATTTTGGATTTTTGTTTTAATGAAATGACTGCCATTTTGGATTTTTGTTTTAATGAAATGACTGCCATTTTGGATTTTGTTTTAATGAAATGTCTGCCATTTTGGATTTTTGTTTAATGAAATGTTTGCCATTTTGGATTTTTGTTTTAATGAGATGTCTGCCATTTTGGATTTTTGTTTTAATGAAATGTTTGCCATTTTGGATTTTTGTTTTAATGAGATGTCTGCCATTTTGGATTTTTGTTTTAATGAAATGTCTGCCATTTTGGATTTTTGTTTTAATGAAATGTCTACCATTTTGGATTTTTGTTTTAATGAAATGTCTGCCATTTTGGATTTTTGTTTTAATGAAATGTCTGCCATTTTGAATTTTTGTTTTAATGAAATGACTGCCATTTTGGATTTTTGTTTTAATGAAATGTCTGCCATTTTGGATTTTTGTTTTAATGAAATGTTTGCCATTTTGGATTTTTGTTTTAATGAGATGTCTGCCATTTTGGATTTTTGTTTTAATGAAATGTCTGCCATTTTGGATTTTTGTTTTAATGAAATGTCTACCATTTTGGATTTTTGTTTTAATGAAATGTCTGCCATTTTGGATTTTTGTTTTAATGAAATGTCTGCCATTTTGAATTTTTGTTTATATGAAATGATTGCCATTTTGGATTTTTGTTTTAATGAGATGTTTGCCATTTTGGAATTTTGTTTTAATGAAATGTTTGATATTTTGGATTTTTGTTTTAATGAAATGTCTGCCATTTTGGATTTTTGTTTTATTGAAATGTCTGCCATTTTGTATTTTTGTTTTAATGAAATGTCTGCCATTTTGAATTTTTGTTTATATGAAATGATTGCCATTTTGGATTTTTGTTTTAATGAGATGTTTGCCATTTTGGAATTTTGTTTTAATGAAATGTTTGATATTTTGGATTTTTGTTTTAATGAAATGTTTGCCATTTTGGATTTTTGTTTTAATGAAATGTTTTCCATTTTGGATTTTTGTTTTAATGAAATGTTTTCCATTTTGGATTTTTGTTTTAATGAGATGTTTGCCATTTTGGAATTTTGTTTTAATGAAATGTCTGCCATTTTGGATTTTTGTTTTAATGAAATGTTTTCCATTTTGGATTTTTGTTTTAATGAAATGTCTGCCATTTTGGAATTTTGTTTTAATGAGATGTTTGCCATTTTGGATTTTTGTTTTAATGAAATGTCTGCCATTTTGGATTTTTGTTTTAATGAAATGTCTGCCATTTTGGATTTTTGTTTTAATGAAATGCTTGCCATTTTGGAATTTTGTTTTAATGAAATGCTTGCCATTTTGGATTTTTGTTTTAATGAAATGTCTGCCATTTTGGATTGGCCAACTCTAGTTCTTCACTCGCATTATGTAATAAATTTAAAGAAGACTTAGTTCTCTAAAAAAACTTTACTTCATTAAAACAAAATATGATTGTATCAGCATTCACTGCCAATTATTATGTAATACACTCATGATGGAGATTTATCATGGTACACTAATTCATATTTGTTGAGGTTCCTATGAAGTAGCTCAAAATAAATTGGAATGTGCAAATCAATAAAATGGTAAAACTTAAAATATTTAAATTTGTAAGAAGAGAAAAATCGTTGCCAAATCTGATAAAAATGTCCCCATTAGGCTCGCTTGATTTCGATTGATATTGAGGAGTGCAGAACTAAAGGAATGTAATCGAGAACTTTGAATCGAAATTTGTTGGGTTTTATGTTGATAACTGAGAGAAAGAAAGGGCGAATCAGTACCGACATTAACAGTAATAGCCGCACGGGTCCCCTAAAGGAATATCATACTAGATCAAAGGTAAGAACTCATGCTAATATGATAACCTAATATAAGCTCTTACAATTCGCCCTCAATCCAGATATCATGCCTTTATTAGTGTAGTAATAGTTGCTATTACTATTATTACATCTTCACTGACTTTCAAAATTCTGGCTACATTTACACTTCATTTAAACAAAATATTTAAATTCCTACTTTGATCTTTACGTTTCTCTTTACAATTTAACTGTCATTTAAACAAAATTGTAAAAAAATCTCTTTAAAACAAAATTTCCAAATTCCACGTCATTCAACCAGAAAATTACCCCGGGCTTGATTTAACTATTTGGGAAGCGTAAGAGCTGTAAAAAATGTCAATTCTCCTTACTAATGATCGATGGGAATTTAAATTATATAAAGATGATTAGCTATTTTCCAATTTGATATATAATTTTACCAATTTGTGCTAATGATTTGATTGGAAATTTGTTTTTGAAATTATGTCGTAAATAAAGTTTCAATATTGTTGTGTCTTTATGATTGGATAAAAGGTGCTTTATGTGTCTTCATAATCCTTGTGGATCTATTAAGTTATCTTCATCGCTTTCTTATCTGAACACATTTATACACCAAATGTCCTTTATTATTTCAATTCCGTTCTCGCGTTTATTAGGTGCAAATTCGTTGTAGTCAAAATTAAAGCTTCTTAACAATTTCAGATGATAGACTCAGTGCTTGACATGGCGTGTGAAAGTGTCTCACAGTCTTCATTAAAACAGTCAAAAGCTTGGATTTATAGATTTTGGAAATCACTTCTTTATAAATGGACGTCAAACGTAAATGTAAAAATTGTTATTGCTACGTCTCAGATCGACCCCCAGCGTCTGCAAGATATATCTGATATATCTCTTCTTCTTCGTGCATCATCCCAAATAATCGGTATATACGTTCCATATCATTGCTGCAGCAATGAGAAATATCATAACATCAACGATGTTAAAATGGTGGCTTTATCTCCATACAATCCAAATGAAAAACTTTGGATAGAATATGAGATATTTAATAAAATTGTTTTACCGAAGACAGGAATCGGGTGCAATTTTATCGCAGGAATCTTTCCCAACAATAAAGTACAGATGATGTTGACTTCTTGTCGGTTTCATTCAATTGATTTTGACTTCTGTAAAATCCACAGTGTCCAATATATTGAGATGTCGGAAATGCAGTTCGACAGAGATTTTATAAGCACTCTTCAGTCATAGAAATGACAAGAAATTTTATTTATAATTATAATTATTATCATTATTATTATTAATGTTATTGGTGAAAATGTCACCAGAAATTGCATGAAATATTTATTTCCTGGAAGCTTTTGTTTACAATATTACATTATTAAATTTTATTTCGTGTTTTTTAATGATTTTCATTAATACATGTTAAAATCTGGAACTGATCCTGTTCATTGAACTTATCCACTGAACCATTGAAAACAAAATTTAGATTGAAGTTTTAAGCAAGGGCACTGGTGGAAGTTTTTGGAAGGTAGTGCAGAATAAAACAAGGTATATAGGAGGAGAACTATGTCAAATCTTTTTAGTCCCCTCAATAAATTTTCGAGAAAATCTGAGCTTTATGAGACCCAAATAATAACTTATTGGCAATTTTGGTAGAAATTTTCGAATATAGATAGCAGTCTACTGACCTACGGTAGTATTATACTGTATAAAATTCAACACTAAGACTTTAATACTTCAAAATTTTTCATACTGGAAACATGTTTATTACACATGCTAACATTATTTAAAAACAAACGAACGCGCGCAAAAATTATGCGTGAGTTCGTGCTTTGATGGATGATGAGCTTACATAGAAAGAGAATTGATGGCAACGAAGAATTTGTGAACGCTTTCATTACAAAGTTTGCAAAGAAACCAAGAAGATTACAATTTTTATTTTTAGAAAATGACAAAAATAAATGATAGGTTTAATTTTAAAATATTATTCTGTTTTGCAAGAGTAATTTTATTATTTTATTTAAAACTTATTTCTTTGATATTCATATTATATAAATGAATTTTTAGAATGAAGTTTGTTTTAATGTGTCAATTAAAATTTCAAAAATTTTGTGTTGTATTATTTAGAAAATGAAAGGTGGTGCACTTGCATCACCTTGAGCGTCCTGCCGGCGCCCATTGTTTTAAGCGTCCTAAACTATTGTAAAACATTGCATTATCAATTTCCGCTACTTCTATACAAATTAGTCTACTTTGATCAATGTCAAATGCTTCTTTGCTATTGTTTTCATTATCCAACGACATTATTTCTATAATAATCGCTCCGATTTGATCCAAATGTCATAGTTCTTTGACATAAAACCATAAAGAATGTAATTCAGAGTTGGAATGTTGTTGAAGTAGCAAACCTTGTAAATCATTGTCAAACACTGCATCAATGCTATATTTTAAAGAATAATCACCTTGGAACAGAATATTTTCCCATTATCATCCAATTCGCCATCAAAAAACCGTTCGGAAATTTTCCTTGGGTAAATATAAGATCATTTTTAACATTAATCCTCTTAAATTTATAATCTTTAAATATCACATGAAACAACAATTTCAAAGTTTTCCACCAAAAATATAATAAAGGTGAGAAAAAAATTTTATTTAAAAATATTTATTTTATAACAATTGTGCTACAACATTATTTTATTGCTTACACGCCGATAAAATTATTAGCGGTACGCCAGCATTAGTATAATTCACGTACATATGAAATACGAGTTAACTCGTAGACAGCCTGTCAACGTTTTAAAACCGAATCACTCAAAACATTATTTACATTAATTAATTCAAACAAATTCCAACATCTAAAGCAATTTTGAAATAAAAATAACTTACAAAATTTTTAGATAGACCATTAAATGCACAAAAAATAACACATAAAAGTTTTGTTTAACAAAAATAAAATTTTATTTTATTGGATGAAATTAATTTCATTTTGTGCCAATTGAATGTTGATGGGTGGTTTGTGTTTTTATATTGAAATGACTTTCGGAAGTTCATTTTTGTATTTAATTTAAAATGTTAGTTATCTTTTAAGATTAAATTGTTAGAATAATTGAAATACATACTTGATAAAATCCTATGTCGCAATATCGTGTACATTAGATTTATATACTGTTTTGATCGGTATTCTTAAATACATTAATATGAATATTGTTGAATTTAGAAAAGAAACAAAGGTGATACCAAAAGATAAAGATTCTAAAAAATAAATATAAAGGAAAACTAATTAAAAATATAAAAATTGAAAATTAATATTTTTCTGGGAAAAGAAATAAAATAAAAATTATAGCAAATAAAATAATAAAATAAACAGTACAAGCTTTGTGATACCCAGTGCAAATTCCAATAGTAGACTAGTTTCGAGCTTTTGGCTCTCATCAGTACTATGCAGGAGACGCGAAGATTTCTCTTCGCGTCAGGTAAGTATACAATATTGCTGATTCAACTCTATTGCATTCTTTCCCTGCTACACTGGAAATCACATCACTTGCAAATTAGCTTGGTCACAGAAAAAATCTGTAAACTTGTAAAAATAATACTTATAAACCAATTGTGGGTCCCTAGGCAATGATATTTTGAAAATGCAAACTTATTAATTAATTAAAGCAAATCAATTTATTGATTAAACAAAATCTCTTAGTTTGACATGAATGGTGACATCATGTCAAGCTACAGTAAAATGATTTTATTTAGATTTTTTGGCTCCTTGAAGACAGGTGATTTAAGTTTAAAACTGATTAATGAAGACCAAAATATTGTTGAGTTGCCATCGAGTTTGAAGAAAAAATGCAATCAAAAAAGTTAAAGTTAAAGTGAAAATTACCGAAACAATATTCAAAGAGTCTAACTTAGATTCCTTAATTATTAGACAGTTTCCATTAAGGAAACTTCATATGTGGCGAAAGCTTTTTATTTTGTCACTGAAGGTTCGAAAATTTTTAAATTTGTAGTTCAGAACATATTGTGTTAAGTTTCTTATTCTGATCGAGAACACGAGTAGTTGGATCAAATGTCCTGTCCTACTGAATATATTAACATTAATATAGTAATACAACATTGTGACAATTTGGTGCTTACAGTTGATTCCAATTATTTTTAAGGACGTGTTTCAATTTCAATTGAAATTTGTCTTATTTAAAATTCTGCTCGTGAATTTTAATTTACTTTAATTGTCGTTCACGTGCTATTTGATGTATTGAAAGACAACCACGGAATTATATCTAAGGTGGTCAACGAGTATCCAGGTATCCGGATACCCGCCCATTAGTATTGTTTGAGCTATTGCTGTAAAGTTGGTACCACACCGTGACTCTATGTACTCTTTAGTTGAATTAAACAATGACATCTAATATAATATATTTTATTTCACCACAATTTCTAACAATATTATCAATAATAATCAGGTCATCCAAAAGGTGAGACTGAAATAAAAGGCGATAGCTTGTTTGATGACTCTGCTTGTTTTTGTTATGGCATTGCTCATATATCGACTATGTAGTGAGGTATTCTATCGATTTACATGCCTAGTAGCTTAATTAACGCCGGCCACAATTCTTTTGGGCTATGGGTCCGTGTACCTTGCTTAATTTGTCTTTAAGAAAACTATTTTTTCTTTTACGAACTTTCCGGTTACCTATTTGGTGATTCAATGATTCCATTACAGGTGGGTTTGTGTGCACATCTGTATGCAATCTTTACAATCCATTTGTGACACAGTTTAGTGAGAAGCTCCGAGCGAAAACTTCCTCCATTATCCACAAGCAGCTCAGTTGGGGATCCTCTCTCCTGAAACACTTCTTCAAGGTTCTTTCCGACGCTTTGAGCATTTTCATGCTGCAGTTTCTACCATATTACAAATCTGCTAGTACTACAGTCAATGATTGTGAGAAAATTGAATCGGTCGTAATGCATGATGTACACCGCTAATCTTTTTCCAGTTCACGTTGATCTATGTTCCTATTTTATAAGCGACGGATCGAGACTTGCATTCTGGCTACTTTTCCACCACAAATTTGATATCTTCTCGCGACGTTTCTGGTTCCTCTAATTGTATGAAGTGGTTTGTCTTCTGCAGCTTAAAATGATATTTGTGATGCCTTTCTATTTTACGCTTTGAGCCCGGCACACTGACTGACTTTTTTTCGTGCCTGAAAATTCTGCGGTACTCGGGTTTTCTGCTAGATGATCAAATATCCAGAAGTACACTTACCAAATCTTCAATCCTTTGGTGTTTGGCCACTAATTTAAACTTTTTCATATTGTTGAGGTTGTAAAAGAAAATTAATAAATTATATCAATATGAATAGTTCCGAATAAAAAGAAAACCGAAATTGAACGAAAGAGAATGGTGATCAAGCAGAGAAGTAATGGCAAAGAAAGATATGACAAAAACAGAACTGTAAAAGGGTACAATCAGACACAACGAAAATATGCGCAAATCTGAGGAAGTGGAATAAAATGAAATGTTATCGAAATTAAAGCGGTAAACGAGAGAGGTGTAGATCAGGGAATTGTGAAAAGACAGTGAGCATGAAATTGTTAAGCAATGTTTAGATAGAGTCGAAAAACAGACAAATATGGTAAAACACAAACTATTAATTAATTGGCTAATGGAAAACCCTAGCTACTGGGAAGTCCGCGCGATGAAGAAAACCCCAGCGCGGCAATTAGGGAGAATAAATAAACTGGGAATTTAGAGAGCATATTAGTTAAACAGTCTGGTAAAGGAGAGTAAACACAGAAAGAGGAATAACTAAAAGGGTCAACAGAGATAACTAATTAGAGAACGACAACTAAGGAAGTCAAAACCAATTAGGTCAAAAACGGAGCAATTTCAACGATTATGGGAATATATAAGAAACTCCAAATTCAAATAATCTGGTAAGGAAGAAGAAACCGACAATAAGAATTTGAAAAACAAAGTCAAGAACTAAAGGGGAATTATAAGAAGAACTGAAGAGTTAGAAATAGGAGTATTAAAAAGTTCGGATCAGAGAGTGAAATTGAAAATAAAAAGGTGAAATTTATTTTTAAATCGCAAAAGGTCGAGACTTTCCGGAGCGAAGCTCGATCAGGAATTGTGAACAAAATTGTGATTAACTAAAAGTTGTTGTCATTTTTGAGAATTGAAAAAATTGCTATAAAACAAATCTATATTGGGAGTTTGTGTTTGTATATTTTGGGACACGTGGAGTCAGAATAACCAGCGGTCGACTTTTTATTATCATAAAACCCAAAAATATATATAAACAAATATGCAAACAAACCTATTTATCAATTTGACAACTCGAGAGTGTATGATTACAGCTAACCCAGATAACATATAAAAGCAGCGGTAGTAGACCGAATAGCATAAATTATATGCAGCGAAGACATATTTATGGGCAGATGGTAAGTTAATTTTAATTAAATTTACATTTTTCTAATGTTTTTTAATTATTTTAATCTTTTTACATTAGAAATATTTTTGTAAATTAATTTTTTTATTTATTATGTAGAAAGGTTTCGATCCTACAGCAAATGGTCGTACCGTAGTCCACCAAACAGTGAATACGGGCCATCACTCTCTGACCTTTTATTAAAATCATGGCACCCATTCATCACTAAAACAACCCTGCAGAAAGAATCCTCGCAATAGCTGAGAAATAGTTTAGGTATGGTAAAAATAAAATCTAGTTAACAGCATTTCAATAAGGTAGCAATTCAGCAAGATGACTTCTTAGAGATAGTAGAGCATACACCATTATGATCATAAAGACCAGATCAACTTCTAACAATTAAATTAAGCACACTCCACCCTACCACTTCACTGAACTCGTTTTGAATTTTAAGTGAAATATGATTTAAATAGCGACTGAAAACTTTTATTATTACAACATTCTTTTGATTTATTATACGGTCTCTGACCTGCAATGGGTTAATATCTTCTTTATTTTCGTTTAAGTAATAAATGGAATCAACAAGAAACATCCGAAAGCCATCTTTTTGTTCTTTGAGATCGACAGAAATGAAGGGATGTGGTTTATCAAAAGCTAATTGAAAGAAATTAATCAGAAGGTGTTCCGACTTGAGCATTGTCGGAACAACCTCATCGAGGAAAGCCGGCCTTACCACAGCCTGATACAGGAGCAATCGCAAATTCTGTACCAAGTCAAGTCTACACCAAACACGATCTCGAGGCCCGGATCCACAATCTTTCTTCCGCAGTTATAGCTAACCAGTTTATTTGCCAATCATCTGACGGAAAGCGCATTGGCTTTCCGATCTTCAGCCTGTGCTGGGTGTTCAATGTTGGCGGCGGTCAAGCCAACTTCAACAACCTCAACGTCAAGTGTTGTTCCAAAACCAATCTTGGTCGATCTCTGTGCCACCAGCCCTCCAGTCAAGATAGTGCTGCTGAAGCCTAAACGGAAACAAACATATTGTGCAGAGAAGAACACAAGGAACAGGTCAAAACATGCTATGATACTCAGCCTTCTGTTTAATGACCTCAACCCGCCCGAATGGGATTTGCGGGTCTCGGGTGTGGATCTTCGTGGCAACTAGGTTCTGACAACTTGTTCGACCTAGATCAGCTGTTGGTCAACGCAGAGAAAGAAACATTCAAATTATCACTTTGATGGGACAATTTATATGATTTTATTTTCTTTCATTTGGTTTGTTTTAATTTTCAAATAATAATATATTTTATTTATCTTGTTTCATTTTGTGTTTTCCGTTTACATTTATTAATAGGTATAAACCATGCGCTGTACTGACTCTTGCGCCAACGACTCACTTCAACCCTGATACATGTAAGCATGGGGACTTTGATTTGGAAATAATGAATATTGACGTAAGTCCTCCTATCAGCAGTCTTGAACTCGTTTAGAGGCTAATGGAGATTATTTTTAACGCAGCTGTCGATGACTTTGTACATCTCCAACATGGCCGTAACCATAAGTACCTAGTCGAGTTTAAATAATCATATGGCGGTTTACGAAATCTTTTGACCACTCTGTACATACACCCTAGTATTTATATTTTTTGTTTCTTCTTCCCGTTAAATTTATTTCGATGTCCTTTATCTATACTTCGAATTATTTCCGGCAATTTATCATCACTTTCTAAATTTCAAGTTAGAATTTTTTATGAAATTAGTTTAAATTGGTCCAGTTTTCTTCTCTAGCACTCGTGGGAAATTGGAACGTGAAACGCTCAAATTGCATATATATATAATTAAAAAAAATCCAGTATTAAATTATTGCCACCCTTAATTACTGTACATATGTTAGTATTTTATTATAGGATTATTATTCTGCTTTGCTATAGTAAATGCCCCTAATGTTTATCTTTATTTCACCTGTATATT
Organism: Schmidtea polychroa; assembly: GCA_959609185.1. Taxonomy (NCBI): domain Eukaryota; kingdom Metazoa; phylum Platyhelminthes; order Tricladida; family Dugesiidae; genus Schmidtea; species Schmidtea polychroa. The sequence goes on along the minus strand of CAUHTR010007542.1, from coordinate 7,401 downwards.
TTTTCTATATAATTTATATAATGTCTTATAGCATACACTAAATAGGGTTAAAGGTACTGTAATTTATATTCGTTCATGTAGCAAGTTATTAATAGTCGGACTAAATCAGAACGTACAAAAAAACGAATTTCAAACTGTCTCATTATCTTACAGCGTCGGTTGTGTTGAGAACGTATACCGGCAGCCGCCAGTTTGGTGAGCATGTGGCCTGGTGAACGGGAAGCTTCCTCACAGTCAGGGTTATGTGTGAAACAAATGATACTATTCATTAATTTTATTGATTGAAATAATATTATTAGTGCATAAATGTTATCGATTGAAATAATATTATTAATGCATAAATGTTATTGATTGAAATATTATTATTAATGCATAAATGTTATTGATTGAAATAATATTATTAATGCATAAATGTTATCGATTGAAATAATATTATTAATGCATAAATGTTATCGATTGAAATAATATTATTAATGCATAAATGTTATCGATTGAAATAATATTATTAATGCATAAATGTTATCGATTGAAATAATATTATTAATGCATAAATGTTATTGATTGAAATAATATTATTAATGCATAAATGTTATCGATTAAAATAATATTATTAATGCATAAATGTTATTGATTGAAATAATATTATTAATGCATAAATGTTATTGATTGAAATATTATTATTAATGCATAAATGTTATTGATTGAAATATTATTATTAATGCATAAATGTTATTGATTGAAATAATATTATTAATGCATAAATGTTATTGATTGAAATAATATTATTAATGCATAAATGTTATTGATTGAAATATTATTATTAATGCATAAATGTTATCGATTGAAATAATATTATTAATGCATAAATGTTATCGATTGAAATAATATTATTAATGCATAAATGTTATCGATTAAAATAATATTATTAATGCATAAATGTTATTGATTGAAATATTATTATTAATGCATAAATGTTATTGATTGAAATATTATTATTAGTGCATAAATGTTATTGATTGAAATATTATTATTAATGCATAAATGTTATTGATTGAAATAATATTATTAATGCATAAATGTTATTGATTGAAATAATATTATTAATGCATAAATGTTATTGATTGAAATATTATTATTAATGCATAAATGTTATTGATTGAAATAATATTATTAATGCATAAATGTTATTGATTGAAATAATATTATTAATGCATAAATGTTATTGATTGAAATATTATTATTAATGCATAAATGTTATCGATTGAAATAATATTATTAATGCATAAATGTTATCGATTGAAATAATATTATTAATGCATAAATGTTATTGATTGAAATAATATTATTAGTGCATAAATGTTATTGATTGAAATATTATTATTAATGCATAAATGTTATTGATTGAAATAATATTATTAATGCATAAATGTTATCGATTGAAATAATATTATTAATGCATAAATGTTATTGATTGAAATAATATTATTAGTGCATAAATGTTATTGATTGAAATATTATTATTAATGCATAAATGTTATCGATTGAAATAATATTATTAATGCATAAATGTTATTGATTGAAATAATATTATTAGTGCATAAATGTTATTGATTGAAATATTATTATTAATGCATAAATGTTATCGATTGAAATAATATTATTAATGCATAAATGTTATTGATTGAAATAATAATTATTATATATTCCATATTAAAAATGATGAATTAATCATTTTATCCGCCAAATTCTGTCAATTCGATTCCAAAAAAAACAAACAAAAAGTCGTACATTATTTTTATTATTATAAAATTTCTGCAAAATAAGCCTTAAATTTTTACAGATTCTTCCGTTTGAGTTTTAATCAGTTTCGCAGTCGGAATAGATTCCTCGTCAAGTTCCTTGGTCGCTGCTCGCCTTTTAGTGGATTTTCCATTGCAAATGCTGACGGGAGAAGGGAACTTGAAGGTGATGATGATACAGGTCATATTGTCACAACCGGTGCCATCTCCAGATGTGTTAGGAGCCAAGCAGTGAGAGAATATCTGCAGGAAAGTGTTTATCAAAAGAAATATTAAGCTGATTGGTAGACCATCATTCGTATTGTGTGACATTTCCATCAGTCAGCTAATTAGTACAACTGGCCAATGTGGAAATTGATAATCGTTTGCCTTTTGTGACCAAATGTCATTGGCAATCGGATATCAATCACAGGAAGGTGGGATTCAGATCATTATGAAAATTTAGGCAAAGAATTTATATATTTGTGCAATTGCTTATTGCTGGGAATGTACAGTGATATTGTGTCAGGAATCAATTATCAACACAAGGAGCCACATATTCATCATATCCTACTGTTTATACTATCTCAATGGAAGGATGCAAGTCAATAAAGGTCATTTTTATCAGTACGAAATGCGAATGGTACAATATAAGTACGAATGGATAATAATAATAATCAATAATTCATCAACTTTATGGATATTAAAAAATCAATAATTAAATTAATATGGAAAATCAATAATTAAATTAATACCAAAAAATCAATAATTAAATTAATATTGGAAAATCAATAATTAAATTATTATCAAAAGTCAATAATTAATTTAATATTGAAAATCAATAATTAAATTAATATCAAAAATCAATAATTAATTTAATATGGAAAATCAATAATTAAATTAATATTGGAAAATCAATAATTAAATTATTATCAAAAGTCAATAATTAATTTAATATGGCAAATCAATAATTAAATTAATATCAAAAATCAATAATTAATTTAATATGGAAAATCAATAATTAAATTAATATTGGAAAATCAGTACTAAAATAATGATTAAAAAATTATTGGAAATTACTAACTGGGCAAATCAAAAATCAATCAACCAAGGGCCTGATATGGATCACTGGCAGGCGGGAATAGGAGGAGTTGTCAATTCAGGAAATGTAGGGGGAGTGAATAAATGGCATCATGCGGGGAGCTGTAAATGCGTGCATCATTACCAGCAGTGAATCCCCCGCCCCTCCCCTACACACACACACACATGATATGGGCCCATATCAATAGCGAGACAATCAATAACAACAAAAACACCAATAGCAATGTATCACACCTCATTATATGCCTTACAAACAATCAAAACTCACCTCTGAGATAATATCGGCAGCTGGCATAGTCGGAGTGCGCTTGCTGATGAACTCGATCAATTGTTGACTAGAAAACGTATTCCAAATACCATCGCAAGCCAACACAAGGAATTCATCTTCAATCGGCTTCAAATCGATCGTTTGAATATCGGGAAATGCCGATATCATTTGATCTTTCATTTCGATCTCTTTGTTCTTCTTGTAACTGTGATCACCGAGTGAACGGCTGAGATTCAATCCGCCATTAACTCGGCCATCCTCACTAAGGATTCCTCCAGCTTTTGCAATTCTCTGAGATTCGATTTCGTCTTCCGGTTTATGGTCAATCGACAAATCCACCGCCTCTCCGTTCCTGCACAAAACGCATCTCGAATCACCGACATTTGCCACATAAACCTTCAATGTCTTCCTATTGATCAGTGACAAAACTGCCGTGCTGCCGCTATCGAAACCAGGGGCATTTCGTAGATATTGAAACGGAGGGAAACATGAATTGTTTTCACTGTCTTCACTTTCATTTTCTTCTTCTTCTTCCTCCTCTTCATCCTCCTCGTCATTGTCTTCATCGTTTTCATCCTCAACCTCCTCCTCATCCTCGACAATAAATTCTTCATCATCATCGTCCTCTTCTTCTTCTTCGGTAACCTCTTGAACTTTTTTCAGAGATTTTACTCCATTATTTACAACATCTGATGATTCCGGTTGTTTAACTTTGTCTTCCGGTTCATTCTCTTCGGCTTGATTTTCTATCTCTTCCTCATCATCACTAGAACTTTTAATAGCCATTTGATATTTTTTTAATATTTCACTAAGAGGTGCTAAAGCTTCTTCTTGTAGAAGTGCTGCATCGTCCTCTTCTTCTTCAATATCACTTTTTGTATCATCAATATTTGCTAATTTCTTCAATGCTTCTTGCATCTAAAGATTTAATCCAATCAAAATAATTCATTTAAATTAACTTAGAAACTACTAATTTGAAATTAAAAATATATGTAAATAAAATGAATTTAAAATTAAAATATTGAAATTAATTAATAAATAAACATTAAATCAATATACCTCTGGAGACAAAATTGCTTCATCAAATGACAAAAATGAATTGGTTAAAGAATCATTATAATTTCCGTTAATAAAATCAACTGAATTTCTTATGTGATCAGGTAATTTTTGGGAACATAACTGAGCTACTTCTGGTCCGCCATGCCCATCATATACTGCAAACAAAGAGTAATCACTACTAAAATTTAAAATGCAATTGTGAGCATCCTGTTTATAAAATTTAACAATATATATCACTATAGAAAAATTACTTCTTGACTTGTACGCCATCCTTGCATTGAACCACTTGCATAACTCAAAAATTCATCTTCTCCTGATTCAAGCTCTTTATCGGTAACCGGTTTTGAAAGATAAGCGCCCATTTACTAAAATTTTAATTTATAAATTTTGATTAAATTAAAATCACATTAACACTTGAAAAAAGATCTTCACTTTTAAATAAATATAGAATTTAAACAAAGTAAATATTCTAGTAATAAGTCTCAAAAAAAAGTTTTTCTAATGCTGACATACTAAAACTTTGAAGTAGTCAATATACTGGGTGACATTTTATCTGAAATTTTTAATTTTTATGCTTACGCTTATTTATGGCAAAAAGTATTTTCAAGCCATTTATATAAAATTTCCAAAATTAAAAACATATTTATAGATTTGTAATTAAACATATAAAATTTTAACAATAAATTAATTAATAAATATCGTAAAATAAGAAAATTGTTAGAAAATTAGCGAAAATTAATATTAATTTAAAGGCTGGTATTTCAAAAATAGAAACGTCCGCAATTTCTTTTTCAGGGAGAGCGGAATAAATATTTCTTTTATTACCTAAAAATTAATTTATTGTTTTAAAAATTGTTTTTAATGCATTTTAAATCGCTGTATTGAATAGAGTTTCAATTTAATATTTTTAAGATTCCTACAAAGACTGCTGTAATTTCTTTTCAAACAAAAAGTAAAACGTAAGTTATTGAATCATTTATCTTTTCCCAAAACACCATAGAAATCAATTCATAGACGCTTAGCATCATTTGCTAAACAATGGTGGAAGTGTGACAAAAGTGGGCGGTCGTTCACAAAAGATGAGCCGCTATTTCAGAATTAATATTATCCGTGCGTATCTCGGGTTCACAGGCTACAATTTGAAAGTCTATAACTGATTTCTCATTGGTCCTCCTAAATTTTTTTCCTTTCTTTAATCTACTTTCATTATCAAATGTCTAGAATTAGACAAAATTAATAATATGTCTTTATTTAAAAAACGATGAGTCATATGTGCTTTAACGATGAGTCATATGGACTTGATACTAAAAGTAGAATGACCTTGACCTAGTTACTAAAAATAGAATAACCTTGGTGAGTCATCGATGTCGTCACGTGGCATTGTTACTAAAAATATAATGACCTTGAATAGTTACCATGGTTGAGTCTTTAAAAGATGCAGTAAAGAAAAGATTGAAGAATATTTAAAGCAAGTACCAGATTTGGTAAAGCAGTTCCGGGAACATAATTTTAGTTACATCAGACAAAAAAAAAGAGGTTTTCCTAAAGTACTTTGAAGAAAATGTATTAAAGGAAGTAGATTGCATGGCAGAGAAAGATGCAGAAAAGTCAATAGAGTGGTACATCCATAAGATTACAAAATTACTGAGTGAAAAGAAGTCGAAAACGTCGGTTATAGTCGACATATTAAATGAAACAATACAAGAAAGAAACGAAAGTACCTTTGATTTTGCCTAAAGAATACGATTACGATGTATGTGGTATGACGGAAACAAGGAAAGAATGATGACTGAAGCTTTTATCGAAGGGTAACGGTATAATTTGCTTTCAACAGCCCTGAGAATTAGGCATAAACATTATAAGAAGCTGTGGAAGAAATTAAGCTGGAAGACAAAGGTACGACAACAACGGGAAAAGAACATCAGCTCAGGAAGCTCAGTTCCTCGGATCAAGGAACAATAGTCGCAATAATGAAAGAAATACAAAGATTGAAGAATATTATAGAAAGTTTGAAGGCGCAATGAACGCGGTCTGGAAACGTTGTGACTCTTACAAGAATGGCGGATCATAAGTGTCACAAATGTAAAGAAATAGGTCACATAGCGCGATCTTGTAAGAATCAAAAATAGATAAAACCAAAAAAAAGAACAAACTTGTTACCAGTGCAGTAGGTAAGGTCACATTTCAGCTAATTGCAGAGGTAATATGAATGGCGCAAAGAGTGGGATGAAATGTTTCGAGTGTGGTGGAGCGCATTAAGCGAGATTCTGCGATAAAATGAACAGGTTTATGTATCTTAAGAAGATTGCCAGGAGCATATAAGAACTGATACAGTAGATTCGGAAAGAAAGCAAGACTCCCAAACGAACAACTACAGACAGATATACAAACAATTCAAGAAGAAGGTATGAAGAAAACTGCAAAAAGATATAATTTAAATTGATGGAATAAGAAAGCACGGGGTGTTTTCGGGTTCATTTGCTGAAAGCAGTTTTTTATATGTAATTATAAATTGTGATTATGATTTTTATTCGAGACATAGTTTTTTACGAACCAATAAATAGAATTGCTATGAATTAGATGTATTTCTCCAATCACTCTTTGTTTTAGTGGATTGTTAAAAAGTTCCCTTTTTATTTTTTGGTCACACTGTATTTTGTGTGAAAATGCTAAAACNATTATGCTTTAGATAAAAATTCAATAAGAAATAATTCAAACTGTTTTATATTTTTAATTTCCATAATGAAAAAATGTATGTGCTAAACTCATACCAAAATATTACTAAGTTTCACAATAGTGCAAAATAATTTGATAAAAATCAATTAAATTTAAATTTGGGCGTTAATTGCTATTAATAACTAATTATCTTTTTAGTACATAATTTAATATTAAAGGTTTTATAACAAACTTCTGGCTAAGATAGGAAAAAATAAAAATAAAATTGAAAAAACACAAAATCTTTATTAACAAAATTAGCAATAATATTCATCTTCATCGCTGGATCCGTATAATGCATTAAGCCCCAATAGGTCATTCAATTCGGGAATCTCCAATCCCTCCTTAGTTACGCAAATTGACCTTTTACCATCATACTCTTCAAATTCTTCAACAACATATTCATCAATTAGCAACCCATCAATCTTAATCAATGTTAATCTTTCACCAAATGTTGAATCGAATTAATTATATAATTAC
>CAUHTR010007541.1:0-54811 GCA_959609185.1 Schmidtea polychroa | reverse complement strand
TTCCTTATTCTTTGAACATGCCGGTTATTCATTGCTTATAATTATTGATCCTGCAAGAATATATTTCTGAATCAAGGGCAATAGGGTTAATGCATTACGGCTTTCAACAGGAATAATAATCGATTTCTTGGTTATATTTATACTCTTTCTAAATTATATTTTTCACCGTTTTCTCCGAGTGCAAAGTAAAATTTCTCCAAATTAATAGTTGTTAGGTTAATGAATTCATGCATAAAATATTGATTTATTTATTTTTATTCGCTGGGGAAATATTTGCACCGAATTTTTTGTCTTAGAAAATGAAAAAGGAAATAAATTGAAAATAATCTATCAATGGAAATGAGAATACAAACAAATAATCAATAAACAAAAAAATAAAATATTATGGATTTTAAAAATAAAAATTAATATAATAAGTGTAATTTAGATTTTTATTGATATTTTAAAATATTAATGCAGAAACTCACTCACCATGATATGATTTGAATACAAACAAATAATCAATAAACATAAAAATCAAATATTATGGATTTTAAATATAAAAATTAATACAATAAGTGTAATTAAGATTTTTATTGATATTTTAAAATATTAATGCAGAAACTCACTCACCATGATATGCTTTGAGGTGAGTCTGAAATTACCGAGTTTATTTTCCAATGAATGTAGAAATTGCATTCCATGAGCAATGTCGCTTGCAAATCGCATAGCTTGAGCCCTGTCAACACAAATCGGTTCGTCGATTGTAAATGAAGCCAAATCTGGATGAAGCACATCAAACAGACTACCGAACGGTTGGAAATATGTGACAATACATAATTTCGGAGGTGAGTTCACTACTCCAATGACTGGGAGGATATTAACGTGATTACAGATTCTTAATTTCATGTATTCTTCCATAAAATCCCTCGACTGAAACAAAGAAATTATAAAAGGCCCACCTCAAATTGCAAGAGAAAAATATAAACAAAGAAAGCAATAGGTAATAAATCTCGATATATTTTATTTTTTCAATTAAATATTTTATGAAATCCCAGCTGTAAATTGCACTCGAGTTGCGTGTACTTAATAACCCTAGAAAGATAATCATATTGTGTAATACGGAAAAGATACTCATTCGTAAAATTGACGCGTATGGTTTAATTAGCTGCAGGTCGAGGTTTATTAATTTATTTCAATAAATTTTATGTGATTATTTATTTACACATATATAAGAATAATAATATTAAAGATAATTTACTTATACTCCTTTATTTATTAAAAAAACAAAAACTTTAAACTTCAATAAATCAAAGAAATTCTTTAATACTTACTTTTTCATACGAAAACTTATTTTTTAATACAATAATCAGCCTTTTTAGTACAAAAACAACAATTAGCATATCTTATATATATATATATATATATATATATATATATATATATATATATATATATATATATATATATATATATATATATATATATATATATATATATATATATATATATATATATATATATATATATATATATATATATATATATATATATATATATATATATATATATATATATATATATATATATATATATATATATATATATATATATATATATCAGTTACAAACAGCTTTGGCGCATATCAACGTTATGCTAACGACATAATTTTTACATTTGGAGTAATTTATTATCGACACGTACGCCACACGGCAGCTCCCAGTGACGAATGAGATGTCCAAAATGCACAGCTATGGATTTGGGCTATTGAGAAAGAGAGAGCAATATTTCGCAAACGCATGCGTAAATTTTACGCAGACTATTTTTCTAGGGTTAAATAAGCGAAAAACTGATGGTAAATTTTAATTAAATTAGTTAAGAGGATAGTTAGAAGGAAAATAGGTAAAATCCAAAAAAAATTTGGTATCAAGAGATTCAAAGAATAGTGGAGAAATTGAAATAGAGATTGAACCAAAATTTATATTAGAAAATCCACCAAAAAAATTTGTCGTTAGAATAAGAAAAATTTAGAGAAATTATAAAAAAATGGAAGAATTACAAAAGTGAATAAAAGATGTGACTCAAATGATATAAAAAACTAAATAAGAAATTAAAGTGTCAGATGCATTAAAGCCATTTAAAAGAATATCAATTGATTTTTGAGAACTGATTTACATCAATCGTGGACAAACTTATTCAAACTTCGACTAAGTAATATTTTTTCCGATTTCAAAAAAAACTATTTAAATTCTTTTAAAAAAAATTATTAAAACATGAAATGACAGAAAGCATAAAAATAAAATCTTATTCCGCTTTATGTAATGTATCAATGTATCAATGCGATGTATCCAATGAAAATATTAAAATAAATGTAAACAATGATTTTTAGAATTCAATAATTTTTTTTGAATTTAAACTTACCATTTAAGAATATTGTTCCCACGACGCACCATTTGTCCACTACTAATGTACATGGTAAATAAGTAATGATAGAAAAAATTGCTAAATATGTAAAATATTTCTTCTTTATATATTTATTTAACATAGAAAACTCTAGAAAATCCCTTATTGGTTTAAAACCATTAACCAATCGAAATGTGCGTTACCTATAAAACACCTTATATATGCTAGGAATAACTGATTATTGTAGTAGCGCAATTGATAATTATTAATGAGACATTGATTTAGAAATGTCAATTGAGCTTTGTTTTGGTTTTAGTTATAATTTAAGTTTTTATGTTAAAATAATGAAAAAAAAGATATTTATTTAAATATACATTACATTTTTCATAGTTCACCTAAAATATCCAGTTTCATCAAGTATTTAGGGAAGAATCTTTTAATATGATTATTTAAATGCCGATGATTATTTAATTCCGATTTTTCAATTTACTATAATCTGGTTTTCAAAGTTCCTCGTTAGCTGCTTGAGATATTGCAGTAAATCTGTCATTGAAGGTAAATCTGTCTGTTAAATTCATCAGCCGAAGAAACTTTAGTCCTTACCCCATTTGTAATTTTGCTGAACACACTTTCGACGAGATTCAAAAATGGATTATACACCAAACCCCACTGAGATACGTTCTCTATAGTGGTGGTTTGCATGTAGAGTGATTGCTCACTCACCAATTTACTGATGAATTTTATACTGATGTTGATGATAAATTGTTGTTTAGCAAAGTTGTCAGTAATTTGTTTTACGTATGTTTTACATCATGAAATTTATTTTAGCCATTTTAGAAATGGTTTTCAGGTAAGATATTAAATTTAAAGTAAATTTTAAGACTTGAATTTTGATCCATATGGATATGAGATCATTATTCAAGTTCTTAAATATTACTTTTAATCAACAATATAATTATAACTTATTTTTAATTAATTTTCAGGCTTTTTTTTAGGAATTTTATGTCTTTTATTAAAGTATTTTGGAATTATTTCGAAAAAATGTGAGTCAGATATATTTTTAATTATAATTAATTAAATAAATAAATCAATCAATGTATTTTTTTAAAACATTTTGGGAAAAATCGCTGATTAGAATAATTTTTTTAATTTTTGTAATTTTTTTTCTGAGCTCAATATGAGGGGATTCTTAAATGAAATCAAATCTGGAGTAAAAAGATTTTGAACCAAACTCATCTGCTCTTGATATTTTCATTAAAAATATAATTTAAAAAATTTTCAACGATCTTTTTTTTCTAAAAATTGTCTAAAATAGAATTATTATAGAAACGTATCTCATCGTTACAATTTTACGAATCAAAAGTTTGTATGTGTTTTTTATTATGTGTTGTGCTTGTGTGCATTTTTTAATTTTCCTTCCACTTTTCAGATTTCTATAATATAAGATGTATCTCATTGAGCTATAAATGAGAACATCAACGTGAAATCAAAGTAAGTATGTATGTTTCTATAATGTAAGATTATTGATTTTTTTGTTATATTATAGGAAATGCATCTCAGTGGTGTTTGGTGTATGGAGGCAACTTTTCAATTTGATTATTCAATGAAGATATATTATTGTGGATGGATGCATTATCGTGTATCAATTAGGTTATAAATGACTCCTTTCCTTTGATTCATTTTAAGAGTCAATAATAATTTGTGAATGGATTAGCTCATCTTTGGATATTGACAAAACCAGAGAAATATTGAGACCTTGATTTGTTGGCATATTGCTATAAATTCGATTGCCTACTCGTGATCTACCGAATCTCTTGTTCGTCCATCTATTGAAGAGCATTCATCTATGAATTTCTTGAAATGAAATAGTCGATTCTGATGAAGCTTCTGACATATTCTCGTATATTTATTTATAATTAATTAATTTTAAATTGAAAATTTTTAGCCAATTGAATGTCCGTATGCTAAATCAATGTCCTGTCGTGTGTATTTTTTATTATAGAAATTTTGCGCACCATGTTTGTGTATATTTATTTATTTTTTTTCCAACAGCAATTTTTTATATCTTTAATTTAATTGCCAATTTAATGTCACTTCTGGCTATGACACACACACACACATTTATTATAGGTAAGTTAATATTTATATTATAAAAAGCCAAATCAATGTCCATTCGATGATAATCAATTGCCGGTTGGAGTATATCGATATAGAAATATTGGATATTAAAATTTGAAGCTCCTAGAGAAATCTTGCTAGATTGTAGTAAAACATTTGAGTTTAAATTGATTAAAGAGTTGGTTGATAAACAGAAAATTAAATTGAAATATTCTAGCTCTTACCATCATAACACTAATGAATTGTTTGATAGAAATGCGGTTCAGAGACGATCTAAATGCGTCGATAAATGATAAATTTATAAAAGACTGATTAGAATCACTACAAGAACAAAAAATCATGCTTTAATTAGAAGTCTAGGAGAAGTGGTATTCGATAATTATTTGATTGGCTTATAAAAAATTAAGCAATATAATTATACTAAAAATAATAATAATTAATAAATTATAATGATAAATATTAATAAAAAATAAATAATTAAATACCAATAATATTAAAGAATAATCTAATTTTAGCTAATAATTTATATGTAAAACAAATTCTCACATGGCGTTCACTGCACTGTCTCATTTTCAGTAGTTTCACAACAATGTCAACATCTCTATATGACCCTTTCCAAACTTCTCCTCCATGACTCACACTTAATCTGCCGGATAATTTTAATAATTTTGGATCTAAACTGCCCTCATTTTTCGTCAAATTTTGATCTTTTGACCGAGCTTTTGTTCCATATTGACTAGAATCCTTATAGGGTATAAGTCGCATCAAATCTTTGCTTCCTGATTTGGCCAGATCTATAAATTCATCTAGCATGTGCATTCTTGCTTTATCGAGTGGAGAATGTAAATATTTATTCTGAATCATCAGTAAGGCTCCATTACGAATTAAATGCTAAAATTTAATTATTTTAAAATTTTGTTAGTAAATTATTGATAATAGTTTAAAAAATACTTTAATACGTCACTTACTTTAGCAACATGAACATGATTCCAGAAACATGCATAATGCATTGGAGTATTTCCATGCTCGTTAACTGCATTTACATTTCCTCCTAAAGTGATTAATAATTTTACAGCTTCAAGGTGACCTTGAGAAGCCGCTAAATGCAATGGTGTATCATCGCCCATATTAGTAACATTTATTCTTGCCCCTCTTTGAACTAATAATTCAATTAATGAACACTTTCCTTCTCTCGCTGCCCAATGAATTAAACTAAATCGATGTTCATCTCCTTGATTAATATCATTTTCTGTATTATCAAGCCACATTCTGACTTGAACAACATTACCTTCACGAACATTTTTTATTATTTCATCCATTAACCAGAATAACCAATAACGACAAAATAAAAATTAAGAACTTATTTATAATGTGCTTATGAAAAGATTATTTCTCAAAACAAAAATTATTAATAAAAATTTGAAAAATATTTGGTTAAATTATTAATTTATTATTGACAAGAAATATTTGTTGATAATAAATTTATGTTGATTAGCTTAAACAAATTTTAATTCAATGAAAACTTAATTAAAATTAAAAGAAAAAAAATATTTTAAAGTAAAATATATTTTGAGTAAATTGTTCTAAATTTAAATTTGAATTTTTTTTATTTATAATGTATTGTTGAATAAATTTAACACTATTACTGTTTCATATTTTCTATTGAAAATTTCACAATTTATTCTAATTATCATGATGATAATGTCAAAAACATTTATGGTGTAGAGTTTGTTGATATTTATCAAGGCAAGGTATTATTATCATTGTGTGAAATTGGGATTAACAACACCCAAGGCCGAAGAGAGGGGTGACGGGTATTTTTACCGGGCCCGGTTTTGAAAGGGGCCCGGAGAGGTGCACTAAAATTTTAAAATCGTGACAGAAAAACTTGAAAACTACGCACACAAAAATTACAACCGTTGATTTGCTTCTTTTCGAATGGTAAATCAACGTTTTTTCCGTTAATTCTGATCTTAAAGATTTTTCAATGGATTCAATGGTTTTCACCTTTGAATTATCGTTAAATGACGATTTTTAAATTTTTATCAAATTCAAATCAACTGTGAAATGATGTATTTACTCTCTTTTAAACATCAAATCAAATATGAAAACTTTCAAATTAATGAAAAATTTATTGATTTAAAATTTTTGTAAAGATTTTCAGAAAACCTTTGAATCAGTGGATTTCACCGCTGATTTTTTCCTGTGTGTAAGTAAAATGATAAATTGTCGGTGTCCGTCAGAGATTATAAGTAACTAGATAGAACATGTCTATTGTTCTCATTTGCAAAGGTGTTGTCAAAAAAAATCAGATTTGGTAGGGACAAAAAAATCCGTTACTAAAACTACAGATGGCGATGTGATTGTTTTGGTGCTGTCCTCAGCGGTTTCAGTAGCGGATTTTCTTGTCCCTACTAAATCCGATTTTTTTCGACAACACAAAATTTTATGATGCTATATCTATATATTTTTAATTTATGGTGTCGGTTAGAGTTTTAGTTTAAAATTATAGTTATTTTCCCTTGAATCTAAGTAAATCTATTACAGCCATATTTCAGAGAAAAAAGTAAGTGAGTTTTGTTTTTATAATCATAAATCGGGTTTAATCGATCGAAATTTAGATTTTGTAAGTATCTCTAATTTTACTATTTGCAAACTATTTGCATTAAATAATTTGATTATTTATTGGTGATAACGAAAGCTAAAAATGAGTTATCAGCATAAATCTGGAGCCCAAAAACGAAAACTTGCCAAGGAAAAGAAGAAAAAATTGAATTTAGGAAGACAAACATTAGACTCTCTGGGATTTACAATTACCAAAGATCCTAATTTAGTTAATTCAGAAGAACTACCAAATGCCTACGAAACCATGAACTAGTTCTTTTCGCCCGGTGCGATTGAATTTAGCGACATTGGACAATAAGATATCTAAAATTTAAGAGGCATAAATTATATATATAAAATACCAACCGAGTAGTACATTTTGTAAATGAATTATTTTTAATTAATTAAATGCCTGATAAAAACAAAGGCAATATTAGGATATATTTTTTTAATTTTTAATGTAACTTTAAGTAAATGTAAAAGATTTTTCATTTTTTAAGATATATTATTATTTTTTTTAATTTAAAAAACGAATATGATTGAATATAAAATCGTTATAAAATACAAGATTTTTGTTCGATTTGTCTCCAACAAATTTAATGATGAAGACTAGTTAAATTGTTATAGCTTTGTAGTGTTTTCATGATTTTTAGAACTCCCCCAACGGTTTAGACATCAATAATGTGGTACACGAGGTTAGACTTTAACTAAATTAACGGAACAAAGTGAAGAAATTGTTTGAAGGCGTTTATAGACGAGGTGTAGTTTACTTATAATGATTTGATGGATCTGTATATGATTGTGTGTATACGAATATGTATGTGTGCGGGTATGTTGGACAGAGCGTGTGGTTAACCAGAATACCGATAAACTAAAATAGATAAGCAAACCGAGGGTGAGAACGGACACTTCCAGTAGCATACCGGTATGTTCACCGGCTATATAAGATATAGTAAATAATTGAATATCGAATTATTTCTAGTTGACTCATACCGAATTATAAATTGCATTACGAGGATTCTGAAGCCGGCACAGCATCGGCGGGTCGGTATCGAGCTGTTCACCCTGAGCGAGAAGAAATTAGAACTCCAGTAGAGCTCATCCCGAATGGCTCATTCAGAACTCCTCAGAATGAGGGAATATGGCTCCAGATCAGGTTCAGGAATGACGGACTCTGGATAGGGTCCAAACAACAAGCCAGAAGACCCAATCCGATGGGCCTAAAGGCAACAGATGCCCTATGGTGGTGTTCAAGTGAGAGCCGACTATAAATCAGGCCAGGGTCGCCCGGGTATAGGCAGTGAATGACGTCAATTTTGCGATCGCACAACTTAGACTAGTGGAACTGGACATCAAGGTGGGATTGATCAAAAATTCAGATGGCAAACATCTGTACCGACCAAACTCAGAATGGAGGAATAGTTTGAGTCGTTCTAGCAACAGCAGATCGAAACCTCAAATTCGGTCGGGTGGTATTATGGAGAACCACCACATAAACGCGGTCTACCCCGCAAATAAACGAAGCCTTAACAAACTTTTATAATTGTTATTAATATAAATGTCTTTTTTTAAAATTAAAAATGTGATTGGTATTTAGTTCTTGAATGAATGTGAGATGGCTAGTATGTATAATAGATTACACCGAGGGTGTTAGTAAATAAAGAGTTTAAATTTTTTAATCTCCTAAGTGTCGAGCGACAAGGAAGCGCCAATATAAATTAATAATAATTTGGTTTGAGTTGAAACCAGAGAGATGCGTTGCTGAATGTACGTGGAATGAATGAGGACCCATGAACAGAGATTCGAGAAACTTAAAATCATTAATAATTTCAGGTCAAATTTAATTATCAACAAGGACAGTAAGCAGAGTAATAATAATCATAGATAATAATAAACAATACTGTCGAACGCAGGTATATTGGAGGTAGTGCGTCTACCACACTAGGATTACTTTGACCTTGTAATGGTGGGAGTTTGAATTAAATCATTTCTATCTTGTAGTGATACATCTAATGTAGAACCTTCGAATCGACATGGAGCACACACAAAACACTCCGAGAAATTAGGGCTATGAGTGAACAAATTCAAGGGACGGTGCCGGGAACTCGAAATCACCTGGTTCAGTCTCACCGAAATGCAGAAGCGTCTGAAGTTGATCCAACAGATGCAGCTTCAGAGGGCACAGGCCCAAATAAAGATCAAAACCCGCCGCTTACAGGTCCGGAACCTGGAGACCAAGGTCGACCAAAAGAATATTGATCGAGATGCGAAGGAACAGATTCGCCCAGTTGTTATGGACCTGGAAGAGATTCAATCACCAGAGAAGCTAACCGGTCAGACCAAACGGAAGCGCCCGGGTAGAGCAGCCCGAGAGAAGCTCAAGCGTATTCGCCTAGCAGGCATTCTGGCGCAAAACATTCCATTGTGACTGAATAAATGTTGTGTAGTCTTATGCGGAAACTGATTGAATGTTGTAGAGTAGATAGCATGACAGTGTTGGGGAAAACAGTTAAGGGATAGGTACCAGAATAAAATCGGACATAAACCTTCTATTGGTGGTCTGTAAACCCGAGCGAGTACTTGACAATAATAATGCCAAAGAGCGCGCTCACATTTTGCTGGTACTCACCCACTTGATACAGTACCAACGTTGATCACTCAACGGGTAACAAGCACCAAAACACCATTGTATTCTGGATTATGCTGGAAACAGCTTGAAAAACTAAAATGTAGTCTACCTGTAACCCACCCAAGTTATATCAGGCTATAACTGTTTGAATATCATTAAGAGAATCGGTGAATTATGGTAGGGAATCAATGATAAATCATTATCTCTAGTTAGGTATTTTATGATTAATTGGGTGAAAAATTTTATTGATTTATAGAAAATATATATTTTAGTGAATTTTAGTTTTTTAAGGAGGGTTCTTATTGCATGTATTTAACAGATAGTGAAGGGTTGAATTCATATTTTTTGAAATTTTTTCTTTCTCTATATATTTCAAGAGAATTTAATCGGCAGAATTGATATATTAAAGCATATATGATCTCAATTGTTGGAATTTCAGGAATCTAGGAAAATTAAGGGATATTTAAATAAGAATACAAAAATTTAAAATAAGGATATTTAAAAGGGGAAGTTTAAAATTGAATTTTATTTTGAATTTAATTTTTATATCTAAATTTGAATTTGAATTTGAATTTGAATTGGAATTAGAATTTGAATTTAAAATTGAATTGCATTTTTAATTTGAATTTGAATATGGATTTAGATTTAAAATTGATTTGCATTTTGAATTTGAAATTGAATTTGAATTCTTAAATTTACATAGATAATTGTTACTACCCCATATAGATAATTAAAAATTGACGAAAACATTGGGATGTTGAGATAATTATAATCCAGCTTACAGCATCTTTTACTGTTACGTTGATCGTACCGAGTGCAGTGCGGCCGGGAAAGTAGGTAAATTTTAATTAATGCGACTTTTTCACATTAAATGACATATTTAAATTCGACATCTAAATAGCCATAAACATAACAATAGGAGTTTACTCTCTAAAGTCGAATCGGCTGCAGGAGTTAAACAAATAACGTTTATAGACTCAACTTCATCGCAATATCATATCACGTAATGCAGTCGTCTAGTGCTAAATCATCTGTCTATGAATTAATTTATATTGAACTAAATTCGAAAGTATTATTAAACCTAAATCACAGGAAATCTATGCTCAAATTTTTCAAATGATGATAAGCTTTGTAGTTTCGAAACCGACAACCACCAATATCTAATCAGCGTTATTATTATGCAAAGATTTCCTAGTTATTATACTTATAAAAGTTGTTCTTCAGCATATCGCTAAATTATATTAGATAAACACTCCTTATCGTTATGGTTATAGGTGTTATTATAGTTACAATCCTTTCGATCACTATATCTGTAACTATTAAATTTAACCATAATATTCCCAAACTAAATGTTACAAATAATTTAATAATTAATAATATGGTAATAGAGAATGGGAAATCAAAGGAGAATATTAATACTGATTCTTATTTGGATTCTTATTCTAAAATATATAAATTTTTCAAGTTCATGTCGTGAAAGTCCTTGGAAATTCATTCATCGTGCACGAACAAACACTTTAGCAACATTTGCAAAGCCTTATCGAAAACCTGAAGATATACTTTGTAGGCGGTGTTGATTTGATAATAACTGACAACGAGAAAAAGAAAATATACATAGTTGACATCAAATGGCCATTTGATACTAGAGAATTTTGAAACGATAGATGAGGGAAACTTGATGAAATGCGAAAAAAAATTGTGATTCTATGAAATTTCTTACCAACGCAAAGGTTCATGGTTGCATTAAGTGCACCTGCTGTTCACAAGCAGGAAACAGCTGCAGAAGAAACCACGAGGAGATGTAATCAACTTTAACAAGAAAATAAAGATTAAATGCTGTATATGTAAAAGGTTTGATACTTTTAAGGTTTTATACTTTTCACTATTTCTGCAAAGGACCAACAACACAACAAAAATCGAAGTGTGGAAACAACAATGTGCAGAGTTAGCGCAGGTAGTAAAAGCCATGCAGGAACAGGGAATCACAGCACAGAGGAACTTAACGGAAAGTTTAAATAGGGGATTAGAATACGTAAGGGTAATCGAAGACCACAGAAGGAAAATAGAACTGATGCAATTAGAAATTTATCATTTGTGACACCACAGCCATATGCAGAAAAATAAGTTAGTGAAGATAACCGTAGAAGCTCAGTAGGAGGTGGAGTAGGATTGGTCTGAGTGGTTACTAGATAGAAAAGAGACGAACAAGAGGCCGATTCTTCAAGACTCTGCTGACCGCAGCCGCTAAATATCAACACGAAGGAATTTAATTGCCTTCTTCATTATGAAATAAAATGGTTACGAGTCTCTTATGTCCTATTTAGTGTTTTATGGAGTATAATATTTGCCAATCGTTTTTGTCAATAAACTCAAGTACCATATTCAATTTTAATCACCAATCCTGTACATTATCAAAAGCTATTATCCACTAAATGTTAGAATTAATTTCTTAGAAAGTAATATCAACCTTTCCTATTGCAGATTTATGGGAGTTAACATTTTAACATATTCGATCCTATGGCATCATACTACTAGCCTTGTTCTGTTTCTGAAATGATATGAGAATCATAAATCCTTACGTTTCCAAAAACACTTTGACCATGTAATGTAAAAAATAACCTAATATTAACCTAATAGACCCTCACCGAGAGAAAGAATAGAAACTTCCAATCTTAGCGACATAGACGAATGCATCCATATTAAAATTTAAAATAATCAAATGTATTAAATTATTAAATGTATTAAAATCGAAATAGGACAATATTTCCTAACATTTGTCCGTGAACCCGTGAGGATAATAACTAATTATAGTTTGCCAAGACAAGCTCACTTCTTATTAGCTTTTATCCATTCGATACATTACCAACATTGTGCATTCAACGAGTGTCGAGTGGCAATTTTAATCTGGGTTGCGCTGGAAACAGCACGAAATGTCGACTACATACATCGCACCAATTGTTACAATAATCTTAGACACTTAAACAATAACAATCCAATAAAATCCAAGAAAATGAATACATTATTAAAATTATTATTATTATTGTTATTAAGAGAAATTATTTTTCACCAATAAGGAATTTCTACAACAAGCAGACCCCATGAAAGATTTGGCCATGGCTACTAACAATTGGAAAATGAAAACAATTTTTCAACAAACTGAACAAATTTTTAAATGCAAATATTTGTTAAATTGTTGCAAGAAAATAATAGTTTTCAAGAAACAAAAAACTAAATGTTCCATTGGATCTATGATTCTTCTTTTGTAGAATATTGCTGTTGAGCGATTAATGTTCGTATTCGGCAATAAATATAGCTCCTTACTTCTTGAGAAATAAAAGACTTGTCATATTTTACCAAATTATCCAATTCTTTTTCAGAAATATCTATATAACCTTTCGCTTTACATAGATCTAAAATATTTTATATTATAATTACCTTAATTATTACTTTATATTCTCAACTTGCCTAAATAAAATTTAACTCCTCGCTTTGTATTATTTTGATAATCTAAATTAAGCTTTATATAAGATTCAATTTTTTCTAGCTCTCCGCAGGACTGGATAATTTTTCTTATTTCTTCACTCATTTAAAATTAAAAATTACCCATTTAATTTGTATATTGATTTAATAAATTAAATGAAAATATTAATTAATAAATAATAATCATGTTGGGTCACTTAGGGGTGTGTCATTTTATTTTTAAATGTGTTAAGGGTACTAATAGATGTTGAATCGACTCCTTCCTAAACGCCTACATGACTATTGTGCTTATACCATCTGTGTACCCATGATGACAACCATGTTGGTGCTGTACACAATAGCTGAAAATTCATGAGCAGGTGAGCTCCATTGCTAAAACTACTCATGATATTTTCATTTTCGGGTTTTGGACTACCGATAGAAGGTCTTACGTCATTATTCATTATCTATTCTATTGTTAGATTCTTGTTCTCTTCATTTAACTGTGGTCTTCATTTCTGGATGTTTTCTAATGTTATCCTCAAATATTTTGTGCAGGGATCCCCTGTATTTCTAATTTTAACTTATGTTCCAATAGAAATACTTACGGGACGGACCCGTGGAGAAGACCCCCTTCCTGGCTTGATCAATCCGTGTGAATCTGAAAAGCCAGCCTCCTACTCGCAAGAGCAACCATCAATGTTCCTCAAGCTGTGGCCTACTGGATCTCAACTCGAATGTAACTACTATTCGAAATTAATAAACATAAAAGTTGAACCTAATAAAAATTATTACTCAAAACGTACAAATTTAAACGAGAAATAAACAATTAAAAGGAACAACAAAAGGAATAACTAGAACTGAATTTAATACAAAGATTTATTACCTTAGAACACTACATAAAATTTACAAATTACATAAAATTACTAAATCCAATTCAAACTTACCACGATGGCATAAACCGAAAACTGAGAGCATCTAAAAAATGTTTACACTGTCTGAAAAACCAGTTGTTCAACTGAATTTGCAATCAATATTTATACTGATTTTGATTGTATATCCATACTTTCTCTGCCACTAGATTCAATCAGAATGCAGTAAAATTTGAATTACTTTTGCATTCATGCATGAGTGTGTGTAATTATTTATTTTAAATTTAATTGATTTAATTAATTAATTAATTTATTTTTATTAATTTCAACAATTTAATTTTGTATATTTTATAATTAAAATAATTTTAGCTAATTTTATTTTAATTTTCGTTAATTCTAACCATTTAATTCTATAAACTTTATAATTTACATAATGTTAACTACTTTTATTTTAATTTTTGTTATTTTTAAAGATCTAATTTTATAAAAATTATAATTTACATTATTTTAACCAATCTCATCCCAATTCTCATTATTTTATCAGTTCTACTAGAATTTCTTTAGTTTCAATTTTAAAATGTATTTATTTCTTTATTTTATTTCATTTAATTTTTAAATAAATTTTTCTTGTTCCTTTTCTTAAAGTATGCCATCATTGTCATATGTGAATTTTGTATGTATGTGAATACGAGCCATAACATCCCTAATTAATTCGATTATGGTCCTTCGTATATAAATCTGACCAATAATCCTTCTTAAAATTTCTTTTCACATCACCAATCAACTCATCATCAATCATTTTATCTATTATTATTTTATTTTCCAACCGGCAGGTCTTTCAAACATGACATCTCTCCCAACTGTGCCGCGATTGTAATTTCTTGCGTTTCTTGATTTTATTATACGTGTTTCATTTATTTTCAATGCGTTATGTACTTTATTTTGTATTATTTGGTGTATGATCATAAATTTTAATTCAACTTCGTGCGGTCTCTATGCCATGCACCTCCGACTCACTAAAACAAACTCTCAATCTTCGGTTCTACCACAATAATAATAATAATAATAATAATAATAATAATAATAATAAAAAATAAAAAAAAATAATAGTAATAATAATAATAATAATAATAATAATAATAATAATAATAATAATAATAATAATAATAATGATTAAATAAAGATCTTTCCAACAACAATTGATAACATCCACTTACCTCAGATTCTCAACAAAGATCAAAACATCAAGAGAAATAAAAACATCAAAGATTATATTTTAACAAATTTAATTAGAAGTATGTACGGAGAAACTCATCGGGAACAAAAGAATCAAGAAAACATTTTGAAAACGTATTTGAATAACCACCCAAAAGAATTGATCTACGAGGTACAAAGACAATCCTTCATGACAGCAGAAGCACATTATTCCTTGCGATTTGACAAAAGAATCAAACACCTTTTGAGAAAAAAGGAGCTCAAAGCAGGCCTTGTTAAGAACAATGAAACACTGGACGGAAACGAAAGCATTACAGTGAACAAAGAACTAGTAACCGACCTCACAAATTGTCTATCCAAAGGTGAAAAAGGATTACTTTCACTAGGACCAAAGTTCAGTATAAACAGAGAAATAGATGAAGCAGCCATCCTCAATTTCAAAACAGCTCTTTGTCGCATTGCGTACCAGATCAAATGGAACAATACAATACCGTATGAAAATGAAAATAGCGAAAACCAGCTTCCAGTATACATAAACACAGATAAACTCTATCAACCAAATCCTGATGCAGAATTAGATTCAACACTCTCAAAGGTCTGTCACAAAATCATGGAGTTAGTTGAGAAGGAAAGAAGAAAACCATATCTCTCAAACCTAACGAAAGACGAACAGGCAATATTAAAATCCCTTAAAAAGAAACCGTACGTTTACTTACCAAGTGACAAGGGGGGAGAATTTTGCATTATAGAGAAGAATCGTTATTGTGAAGCTGGTTACGAACACCTCGGCAACATCGAAACATACAAGAAAGTCAGCCGCATGTCACCAAACACCATCGAAATGAAGATCAACAAAGTATGGAAAGCCATAGCTTTGGAAATGAGGCTCAACAACAGAATAACCAACAGCTTCGTCACAAAAAATTCTGATCTTCCTAACTTCTACCACCTAATTAAAACTCACAAAGAGGGTCCTGGTATCAAAATTAGACCTATAGTGTCCAACAAAAATGGACCAACAACTAAAACAAGTTGGCTCCTTGCAAAGATCTTGAAACCTTTATTGGACACGATACCACACCATCTTCAAAGCAGCGATTGCCTCATGACAAGACTAAATAATAACATGACTTGTCATAGAGAATTCCAATACCCATTTAGTCTTGATGTCGTATCACTATACACATCTATCGAACCAACAGAGGCTATTCAATGTTTAGAAAAGAAATTAAGAGAAAGCAACTTGTTAATAAAGGAAATGAATATCGAGAATATCACCAAACTACTTACTGTTATCCTCGAGAACACCTATTTTACCTTTGAACAAAATATCTATAAACAAGTTAAAGGTCTGCCTATGGGTTCTAGCATATCAGGACTGCTAGCAATCATCTTTATGGATAACCTCGAACGACAGACACTGAGGACCATACAACCCATCGGTTTCTATGCAAGATATGTAGATGATATCTTCATCTTGACCAAAAACAGAAAAGAAGCGGAGGAAATATTTCATTCATTCAATGCGGCTCATCAAGATATTAAGTTCGAAATCGAATATCCGGAAGAAGATGGATCCCTCAATTTATTGGATTTGAGAATCAAAATAGAAGAAAATACTCCAACATACGGGTTCTACAGAAAACCAGCTCGCAAAGAAATATTTATGCACCAAAGATCAGCGCTTCCATACTTACAGAAAGTACATGTCATAAGAAACGAGAAACGAAGAATAGCCAATCGATGCACGGAGAAAAACGAAAACTTTAAAGAACAATCAAATTTCAATAAAATCCTACACTGAAACGGATACCAAGGTGAGGACATTGAAAAAATGAATTCTACCCCAAGAAGATCTAGGGAATTAACACAAAAGAATCAGAAATATTTCTATCTGAATATCCCATTCATCAGTGACATACTCGACTTCAAGATCCTGAAAGAACTTAAACGTACCGGTCTTCCAATTCGGATAGCACATAAATCTTGGGCTCTGGCAGGCAACATAAATAGAGAAAACAATTGCACAATGAAAAACTGCCAGACACCGAAAGATATGTGCTTTAGAAAAAACATCGTCTATTGCATCACGTGCAATGTATGCAATGAAATATACATTGGAAGTACCCTCAGGACTTTGCACCAAAGAGTTAAAGAACATCTAGATCCTGGTGGAACATCCTCGTTGGGCAGACATCTCCGGCAGTGTCAGCCAACAGAGGAAAGAAAAAATATTTCAATAGAAATCATAGCTAATGGAAACATCCAAAAGAAAAATGTCAGAATCAAAGAAGCAATTCTCATAATAAACAGACAGCCAAAGATCAACACTAAAGAAGAAATCAATGAAATCATGAATTTGATCTGTTGTCATTGACTTTGAGAATAACTGACAATATACAAAGAAATTAAAAAAATAAGAATAAATTAAAAAGTAATAATTAGAATAATATAGAAAAAAATTTTAAAAAATAGGGTTTGAAAATCAAAATTGACACATTTATTGAAATATTTAAATAGCATATATAAGTAGTTATTTGAGGCTTTATTTAAAATATTTTCAAATATTTTATTAGGCTTCTAGAAGCTAATTATAGAAGCTGTAAAAAATTTAAAAATTTTAGTTTGTGTCATTTTGAAATTTTAAATGTAAAAATTATAAAAAAATTTTAAAAGTTTTTAGTAAAACAATTCATTATATTTACAACCAATGAGAATTAAGAGAAAGGAAATAAAAGAAAGATTGAAGGGTATTTTGAAGAAGAACATTGCTAAATTCCAGGAGATTGACAAGGACTATCGTATAGTCGAAAATTCTTTCATTAAATACATTATTTGCAGCAAAAGGCTTAAATTATCATTTTATTGTTTTAAATAATAATAATGATAATAATAATAACTATCCAGCGGGAAACGTGAGCAATTATGGGGATTGAACAAGTTCAACTTGACTTTCTACAGTATGCCACTGATTATAGGACATGTGGAATTCATTTGTTAGATGACAGGGCAGGCCCTTAAACACATTTGTCTTAACGAGCGATTACAATACTGGGCCGAATAAATTCAGAGTTAAGATCTTCAGTGAAAAAATTAAAAGCCCAACTCAATCCAATCCAGTGCAATACAACACAATTCAGTATAACTAAAAATTCGACGATTAATTGACAATTCAACCAATTATTGGTTGACAATTTTATTATACTTGATATTACAGTGATTATTTCAATCACTAACCCACATCAAAATCTATAAAAAACAAATGCCAATTATTCAGGAAGTTGAAACCCTTGTTTTCGATTGCCGTTGTTGGGTGTTAGTGATCTTGCTATATCGTCATGTATCATTTGGGTTGTCTGAATTCTCATCGATTTTTACTGGTTCGGTTAATTTGATGACTGTTTTTAGTAGAGATGTGGAGAGATGGAATTTTTTTCTATTGAATCCAAGGGCGGATTAAATAACATATTTTTTGAATCTTGGGACGGTTTACTAATAAACAACATACAAATAGGAGGAAATTTGGCGATCGTGCAAAGAGATTTACGAGGTACACATCAAATCTTAAGTATAGATACAAGTGACTTAAATATTAAAGAAATTATATTTCCTGAAACTTTAATTAATAAACTACAGGATATTATTAATTGGTGGGTTACAGGTAGAGATACATTTTACCCTTTCGTACTGTTTCCAGCGTAACCCAGAATACAAACAATTGCTTCTCTGTTTGATACCCATTGAGTGATCAACGTTGGTACTGTATCAAGAGGGTGAGGGCTCGCAAAAAGTGAGCGTGCTATCCGCACTATAATTGTCGGGCACTCCTTTGGGTTCACGGACTGCCGATAGAAGGCTTGTGTTCGATTTTACCTGGTCCCTTCATCAGATTGTCTTCCAAATACCATGACCTATTTATCTCGCTTATCTCTCACAACATCATTTTCGTCAATTCAGGCACACACGCACACGTTTCATGGCAACTTTCTAGTTATCAATTTTTTATTAAAATACCACACATAATTCAGGTTTATGTTGGGTTAACTTCCTGTTCAATCAAAATACTAATAATTAATACTTAATTTCAATTCAGGCGAATCCAGATTAAATTAAAGTTGAGTTTAATTATCCAGATTTCTTTTCCTTTTAGAATGAAATTTTCAATTAATAATAAAATAAAAATTTAAAGTTGATTTTATCATGTAAATTATTAGTGCAATAATAGTCGATTACAGAAAGTTGCTTGCTTTCGTGGCCACACTGTGCTCACTACGACAAGCCCTAGTGTTATGTGAGTCGGTAATATACTACCGATATATAAATACTACTAATACGAGTTCCGAGAACTCCGCCGTACTAGAAGGTATTTATCGACGAACCCAGCGGCTTATACCACCGAGTCAGTACGATAAAATGATAAAGTTGAAGGTGCAGGGTTGGCTAGGATCTCGCTCCAAAATCGATGATAACCGACGATCTCACTCAAACCTACACCTCTCAGTTTAATAGGAAGAATGAAAACAAGGTTTAAATAATAATAATTTATAATTCAAAATGAAATCGTCCTTACTTACAATCTCAGAAAAATCAAAATCAAAATTTTGGCATAAGAGTAAGAATTGAAAAGTGACGAAATGTGTTAGTTTATATAGCCTCTGTTTGGTATGCAAGTATGCATGCGTGCATTGATGCAGTAAAACAAATTCGGATTATTTTAATTCTCGAACATTCGATTTTTAATTTTTTTTCGATTTTGATGGCGATTTTTCAGTAGTAGGTAGTTAGTAGCCCGCTGGAACAATTACCCCCCCCCCCCCGGGGGGGGGGTAAATTGTTCCACGATTTTTTTTGTTCCACGATTTTATTACGCAATTGTTCCACACTATAGTCTCGATGGTCCTGGGATTTTCAATACAAAAAAAAATTTTTTCAATACAAAAGCTGATCTTCAATAAAAAAGCATGGAATTTTCAGACTATAGTGAGGGGGTCTCGATGGTCCTAGGATTTTCAATACAAAAAATTTTTTTTCTATACAAAAACGATGGTCCTGGGATTTTCAATACAAAAAATTTTTTTCTATACAAAAATCCGACTATCAATAAAAAAGCCAAGGATTTATCACACTATAGTGAGGGGGTCTCGATGGTCCTAGGATTTTCAATACAAAAAATTTTTTTTCTATACAAAAACGATGGTCCTGGGATTTTCAATACAAATAAAATTTTTTCTATACAAAAATCCGACTATCAATAAAAAAGCCAAAATGTCATTTACCCACAAAGAATTATCCACGGCGGAGAGACACCATCTGATAATGTTTGTAGATGCAAAATTAGTATGCGACATCAACAATAACTTAAGGCCAGTAGAGGTCAGCATACGGAATTTTAAGGGTGTAACAATATTTGATGAGAAAATTACACCTAGAACGAAAATCCTACATTATTATCCAGAGAAGACAAAGGCCAACAAGGAAAATATCATCGGAAATAAAGATGAATACGAAGCACTGGTCGAAATCCAACAGTTACTTTGCGGAAAAATAGTCGTAGGATTCGACATCATCGGGAAACTCAAAGCTCTCACATTAGATCTGTATAATGTTATGGGAGTTAGAGAAATGTCGGAAGATATATTTATGTGCTCGTACGTCAAAAACGTTGCGCCACACAAGATAAAATTGTCCAACCTGGCATACCAGGTAATCAGACATCACAAAAGGTGGGACAAAGATAAACGCATAAATAGAATGCTGCGCGAACCAGAACCATTTCCAGCATGGCAAACCACAATGATCGTCAAAGTGATATATGCAATCGTAGAAAATCAATGGGAAGAAGTTGTTAAATGGGACTCAGAAGCCTTCAGCGAACAACAAATGAAAGATCAGTTATATCCCATTAAAGAAAGTAGTCTGGAGGATATGTCGGACGATGAAGAAGACATTTATATAGAACCATCGCAAATTTAATAAAGATGGGACACGCAGAACTTTCGAAGATGAATTAATGGAAAGTGATGACGACGTAATATTCATCGAAGAGGAGAGAGTACACAAACCTGAACAAACAGTCAAACTGGAATTACAGGAACAAAAATTCCATCCAGGAAAACTAATGGAATGCGACCTCGATTCAGACGAGGAATATTTCTCAATCAACGAGCAAGAAGAGGAAAATATGGATATAGACGAATTAGGACCAGAACCAGATATCGCAATCGAGGAGGAACCCAATTTTATCATACCAAAGGAGAAGGAGCAGATTACAGAAAAGGAATTGACCCGACATTTTGGAAGGCGTATAAATGATGGCGACACATTAAATCTCGCATTGGCAAAAGGGTTCAACAAAACAAGGATGCTGATAAGAGACAGCGAAATCGAGCTGGTACGCAGTATAAGAGATAATGCGAACATTATCTTAACGGCCCAGGGAGGAATGTTAGATGATGAGGGTAGGCCCATCACTACATTTACCCTAGACAAATACTATAGGACAGGGCCCAAAAAATACAGAGTAAACGTGTACGCCGAAGAGCGTGGGTAGATAGATGTCCTAACAAGTAACCCAATTTCAGACAAACCAATTCAGTTCAACGATCTGCTTATGAGCCAGAAGATCAAAAATGTTGATTCGAAATATTAACAATCATGTGCTGACTAAATTTATCATTTACTTTACGTGTCATTCGTGATTATTCTTTATTTTCGTTGTTGGTGTTAATCATTTTATCTTTCTGTACATATTTTTGAGTAGATTGTAATTTTATTTAATATATTTGTCTGTATACATATTTAACATTTTATAAAAGGGTAAATTAAATCATTAAGTAAAGATAAATAAATAAGTTTTAATTAATTTTAATTCGATATTTAAAAACAGCATAAATTTTAACAATAGATTTTAATTAACAGAAAATTTTTCTATAATTTCAACAGCTGAAAAATTAAGTGTTTTTAACAAGTGTCTTCGGAGAAAAAAATAAAAATTGATTATTTGAATTTAGTCTATTTTAAATTATAAGTGTCTTTTGAAAGAAAATAAAAATTATTCTATAAGTGTCTTTTGAAATAAAATAAAAATTATTACAAGTATGGAAATAAAACTTAAAAAAATAATAATAATTAATTTATAAGTAACAGCTGCCCTAAAATTTTATATAAATAGCGACGAAAAATTAGTTTTAGTCGCCCAAAAATATTGCGAAGAATTTTATATTCAAAGGTTAATCCTGCGGATAAATCAATCATTGAATCAGTACAAAACGATTCACAAATTATAAAAACTTACTAAGACATAACACGCACAAACAACAAATAACAATACATATACTTCTTTTTGCACGCATTTTAGTTGAAGAAATTGACGATACAAGTACCAACTTTTTCAGAATTGTAATTGGATTATATTTGGTAAATTTTATTGTTCAATAAATCTTTATACACATATTTGTTTGTTCTGATATATCTATATATAAGAACCAGTAAGTTGAGTGTTCCCGAATATCGAGACCTCAACATATTTAAGTAAACTTAATGCTGGATATGCGTGTTGTGTACTGACACATTTCGTCCCATTCCTAACTTTGGGTTTAGAAATCAGTTCTAGCCCAACATAATGAATTATGATACGTCAAAATTCAATTCGGAATTACAATCGAATTTGAAAAAGACAGCGAAATAAAAATTAACAATATATCAAATAACGCAAAACCCTTAACTGCTACGTTTGTCGATGAGGGAATAAGGACATTAAACAAAAAAATCCTAACGATAACCGAATTAGAAAGTAGTTGGATAATTAATGAAATAACCGAAATACATTTTACTATCACAAAAATAAGTAGAATAAGTAAGTTAAGTGGAAGAAGTTTTATAGAAACACCTTCTTTTCTAAAAAATAAAAAATGTTTAATTAATATAAAAAACAAATGCTCAGCAAAAAATATGACGTCTAGAAAACTGCCGGGATGAACTCATACACGAGTTCGGAGCTCATAGAAGCCTTATCCAAGGACAGTCTCATGCTCCGCATCAAGTTTATACGAAAGCTGAGTTACAAGCGAGGATTCAACATCTATCCTTGTCCGAGTTATAAATATGTGATTCTTGCTCATCATATTTTCAGGACGGAACCAAATCAGCGAACAGTAACAGTCATCAAGTGCCCGGTTCTTGTTGTTTCCCCTGCGGTTCATATATCGACTTCGGTACCCCTTCCTCTTCAAAAAAGTATCTAGTGTTTCCCAAACATTCATCGATACCAGTATTGTGGCCACTTCTGTGCCAGCCCAGACTCAGACTTTCAAAAGGAAACACCTGCGTCATGTGTTGCGAAATGAGAACCAACGCATCAAGGAAGTGGTTACAGAAGGTTAATTTCAAGTGTCTGAACAAATCACCTAGCCTGAGTTTGACCTAAGCGACAAACTTGGAATGAGCGAGAGTCATTTTATAAATAAGCACTCCATAGTATTATTAATTTATGCTGTAAAAAAATTAATTTATATATTTATAGAGTTTAGTGAGTCATTTGAAGCAATTTGTAGTGTTGTTTTAAAAATCGAATGAACTATAAATCTTTGAAATCGGCCGAGATTTTTGAAACATTAAAATGAATAAATCCTAAAATAGACATTATTTAAAAATATTTAAAGTCTATTAAATTAGAAATATTAAAATTAATACTTTCAAAACCTAAAACATTAACGTATAAAAACATTAACTATATGGAAAATTCTAATGAATTTCAGACACACGGCTTCATACACCTTTATGATTAAAAGCCGGTGTATTTATTTGTATAACATTTGTAATGTTGATTGTTTATCTGACTTGAATTTATTATTTATGCAGTTGTTGCTTTTATTCATTTTAAATAGTTAACGGAAACATTCAGTAAGCAATTTAACTTGTTAGATATTTTTAATTGTTTGATTTTCAATGGCAAATTTGAATGAAAGTTTGAATAAAATTTCTAAGTTGCTATCAGAATATGAAT
The DNA here is from genome assembly GCA_959609185.1 of Schmidtea polychroa. Classification (NCBI taxonomy): domain Eukaryota; kingdom Metazoa; phylum Platyhelminthes; order Tricladida; family Dugesiidae; genus Schmidtea; species Schmidtea polychroa. The sequence continues at coordinate 30,528 of CAUHTR010007541.1, read as the reverse complement.
TTCCAAATTTCATTGATATTAGTGATGATTGCAAATGTGGTATTTGTAAAAGAATAATCAACATTGCTCATCAATCAAGTTGTGGATGCAATTTCTGTCAGGAATGTATCACCCAATTTATTGAGAATGGTGGGACCAATTGCCCATCATGCAACAATACAGATATGTCAGAAATTGTCAAAAATCACGGATTAAACATTCGAATTTCTAAAATTATAACGAGATGCCCTAATGAAAATTGCGATCACGACTGCAAGCTCATTGAAATGGATGAGCATATGAGGTTATGCTCTATGAAAAGCGTGAAATGTCCGTTCAGTAGTATTGGCTGTCATTTGAAAAAGATGGGTAGGGATAAGTTGAATGACCATTGTTTGCCAAATATTGAAATTCATAATAAATTTTTAATTGAATTAATCGAGCACATGAAGAATGAAATGAGAAATTGGATGGAAAACCAAGGTAAAAATCAATCACAAATAGAGATATTGATATCAAACGACATTAAAAAAGATAAAGCCATTGAATCGTTGAGAAATGAAATCAACATAATAAAAGTAAATTAAATATCGTAGATTATTTATGCAATGTACCTCTTAATTCAGTTAGAAAATCAAGAACTGAAAACCCGGATGAGTAATAGCAATAATAATTTGTGGAAAAAATTGGATAATATGGATATCGAAATGAATAACAAGTGTACTAATGATACAGTCGAATTGATAAAGGATGAAATAGAATTGATGAGAGTAAAATAATTTGTTGCAATTGATATGATAAATTGATTTGTAAATAACCAGATCGATAAATCGGAATTTGAAGAGCAGATGAAAATTGTCGACAAAAAATGTCAAGTGAGAACTAACAACGTTTCATTATTAGTTGTGCTGAACTGGTTTTAGGAATTGAGTAATAATGTGCAAATTCTCATCCAAACGAAATGCAGAAATGATAAAATAACAAAAGAAATTGAACGAATCAATAAATTCATGGCAATGAGACATGACGGCCATTTGCTGTGGCCAATCGGTAAAATGAATGAAATGAAATGGATGGGCAGTAAAACATTCCACAATTTCCAGAATCCATATCAAATGCGATTAGGGTTGACTAATACAGCTGATAGTTTGAATATTCGGTTACTGATTGGTTCTGGTGCGTTCGATGCAGAGTTGAAATGGCCAATAAAAGCGAAATTAAATATTGATATTTTATCATTGGTTGACGATCAAAAATCAGAATTTTTGACAGAATCTTGCACGATTAGCAGACCCGAAAATGATTCATGTGAACGCAGTAATGAATTTCAATTGGCTCATACAGAATTGACTGAATCACAACTTTTTGATAAAAACTGCTTACTTTTTTGTTTTGTTGAATTTGAATAAAATTTTTAAAATTTTCTCAGTATTCAGTTTCATTCTGCGGTCAAATTAAAACAATCTATTGCTTCTTTGGACTAATGAAATTATTTTGTACACAAAATCACGGTTTCGGTAAAAAACCATTGCTGCCTGTCGCTACAATATATTTTTTCATACTATAGTCGGGTCTATTAAATCTCTGGAATTTTGTATACAAAATCTGACTCACTAAAAAAGCTAAAGTATTTAAAGGTTCCAAGATTTATTGTACACAAAATTCGACCCTCGCTAAAAAGTCATTGCTTTAAAAGGGTAATGGGATTCACACTCTTCACAAGTGTGAGTTTTATCCGCTTTGCATCCAGCAAAAAAGCATGTTAATAGATTATCAAATTATACTTCTTATGAAAGTGAATTAAAATTCTGGGATGGATTTGAACATACTGTTGGGTNTTAAAGATGGATCTAAAGATGGATTTAACTATTAATAATAATAATAAACAATTGGTTATAATAATTACATTATAATATTTTACACAATATATTAATTACATATTTTACACACTTTTTTAATAATTTATCATTAACAGGTAAATTATATCATAACTACTGCCAATCATCATTATGCCATTCAAATTTATGCCATAAGGTTATGAAAAGGAATTATGGCCATAGATTCTATGGCATCAACTACTTTATATGTCCAATATGCGAGACTTCCCAAAATATAAAATATAAATGTTTTTATAAGATACATAGGAGACATTTAAACCAATACACAATTAATAAAAAGAGCCTTTTTAATATAATAAAAAGCAAAACACCTATAAATAATACACATGTAAATAATAATACGCGACCTGTAACTAAAAATATATCTACAAATACTTCTCCTGTGATAAATAATTAGGTGATTGATGCATCTGTGATAAATAATTAACGGCCTGCTGTTAATATTGGGTCTGGTGTTCCCTCTAAAATTATTAAAATTAATACAACTTGTGGTTCAATGTATAATCAAATAGGTGGTTCGATCGATATTGACGATGAACCAAAAATAGAAGTAGATGTTAAGGGGGATAGAAAGAATTTACGATTTAATGTCGATAAAGATAACTTGGTACAAATTGTCACTACAAATAAGATCACAAATAAATTAATTACGAAATAAAAGGAATGGGGTCAGTGAAAATACAATTCGCCGTTTTAATCCAATTAGAGAAAGATGGGGAAATTAGAGATAATTTTTTCTCTAATAACGCCGAAGTATTTTCAGAAAACATTTTAATAAATGGAATCACCAGATTAAATAATAAAATAGAAAAATTTATATATTTAGGGAGCGGATGGCAGGTAGTTAAAATTAAAGAAATAGACTTTATTCTAAATTAATATACACACATGAATAGGCTAGCTGGCCATAGTTATATCCCCACACCATCAGCATTAATCCCAAAAAGAGCTATTGTAAACGTCCAAAACAACGACGATATGTGCTTTATCTATAGCATTTTAGCACTTTTTAAACGTAATGTAGTACATATAAATAGAAATAGAGTTAGTTCATATGAAAATTATCTTGACGAGTTAAATTTTGACCTCATTTCCGATTGTCCAATGAAATTATGTGATATTCCTAAATTCGAGAGGAAAAATAAGGAATTAAATTTGTCGATTAATGTATTAACATATAGGAAAAGACCAGCTAAGACTATAGAAAACGATGATAGTAACTATATTAGATAGCATTCACCGATCTAAGGTTATAGGTGGTGAACCCATATACTTACTTGGAAGACGGTGATAATTTCCATTATACCGCAGTTTTTCAATTGCAAAAATTAATGAACTCACATCCTAGTACAGTGGGGACCAACCCAAATCAATCGAAGGGCCAAAATTTCGGAAAAATACTATCACGGGCCACAAAAAATTCATTTAAATAAATATACCTCGTTTTTACGATTCAAGTAAACTTAGAATCAATTTTTTAAATTAAAAACATGCTTAATTCGAATATGAATTCTAAAAAAGACAATTATTGATTTGATGTTTAAAATTGTGTCCGGGCCACATCATATAAATTTATAAATTCTCCGATATCGATTTTTACAATGATTGATTGAATTTATAGAATCTATAATATAGATTATGTATCTTATATTTCAAATCTCCTATTTTAAAGGATTGTTTAAATTCCATCACTCAGCATTCTCCTGATCTGAAAAATATAATCAATTATTTTCTTGCTCGGCCTAGAACTTTCTGTGGTTTTCAAACCGAGAACTTCATATCAATTTTTGAATATCAATCTTCGTAATCAATGTTACTCAACCTATTCGTATGCTTTAAAATAAGCTATTGAATATTAAATCGGAAGATGGGAACACTAACCTTTTGCATGATCAGAACCATGTGCCCGTCAGATCACTAATAATATTTAATAATAATAATAAAAATTATAATAATTTAACTTTGAAAAAGATGCAGTTCCTCAACTATTAAATTCTTTAAAAGTAATAATGATAATAAATATTTCTATAGTTCATTCAACATTTAAAATGAGCCATCAGACAATATAATATAATGATAGTAACACTAACTTTTTGCATGACCAAAACCATGTGCCCTCTAAATCACTAATAATATTTTGAAAAATAATAATAATTTTTTGATGAGTCATCGGATGAGTCATTGTCTTTGTTCTAAAAAATAATTTTTCCCACCGGGGGAGGGGGAGGGAGAGGGAGGTATGTGATCTGATTTGGCGGGCATACTACCATCTACTGAATAGATTGATTATTAAAATAGATGAGCTTATTGCTCAGTTCGAAAAAAGATTCATGGATTTTGATAATGAAAAACTGTTATTTAAAATATAATTGCAATTCCATTTTTAACTGATATTCATATTTCTCCTGTTAAATTCCAATTATAATTGAATGATATTCAAAGCGATAGTAGATTAAAATCAGCTTTTTTGATAGCGGAAATGATTTGTTGAAATTTTACAACACTCAAATTAGTCAGGAAAACTTTCCTAAAATCTGGAATTTAGCAATGGAAATCTTCTCTTTATTTGGTAGTACTTATTCTTGCGAGTAATTATTTTCAGATTTGAAAATAATTAAAAATAAACACAGGAATCGATTACTAAATTCAAATTTAAATATTCAACTTAAAATAGCGATGAATGATGATCCAATTGATTTTGAAAAATTAGCCAATAATATTAATGAATGATTTTAATAAAATCTTTGAATTTTTTAAATTGGCACTATTTATTTAACCCTTTGACCACTGTCGGAACATATATGTCCCAGTCAAATTTTAAAAATATATAGATTCCTTATTCTCTGTGCTATTACAACCTACGCTTGTCCCACTCATGTTTATAGTATTTGCGACTAGTTTCGTCTATACTCGTTATCTATACTCGTTATCTGCTGGCTAGCAAACGTAACATTTTATTTCATTCGTTGTCACAGTTTACAGCATGTAATTTGTGAAATAGTGGTTATAATACCTATATTATTGTTTATTTTGGGAAGTATTTATATCAAAAGGTAAGCACATTTATTTTTCTGTGTATATGTTTATATTTTTTTATAAAACTGCATGCAATAATAGTCTTTGCCTTACATTTAGTTAGTGGGACATATATTTCCCAACAGTGGCAACTGCAATGTTACAACTTTTTTATTTTTTTTATTTGAGGTATGGGTGAAAAATATCTAAGCGAAAAAGAATTAGAAGACATTTTAAATTCATGGTCCTCTGAAATTGAGGACACCTTTCACACAACTGGTGACGAGTCTGATAGCTATTTTGAACCTCCCGAGGCCAGGAGATCAAAAAGAAATGTGCCACGCCAGCAAGATTCAGGTGAAAGCGGAACTGATTTTTCTACAAATAGTGATTTGGAATTGGAAGGTGATGAAAATACTGACCCTGCAGATAATATCGCTTATTCTGAGAAACAACAAAATGCTAAAAGCATAAGCACTACTATTCATTGGAACGACATAGAACAGATTGCCAACTTTCAACAAAAAATGATTATGCCTCCTTCTCACTATGCAGTGGTTAGAGCAAATCATCATCGCGCGTCATCAAAATTGAAAGTATTTTTGAAGTTATTTCCAAAAAGTTTATACATAGCACAAAACACTAATAAAAGAATATGCATATTCAATAAAAATAGTAAACGGGAAATACCGCCAACAGATCACTTCGAAATAATGATAGTTATTAGTTGCATGTTCATAATGTGCTACAATCGTGTACCTTCTTTGTACGATTACTGGTCAAAAAATAAGAGCTTGGGTAATGAATACGTCAAACAAGCCATAAGTCGAGATCGTTTCACCATGCTTTTATCTAAAATGTATTACACTGATCCTGAGAAGCCAGAAGACAGTGGTAAGACTTACTACGTGCTGACCTTACTTCTTGCTTGAAGCAAAGGTTTCAGTCGGCTCGACCTATGTGCTCCCATTTGAGCAAAAATGAATCGATGGCCAAATTCAAAGGTCGATCTACACCCAAACAATATCTTCGACTCAAGCCCATAAAACGGGGCATAAAAATATAGGAGCTTTGTGACGCTAAGACTGGCTATGTTTATAATTTCGATATTTACTCGGGTAAAGATCCACAATCTAATTCAGACTACACTCTTGTAAAACGTATTGTCAAAAAGCTTGTAGAGTGCATTCCAGAGACGGAAAACATTTTCCTCTGCTTTGAAAGATTTTTTACTTCAGTGAGACTACTTTATGACTTATCATTTGCTGCATCAAGAACATGTATCAGGAATAGGAAAAATGTTCCAGGCATGAAGATGAAAATAGCCAGAGTCGAATACAAGATAGTTGCGACAGAGTTTTGGGCAAGATACAAAAGAAGTACTTGTTTTGAGCAACTGCAACATAAATGCGATAGTGGGAGTAAATAGAAAGTTAAAAACTGGCGACAAAGTGACGTATTCTTGTCCAAAATCTATTGCTGAGTATAATAAGTTTATGGGAGGGTGTAGATCTGTCAGACAACCTAACCACCGTATATGATTTCAACAGAAAATCTTCCAAGTGGTGGCGTAAGGTGTTTTACAAATTATTAATGACATCAGCTGTCAATGCATGTATTTTGTACAGCGAAATAAATAACAAAGGGGAAAAGACTCTACCATTTTTGGTAGACTTGGCTGAAGAGCTAATAGGTAATGGAAGGGAAAGTGCAAAAAATTTAAGAGAAAACGTACAAGTGGGCGGTCATCAACGTCATCAAGACATCTATACAACGTTGGGGATCATTTACAAGTCCAAGGAAAAACACGCAGGAGGTGCTTTAGTTGTGCCAAAAAGAAAATTGAACATAGTACGAAAACGATGTGCACTTCATGCGATCTCCCATTATGCGATAGCTGTTTTATACTATTTCATGTATAAAAATGTACCTTGTAACATTTAGAATAAACATTTTTCTTATTTTTCTATAATAGTTTGATTTTCTATAAAACACTGTTGGGACGTATATATCCCGTTAGAAAACACTGTTGGGACATATATGTCCCGCACTCAAATTTCAAATTTGCAGCATAGGAAAAATTTGAAATCCACATTACACGTTTTAAACAAGCTATGTAGTTGATTTCTATCGTTAAAGTTACAGAAATTTCATTTTTTAAAATTCTTCGGCAAAGAGTTAAGAAAATGTTTATGAATAAATATGAATTATGAATAACTATACAATATTGATAATTTATAAACAAATTATTAAATCTATAAGTTTTAAATTATAAATACTAATTTTAAATAATTATTTTCAAAAAAATAATCAAAAATAATTTTCAAAACATTACTTTAAAATTATTAAATTTTAAATAATTATTATAAAACAAACACTATTTTTTATTTTTAAAAATTCTTTAAAGAATTGTTATTTTAATTATTTTTTTAACATAACTATTAAACAATATACATAAAAATACAAAAACTTAAGTAAAAACATTCAACAAACGCGTATTCACTGCATTCTGCACATTGATTTTCGGACTTAAAGTTCTTATTAATAATGTTTCACATATCACACGCTCTAAACAATTATCAAAAAATTATCGTTGCTATCTAAATATATTGTGAAAAATATGTATGAATGGCGATAGTTTAAATATGTTAGCAATTTATAACAGAGAATACAATAGTAATATAATAACAAATGCAGACTCAGAAATAATTCCATTTGTGCTACATTTACGCTTATGATTCTGATTTTTGATATTATTATTATTATTATTATGGTTGTTGTGGTATTTTTGTTATTATATGCTTATTGGTATGAATATTGTTATTTTCTATTGTCATTATTATCATTATTTTTATCTATTAAAAAAAGCTTGAAGACAAGATGCAGACTCAGAAATATATCGATAATAAATCAGTAATATATCGATGTTTTTGATATTCACAAATTTTCGGCACTGTCTTTATTATCAAGTGAATTTTATTAAATTCAATTAAATTCACTTGGAAAAGGCAGTGCCAAAAATTCGTGAATATCAAAAACATCGATATATTACTAATTTATAGTCATAATATATATCTTTTTAATGAATAAAATGGGGGGAAAATCAGTGGTGAAATTTGAAAAAAAAAGTTCTATTAATATTATTTTTATCATCATTAATCCCGTTTCAGCAGATTCATAGCGTCTTCGTGTGTAAAGCAATAGTATTAATATTATTCACAAGAATTTCTAGAAGGTCCTTAAAATGACAAATTTGGTACTATTCGACGACGTGGCTTAGCCGAGTTGGCCGAACCGGATTAAGAGTGAGCAAGGAGATAATGGCACCATGTTTCAACACTCCAATCAACGAGAACGAAATGAAGTTATAATAATTAATTTTAATTAATATTAATACAAGTGTTGTCGAAATAAAAATATTTTTATTTATCATTTAATATTTATTATTTATCATTTGACACTGTTGATTTGTATATATCATGAACAGTTCGTACAAGTATTTAATAATTAAATAGGTTAAACAGGTATATGACGTATGGGAAAAATTACTTAAATAAGTGTTAAAAGATTCTAGAGATACGCTTTAAATAAGATTTGAAACATAAATGCGAAATGTTCACTAGCTTTGGCTTTGAAAAGACCTTAGCTAATGAATATGCAGAATTATTTATTTGGTATAAACTCGTCATGCCGATTAGTTATAATATAGTAGAATCAGTATTGAGATTATTCTACACCACAGTATAAATGTCATTCGCGCAAATTTTCGATCATAAATCTTATTATTTCCAGTGGGTCCCATAGAGAAGTTCCGGCAAGATGTTGCCAGGTAACAGCCAAAGCGGCCCGACAAGTGGAAATGGCTGAATTTCTCATCCGACGATGCCGCCGGATGAACACTATGTGGTTTCGACCCGACCACGTCAAGAAACTAAATCAAAAGATCAACGTGATGGCGAATTATCGCCAAGAAGACTAAGGGAGGATTAGCGATCTAAAGATCACGCGAACATTTAATAGTTTTATGACAGCTTTCCAAGACGTTTTTAACTAATGAAAAGCATCAGAGTAAAGTTGAATTTGATTTCATTTTACACAAAAGTTAAATGGTTTCGATATTTCTCTTGAAAAAGATACAGCGTCTTTAATAAACAAAGGCTCTGCGTTATAGAGAAAGTTGGACGGTTGTCTCCTACGCGTCAGAAAACTATGTGATAATCATGGTTGGTCATTAGCTATTTTGACATCTTTATATATCCAGACGTAACAAATTGACAATTTCGAAGAGAATTCTATTTTAAAAATAAACTAGTGAAAAACCAAGCGCTACAAATGCAAAGGGTGTTTTTAAAATTAAAGTTAAATTAAAGTATTACGTAAGTGGTGCCATGAATCAATCAAAAATTAATTAGAAAGTAATTAATTGAATTTAAGGTCGAAAAATCACCATGTTTATGGGAAAAACAGAAAACAGATAGTAATTAAAATAATAAATGCAAATCAAATTGAGGATGGCGGGAGTTCTAATGAGGTATTAGTATAAAAATGCAAACTAAATGCAAATGCTTAAATAAACAAGGTAAAAACTTTATTGATAAAAGTCGCTATTCGTACATCTTTTTCACTTTATATTTCGATAGCATCACTATCATCATCAGGTTACCTACATTCACGAGGGATGTATAGTTATTCATCTCTCGTGAATGTAGGTAACCTGACGATGATAGTGATGCTATCGAAATATTTAGTGAAAAATATGTACGAATGGCGATAAATACAAATGTTTTATCTTATCAATCTTCGTTAATGGTGGAAAATAAAAATAAGTTTTGACATTCGAACGATTAAAACTTGATATACATGGGATTTGGAGGGTTTATTTCATAAAATTGTGTTTCTTTTCGTACGGAAAGTCACAAAAGAAGAAAATCTCTCACGATTATTGATGGGATATAGGCGTTTTTATTTTATTTTAGATTGCCAGGTTTGATTGAAAATTTGTTCATTTTGGTACTTATTGTGGTAAGAAATAAAATAGTTTATTGAATTTGAAATTTTGCGTGTTTATCTACCAGTTGGAACGCTTCATGAATTGTCACGGTTAATAACCTTGATACAGCGCTATTTTTTACAAAAGAAAATTTAAGATTAGAAATTTTTATAACAAGATTGCGTACAAATATTTTAAAAGCTTCACATTTGTAAGTGATAATTTCATATATATAAGTCAAATCAGATTTCGTATATTTTCTAAAAATTAGGAGGTCTGTATAAATTTCGATCTTTGTAAACTGGATTGACAACCTAAAATATGGAAGCATTAAAACAATAAATTTTAACAGAAAAGTTTAATCCGTTTTTGTTATATCTGCATTTAAATCAAACATTAACCCTTTCAAAACTATATGGACATATTGTCCCAGAGAATTATATAGTCTATTTTAGTATTGTATGGTCATAGTCTTGTAAACAAGTCCAAACCTGTCTGCTTTGTTGCTGTTTGCTGTCTGCTTTTTTTCTTTTCTATAAAATTTTGTCAGTCTAGATGTTGCTAACAAACAGTAGACACGTGTGCTATGAATATTACATAAATTATTAAAACAAAAAAATCGTATTGAAAGGGTTAATAATTGAATAAAAATAAGTTGCAAAGCATATTGTATTATCAAATAATAGTTACTATCGAATATTGTAAAAAAGGAAGTTATTTTTATTGAAGTCATTGTAAATGAACATTGATGTCAAAAGCCAAAGAGGGCCTCTGGTAAAATTCTCAGGGCCCTACGTTTTTTTCGATATTATCAGTAAGCCCAAGCATAAGTCTATAACCCTAAATATGATGTACTAAGCTCATATAGACTGGGTTCGACACCTAGGCAGGCTAAGCCACAAGTCCGATATATGTGATAGGAATTAGTCATTTATTTAAATAATTTGTAAATAAAAAAACTGTGTGATTCAATTATTTCTTATTATAGCTGTATATTATAGTAATTATTATATTTTTGGAAAATAACACAATTTTCAATTCATAAAATTAGAACAGACTTTTAGACATTTCCGGGTTCCTATACATAACTGGACTCCAGTCCAACATAACCCTAACCCCCTTTCAAATCAGACTTTGTAAACAACATAATTAGGTGATAACGGTGTTGTCAATGGCAACAGTACTTACATAACCTAGTAATCACATGTCTAAAGGTCCCATACGTAATTCAGTGTCATTTTTTACTCAGTCTTGTAATAATACATTTTAAAAATCATTCGTGTTCAAATAATTCATATTATAAGCTGTTTTTCGTTTTCCTTTTGTTGGACATGGCTGATAAAGAGGATTTATATTCCAATATACAGGTGGAATTAGAATTGTTCTGATGACCGCTGAATCTGCTGCTTCTGGGAAGCTTAGTTTCGAAAAATGAAAATTGATCTAAAATTATTTAAGAATAAGTATGGGCCAAGAAATAGGGACTAGTCACGTTACCAATAGAACAGGAAGCAGGTAAGCTAAATAGTTTTTTTGGTTTGATCAATAAGTTGGCAATAATAATTAAGTGTTTAATGCAGTGGTTCTTAACCCGTGTTTCGCGGAACATCAGTGTTCTGCGATTACGCTTCCAGTGTTCCGCGAAAAAAATGATATTTTATATTTAAATTTGCATTTAAGAAAAATATCATCAAAAACCTCAATTAATTTTTTTATAATATGATTCAATAAAAAAGCCACTACACAGATATATAAACATTCAAATATAGAAGTGTTTTTATTGCTTGTTATTGTTGCGCGTGGTATTTTCTTTGCTTATAAGAAGGCATTGTTTACGTTTACGACAGATTTATAGTAATTTGTGATTGGTCACTCATTGTGGGCAAGTATTCTTTTGTCAGTGTTCCGCGTAAAAAAAATCATGTGAATGGTGTTCCGCGCTTTTATATTAATTGAGAACCACTGGTTTAAGGCAACAGTTTAAGGTGTTAAAAAATAATTGAATAAATAAAAATGTTTATATTCTATTTGACTGTTTAGAATTTCATTTTATCGGCCAAGCGAGTCATCTTTAGTATATAATATGCACTCAGTCCTCACTTTAACTAGTGTCACTATAACGTAATTCGAAATAAAAACCAGTAACTTTTTATGTAGTGCTATCTCGATTTACGTATTAAAAGATTCCGGGTAAAAATTTGATATTGATAATCAGCTTGGCTTCGTGGAATCAGATTTAATTGAGTTGATAAGCGTATAGGGAAATTGTCTTTCTGATGAAGATTTAGTGTAACCGGAACAGGAAACTGTCGGGAGAAGGAGATTCACAAAAGCTCCGATAGAGAACGTAGCCTAATAGTTTCGTATAATACCAGTAAAGAAATAAACTGATACAAACAATTTCATCGAGAAAGACGACATCCCCATGGGCTGTCACGTTATGTATGATCACTATTTGGAAGCCCAGTTGATGTTGCTTACTTACATTATATTATCATTTAATACTTGTTTAATTTCATCATAGTGACATGCAGTCTTTTTCTGAATAGTTTGCGATGTGAGCTAGTATGTCTGTTTTTGTAGCGAATCTTTGGGAATTCCCAAATATCTTTGCATACACGTAACTGCAAATAAGCATTTTTTAAATCAAGCATCGATAACTGTCTCCATCTTTTTTAGAATCTCACCACAAGCATCACTGTCCCCACTATGACTTTTCACGAATTTATTGTGTTCCCTGAAGTCAAGAACAGGTTGAACCTTGTTTTTCTTGTAATGCACCTAGAATAAGAAGAATACCACAGCCGATTTTGAGTGGATGTTATGCCCTTCATTTTCCATCGATCTACCTAAACTTCATATTCTTGTCGCTTAATTGCGTATTCGGAAAATTTGTTCCGCAAGATAGGGGGTTTGTTTTTCCATTTCCAGGATAACGTCACTTGTCTCTGTCAAAACTAGCTGCAAAGTTCTCGTCGTAGATTGTAACTTTTCTTGAATTAATTCCGACATAGATACTCGGGTCCATTCACCAAATTGTACGCCATAATTGTAAATCGAAACCTCCAAGACGTTCAATCGCATCGGGACTGGCTCTCCATGCTATAGTCGATTGCAAAACGTGTGGTAAACCTTGAAGACATCCATCGAAAAGTCATCTGTTAAAGCTTTTTCGATTGTGAAAAGTTTTCTTTGTTCTTCTCCATTAGGTGTCGTAAACGAAAAAGGCTGGTCCATCAAACAGCAATGGAAGAACAAATGAAAACTTTACAATCTCTTTATGCTTGGTCGCTAACTTCAGTTTGTTAAGTCAAGTGAAAAACACCTACTACTTAGAATTATTATTTAATAAATGTATTCGTCGATTAAAACAAATAATATAGTTTTATATCATTTAATCACTATTTAAAACAATATTTTTAAAAAATTATGGGGGTTTTCGGGAGATTATTGTGTAATATGTCTTAGTCATGTTTTGTCTCTAAGATGTTAAAAATCAGTGAATTATCCGAAATTTTTCCTATTAATAAAATGTATGAATGTACAAAATGAAGGTACAGAAGGTTGAATTTGGTGCAAAAAGAATTATTATAAAAACTATATAAGTTTCAAGGAACTTGAGTAAACTACGTTGACCATGTTTAGTTTGAGGAAATAAAGGGCATATCGAAGAAAATAAAAAAATACCTTATAAAATTTATAAGTTTATAACTTTTATTCAAAAGTAACAGTTAAATAAAAGACTGTTCTCTTAAATAAATGGCGTGTGGCCACCGTAGCTATGTAATAAAATAATAGGAATATCTTACTGATTGCATTCCATAATTTCTTGATATTCCTGGCTGTTGTCGTAAATTACCATTTGTTTTAGAATTTTCCTTGTTCTGTTTGTCTAAAAAATATTTTTAACATTTTAAACATTTAAATTATCATGATAAAAATAAGTACAATTAGGAATCAAATCCTGAACAAAATACGATCTCAAAACAAGCTTATTAACAATAAACTTGAATTCCTGGAATTAATAAAGAATTCCAAGATTATACTGTGAAACCAAGTTAAAGACTACCGAGTCCCCACCTATTTACGGTGATGTGTATGCCTATAGGTGGTATATTGAGATGTTTGATCTTATATACTTATGTGATTATATCTATCTATCTATCTATCTATCTATCTATCTATCTATCTATCTATCTATATATATATATATATATATATATATATATATATATATATATATATATATATATATATATATATATATATATATATATATATATATATATATATATATATATATATATATATATATATATATATATATATATATATATATATATATATATATATATATATATATATATATATATATATATATATATATATATATATGTGTGTGTGTGTGTGTATGTGTGTGTATGTGTATTTATGTGTGAAATGAGGAAGCTTTTAAGAACCCGGTAGAGTCACTAGTAAAAAGTGTCGGGACAACCGGGGTACTTGTATGTATAATTATAGGAAAGATATTAAACAACATTTAATCAAAATTACCAATTTTTATTAACTAAAAAATAATACTTTGTAATATTGACAGAGGGCGGTGATTCGGACTGTTATTTACAGTATATGTGATACTGGTATTTGGTAGAACAATTGCCTGAGAAGAAACAACGTAGAAACAAGCTTACGATTGATCACGACACGACACGTTATTAATTGAAGTATAAGATTCAATAAAGAATTTTGAACTAGAAATTTCTCTGATTAATTTGACCTAATTACTTTCTCGGGTTTTATTTCTTCTCCTTTAACTTTCAAATTACCCGATCTTTCAAATATTATACTGATGAAATAGCTATTAAAGTTATGTATTTTCTTTCTCCTTTATAATAATCCACGATTTTATTCTGTTTGACTATTTTATGTCTTTTAATTTTTTATTCTTTGTTACTGATTTTTATTGTATTTGACATTTCTCTATAGTAAATTATTACTATAGGGAATTACTCTATATAGTTCCTTTTATTGGTTTACAAAAGATACGTCCCGAATAAAAATAACGATTACAAATCGTACTTACAATTAAAAAATTACACTACAGGTGGGAATATATGGATATTCGCAAAGTTTTAAATAAACGCTGCTTATATTAGTCAGAAGTGTTTGACAATTTTAAAAATATAAAATCGGTTAATAGTTTACATGTTTTTATGAGGACTATTAAGATTAGAGAACGATTAAATCGTTCTACTTGTGTCGCTTCATTTTGTAAAAGTATTGTGTAATGATATATTTTAAGACTATTTTAAAAAAACCCAGTTAATTATTGTAAATTTTCTCACTTAAATTTATTATTTTTATCCAGCTTTTTCGAAACCATTTCTTTACTTAGTATTGTCTTAATCGGAATTGTTCATTCAAAACGACTAAAATTTGAAATTATTATTACCATCAAATCTATTTTCCTTTTTTTTTATTTTCAATTTATTTTCAATACGACTATAGATCTAATTAGAAGAATATTTAGATTTATTCATGAGTTGTTTCAAGAATATATTGTTAAAACCATAATAATTTTCCAATATAATATATTTAAATTGATATATTGTTTAAATATTCAGATTTTATAATAAATATAGATTTGAAAATAACGTGTTAGTTTAATGACTTTTAATGAAAATGTTACTGGCGACCACGCCGAAATCGCAGTTCTGACAAGATTACAGCAAAGGCAGAAAATTGTGGAATCTTTGCCAAAGAATATTCAAGATTCAATTTATCCAGTGATAAATAAATTTTTTGGAGGAAAAGAAGAAAATGCAAAGGACTGGCTCGTATCTATTGAAGAATTTGTGAAGATAAATTCGCTCAATTTAGGAGCAGCATTCGATTTGTTATAGCATGGAGACGCAAAATAGTTATGGATGGCCTTTAAGGAAGCACAAAAAACTCCGGCCTCAGATCAAGAGATAAAAAGTTGGTTTATTTTAAAATATGTAAAATTCAAAAGTTTTTGCAAAATATCGAAGACATGAGTCTGATAAAGCAGAGATCGGACGAAACGTTTGAAAATTTTGTAATCAGAGTAAGGAAATTAGTGTGCAAAGTTCTTTCCGCAAATCAAACAGAAGACATGATTGTCAAGGATTTTGTAACAAGACGTATGTATTTAGAAAAAGTTAAGGATGCAATTGCAATGTACCCAGAAGTTCTCTTCCAGAAATAGAAAAATTGAATGTAAATTTTGAAAATATTTTACATACAGAAGACACCAGAGAGGTATTTGTATTGGCAGATGATAGGAAAAAATCGTCGTATGCATCGGTAACAAGGAATAAAATTCTAGTAAGGCAGAATTTTCAATCATTTATTAGACCATCAGTTCCTGAGACTAACCGTTATGTCAGTAAAAATAGAAGTTACGAAAATTATGACAATAGACGACATGGTACTGAAAGAAGATGAAGCTCAGAAAGTTTATTGGTTAATGAGAGACCCAATAGGCCTACTGTTTCTTTGAAACATATTGCAAGACGAGTTTACAACAAAGCGAAAGGATTACCGGAACCAGAATTGCGACCTTTACAACACGGTCAATGTTACTGTTGTGGTGAATCAGGTTATATTCGGAACAAATGTCCTTTAAGCAAGTGCTGTTTAATATGCGGTAAAAATGATCATTACATGTAATTATACTATTTCAATATACCACAAATATCCGAATATATGGGATTTTTGAAAAAATACCCAAAAAATGAATTTATTTAAAAAAATACCATAAAAAATTTTAAATTTATAAAATACATAAAAATTAATATCTAAAAATAAATTAAATGAAGTAAAACGAAATAAATGAAGAATTAAATATTAATTTAATTGTTTATCAGTTTGGGACAGGTTAGACGATTATGACCAATTTTATTGCAATTACCGCATTTTATAGCTCTCAGTCTTATAGATTCACCCGAAGATGGGATTCTTGTCTTCTCCCTCGTCTTATAACTTGAACCGCTCCTTCTATAATATTTCTAGGTAGGGTTAAAACGTCAATTGGTGTATCTTATGTCAAATTATGTAGCTGTTTAAAAGCTTTATTGGTTAATAAGGGACTGATAAATTCAGATTCTTATTCTCTAAAACGTTGTATAACCCTACAGACATGTTCGCATGAATAGCCCAATTCTTTATCCATGGAACAACTACAAAATCGTCCTGTTTAATCATAAATTTTGAAATAACTCGAATTTCTTTCTATTTGAACTTCAACAAAGTTGGAATCGGCTTTTGAATTAGTCTTAATGTGCTCTCAACATTTTTATTTTTTAGTACTATCGTATTAATATTATGTTTTATACATTTATTTTCTTTATTTTGATGTGTTTATATTTTCTTTATTTATTTTTTAATTCATTTTTAGATATTAATTTTTTAGATATTATATAATTCTAATAATTTGTTTAGGTATTTCATAAATTCTAATATTTTTTAGGTATTTTTAATTTTGAAAATATTTATAGGTATATTCACCTTCTCCCTTGAAAATAGGTATCATCTTGTCCATGATATGGCCGCGATAGCTTGTAGTTTTATTGACAAGGACCATCATATCTAGTATCGTCCTTTGTTGTTACATTTTCCTTAATTCATATTTTATCACCATCATCAAATTCTCGATTAGTTCGAGAATAATTATTATAGGATATTCTTCTTTCATTCTTTCCTATTTGCATCTTAATTCTTTTTCTTTCTTTATTCATCTATGTGACATATTCTTCCGTAATCAAATATTTGGTTTTCATTTGACTGCCATTCTTTATATACATTTTTTCATATACTACTTCTGCATAAATAAATTTTATATAAATTCCCCTCTGGTAATAACTCTGCCCAGTTTTTATAAATTTTAAATTTTAAGCATCTCGTATTATTCTAAATTGTCTTTCAATTATTCTATTAGCTAAATGAAGATACACAATTGAATACACTATTTGAATTCGATGAATATTCATTAAATCTTTCATTAATTTTGCTTCAAACAATTTTCCTCTGTTACAGTATATAAATTTCGGTGCTTCATATTTCAAAATTCAATTATTTGCTGTTGTTTCTTTAGCTTTCCTTGATAATGAACTTAAAGATATGTATCTACTGAATTGATCCATTATTACCAATATATATCTTTCCCTATGAATTTTGGCTTTTAAAGGTCCTCAAAAGTCAATAAAAATAGTTTCAAATAAGTTTTAGTCTTTGTGATTAACAATGGTTTTTTTTCATTTCTATTATCGATGTCTTTCGTCTTTGACATTCCTAACAATCGTGAATTACTTTCTCTATTTGTTCCCTTTTATTTTCAAAATCAAATGTCTGTGAAATATAATCTTGAGCTTGTTTTGCATCTGCATGCCATAGAATTTTTGATGAGTATGTCTATAGAACATTATTGTAAATTTCAAACTTTGTCTCCTTTTCGAATCTTTCTCTTATGCATTAAGTTTTAAGGAGTCTATTTACCACACTTAACCATTATCTCCTAGCATTAAAGCTAAAACTCATGACTTTAATTTGCTATTCTCTTGTTCTTCGTGAAATCATCATCGACATTGCTATGCAATTCACCTTTCCGGTACCTTCATATTATATCTAGACTACTAAGGTGATTAATTCACGTTTGAAATTGTGATGTAATTGGCTTTTAGGTTTTCAAGTGCAATCATTTTCAATAATTTGTCGATGATAATTTGTGAGTCCCAAATAACTCCTCAGCCTTTTTAAGCACTTTGGTCTTTGTAATAGTTTAATGGCATCAATTTTGCTAGCATCATTCTTATACCTTCTATATTTATAATATAACCTAAATATTTCATTTCTCTCTGAAGAAAATACCATTTTTCTCTGCTTAACTTGAATCCTGAATCTTTGATTCTTTCCAATATATTTCTAACTCTTTGCATATGTTTTACTTTAGTAGTTGAAAATATTAAAATATCATCAAGAAAAATAATCAGCTTCTTTCAAATTCCACTTTATTCATTAGTTTTTAATAAGTCGCGGAAGCGGGACCAATTCCAAACGGTATCCGATTAAAGCAATATTGTTCGTTTTTTGTTGAAATTGCAGATTTCTTTTTTGATTGACCAATTAACTCGATTTGGTAGTATGTGTTACTTAAATCCAATGATGTAACGAATCTGGATTCACTAATTTTCAATGGCATTTTGAATTAAAACTAACTTTAGATCATCTTCTGTCAGGTTGTGTGAAACTACATTTTTTTGCTAACTTTTCAATTTTCTTTAAAGATTTATCATTCAATGAATTTTCGTTTGTAAATAATGTAGATTAGAAATAAAATTCAAAAATATCGAATAATTTCAATCGTAAATTCAATTATGATGGGCAGTCTCCATTATCCAGGCGTAATTGTTGATTTGAACTTAACGTATTCATTGACTGCATGTTCGGTGATCTGACATCGAGTAGGAGTATCAGCAGCACCTTTACGAGATTTATCATTTGTAGTGTGCATTTGATATATAGGAGAAGCATTTCTTTGATCCACAAATTGTTCCAATTCGAGAGTTTTGAGCACATTTTTATTATATATATATATATATATATATATATATATATATATATATATATATATATATATATATATATATATATAAGGTGACCAGACGTCCGCTTTTGGCAGACAGTCCCAATTTTTCACGATTTATCCCGCGTCCCGCAACGTTTTTCAAAAGTCACGACTTTTAGAATTAAGTTAAATTTTATATTTATGAAAATCATTGTTTTGTATTCTAAGAATCCTACGGACTACTAAGACGAACATATTGATTTTCTTACCCAGTTACATTGTATTTGTTTCTCAGATGATACACTTCGTGGTCGTACTGCGTGCTAGGAAGCTAATTAAACAAATAAATATTACAAATCTGCTACTTACCATAGAAAATTAAGGTAAGTAATTTATTTATATATTTCATAAATACATGAATTTTCTTAAAATTAGCTTAAAATACTCGTAGTCTTCAATTTTATATTGATAACAAAAAGTATATCACTGACCCTAATCTTAAAAGAAATTTTAGAAAGAAATATAAAGATAAGATTTTGCAAATATTTTAAGTTAATCAAACTAATAATATGTCAAGGAATAAAATATTATACAATTTTTTATATATATAAATTGTATTTATGTTAAAAATCAAAAAATATTACCATATTATTTTTATTCTATATGAAAATATTTGTTGAAACCCCCTCCTTCAAAGTTGTCCCGCTTTGCCCATCTAAAAATCTGGCCACCTTATATGCATATTAAAACAATGTATTTTAATTAATTTAATTTAATAATGTATTTGCAATTTAATCATTAAATTAATATATTTATTAATTTGAAAGTCAGTGTAGGAATATGAAACTAATTCGTACAATATATTTATTGAAAGTGACACGGAATTGACCGATCACAGAAATATCTTCTCCAGTAGTCAAGGCTTTCATGAGAGCTTTGGTACCTGATCTGGTGATTATTTCAAGATTGATGATGAGTTTAGCTTTGGTCATACCGACTACAGTATCGTAGGATGTCAAAGTATTGGAATCTTTATCTGGAATGACTTAAATCATTAGATCATTTTGGCCATCCATGACTGATGGATCAGTCAAGTTCTTGTAATGAACTTTTTCAAGGGCATCACTGGCATTGGGAATCAATCCTCTAAGGAAAATTTATTTGTTTGAATAGAAGGTGTTGATGATCGAGCTCATCAGCTGAGAGATCTCAGCTTGGAAAGCAATGGTTTCAGCTTCACGAATGTTTGACATTTTTTAATAGATTTTTAATGAGAATTAACAGTGGCGATGTTCGAAAGAAGCATATATTAATTAAGTGAATTTTTTTAGAATATTTAAACAATCATTTTAATTTAATTAATTCAATGGTGTATTATGAATTTAATTATTAAATTGATATATTTTTTAAGTTGAAAGTCAAAGGCATTACAATAGCCCCCGCCGAAGTACGCGGAGCGTATCGAGAGATAAAATGTGATGTTGACAGTGGAGGCAGTCGCTGAAGCTCATAATTTGAAAGGTATTGAAGGAGTTTATGTATTCATCTGGAGGAAAATGGTGGATTTTCTTGAAGGGGTTGAACATTTGGCTTGTCTGGTAGGGTTTTCCATTGTTCCATGTCTTCTAGTATGTCTTCGTTTATGTTTTAATCTTTGTGATATGATTGTTTGGTATTTTGTCGTATTCAAGGGTGCGAAAGGATGGTTTTAATCTGGAAAGGTTGACCATGACGTTGTGAATCTCTAGTTTTGCTGTATTTTATGATGCAAAATGGACCTTTGAATCTGGGTTTGAGGTTCGAAGAGTCGATTGTTTTCATTCATGCTTGGGTTGCTGAGGAAAGGGACTGTGGTATGTATGGTTTGTACAACGTGGAATATGTGAATGACGGATTAGTATCTAAATTTAAAAGATGTTTGCGTGTGAGATTGATCTCGTCTAATGGTGAGTCATTGTAAAGATCGATGGGTTCGTTGGGCATGTAAATGTTGGATCCAAACAAAGGTTTTGAAAGAGACACGCCACTTTAACTATTTGGTGTCTTGTGCCATCCTAGTAAAACAAATGATAATACTTTGACCCATGAAGTTGACGTTGAGAGTATTCTGAGGAATGCTTTCAAAGTCTGATGAGCGCGTTCGACGAGACCGTTTGTTTGAGGATGATAGGAGCTGGTTCTTAAGTGTTTGATGCCAAGATTGGATGTAAGATGTTCAAAAAGATCTGATTCGAATTGTGCTCCTTGCTCAGTGATGATAGAGGTTGAGATTCTATAACGTGAGAACCAGGAGGATACTAAAGCTTGTGCGATCATGTGAGCGGTGATATCACGAACAGGAATGGCCTCAAACCAGCGTGTTTTCTGATCGTCATTGTCAGGATGTAACAAAATCCGTCGTCTGCTGGGAGCTTGCGGACTAGGTCAATGTGAAGTGTGTCGAATCTGAACCCGTTGGGAAATGGATGGTTGGTTGTGTTGTTGACAGCCTTCACATTCGGACACCCACTGTTTTACATCTTTGAATAATGAGAACCATGTGACTTTTTAGTGTAGGAGGTGGTATTTCGGGAACATCATCGATATGGATGGAAACTGATGATAGGCTTTCAAAGGTCTAAAGTAAAAAATATGGTGGATTGTGAAAAACATGTTAATAAATTTTTGATAGGTGGCATTTGGTATGCGTCATAAACAGTCACTTGACTGAGTTGACGATAGTTGCCACAAGACCTGAGTGAATCTTCTTTCTTTGTGACTACGTGTATTGGTGACGCCCATGGTGATGAAGAAATGCGGATAATGCCTGCATTCTCTAGGCTGATAAATTCAGCTTTGACTGCGTCGAGTTTGATGGGTGGGCGAGGTCTGCTCGGTTATGTTGTTGTATGCACGGTAATGTGTGGATATAACGAGTCGATAGAGTTTTAGGTGATATTGTAGAGGATTTAGTGATGAGGTTTGGGTATGTGGTTGAGATTATCTCGATCGAAAAAACCGTGTACTCGATATCTGACATGGGTTTATTGCGTTCCGTCATGGAAGTAGATTGAATAGAGCTGAGTTGGGTCGTTGGAGATGTCTGCGTAGAGATTGCTGTTACGTTTGTTGATAAATTTGCAGGTATAGGTTTGAGGTGTCGGTTTATAGTGAATAGTCGTTGATTTTTGCAGTCTATCATGAGGGATTGTTCGCTGAGGAAGTCTGAGTCTAGTATTGGATGAATTGTGTCTGTTATGTGGAAGTTGTGAGTGAAAGTTGAATTCAATGTCGGTAGCGTGAATGAAAGTTTTTTTGTTCCCAAAAATTGAATCGACGTGCCGTTGGCTTCCAAGAAGGTGAAAGAAAATTTGAGGTCTAGAGTTATTGTTGTTGGAAGGATCGAAAATGATGAACCGGAGTCGACGAGGAAGTGAATTGATGAGCTGGAATTGTAAATTGCTTCAACAGTAAAGATGTTGTTTATCGCGATGGCGCCGCTTGAAAATCCAGGGTTCACGGACGGCGAAGTTAGTTTTTTGGTGGGGAATTGGAGTCGTTTTTGTCGTATTATTTTTTTATGAATCGTAACTCAAACAAAGTCTGAAGTAATTTAAGTTAAGGGCATACAAAAGCTCCACTGGTTAGAGAAAATGATTCATACGTTACCATTCTTCATATGCTAACTTCATTAAAAATGAATTTTTCATAATTATTCCCATGTCATTTGTGGGGGTTATAATCACCTTATCATTCAACAATGAAGATTCTTTAATGTTCAAGTTCTTAAATTCCGGGTCAATTAACTCAGTTAAAATATTTAAATATCTAACTTCCTAACATAGGCTGTCCGTAAAATTAATTTTTCCGTCCTCCTCTACAACTTACCCATTTTCATCCTTTATAAAAGTAAAAAATTCAGAAAACTTGTTTTCCTTAATATCTGCTTTAATACATTCCTTCATAACATTTATCCAAATCGATTTCGTTTTTGTTTATATTAAAATCGCCTTAAAAATATACATATTTTTGGGGGTATAAACTTTTGTAATTTTAATAATTAGTAATTAAAATATAATTAGATCTACTTACGGCGTTAAAACCATAAGCGAAGGTATATAACGAAAATGAAGCAATGAAGAAGCTCAAGTTTCAGGATCCATGCGATAAGCTAATGAAACTGAAGAGCAGACAACAACACTTAATGAATCTCAAGGGCAATCATTCTATCACGTCGGAGTTTATCTTCCTAGATCTGTTTTTGGCCATGATCAGTTGTACGCAACTGAAATCACGATAATGAAAAGTTTATTGATAATAACATTTTGTGTCAAGGTACATTTTTAGAAAACACTAAAATTTATCAAAAATATATTATTTAAAGAATTGTTAAAATTAAGTATACAAAAGAATACATTATGAAATAAATAAAAATACCTTCATAAAAGAGAATAAAATTAAATTTTATACTGCTAGAACGTGAAAATAACTAATTAATGTAAACCTGAAATTCAAACGGAGAAGAGCCGTTATTTTTTATTGTCTTTTATTGGTTAATTAAGGAAAATTACTGACTTGGTGACTTTTACTTGATAGTGATTGGTCAATATTTTCCAAATTTTCGTAATAATGAAAAATATTATATATTAGACAATAAATAAGTAAACCAACTTTGTAATTCATTTTGTGTTCTAAAAGTACGGAAAAATAAAAATAAATTCAATTCATAATAAATATTACTCCCTGTGTTCTTTTTTAATTCGAATTATCCCGCATCCAACGAGTATACCAGAAAGGATTGTAAATAAAATCCCTATGAGACACAGTATAACTATACCAAGAGGCGATTTGTACCATAAATGATTCTCCAAACTTGGAATCTCGTATCTCTGTATGTTAGTGATATTTATATTTGTTAAGTTAGACAATGTTTGGAACTTCGCGTCCATTTCGATTCTGGCATATTTCCATGCTGATAATAATGTACGCGCATCAATAAAGATTTTACTAGTGTCGTTGGTCACATTGGATGTTGAATCAACAATTCCATAATAAGAGGCTTCTTTCGATAAACTATTAATATATGAAATATTTATTTAGGACATTATTACATATATTTATATTTGAATCCGACCAATTTAACCACCGGACCGACTTCTATGTTGACTTTAATTAGGTATTAATGTTAGTTCCGTTCACATACTTCAAAATACGAAACATCATATAGAAAATGCACTTTTTTCGATTCTTTTGCGCCTTCAAATAAATCTCCATTACATTTGCGATCAGTAAATTCATCATCCAGAGCAGTGTTTCTCTACCATAAAACTTATTGCGGACCGGTGATAATATTATTGTATTTAAAAAATTTTTTATTGTTAAAAAAACTGAAAACTAAATTGAGCAATAAATATTTATTATATATTAATCAGTATTGATTTATTCTCTACCAATCTCACATTTGTGCAGTTTCTTTTCTCTCGATTTATATTTTTAAGTTTTTCGCTGACTAGTCAGATTAGACCTACGGACTGATGGTTGAGAAACACTGATCTAGGACACATTGATGTATAATGAAGGTGTTGGCCTGACACGCACACAGGAATTATTTATGTTAAAAATCCTGGTTCAGTTCAAAGGTTTTTGGTGTATGGAGAAGAATCCAAGGATTTAGTTTTATCTTGAAAACTTTCGAACACCCCTTTTAAAATTTAGGCATTTAATATTA
This sequence comes from Schmidtea polychroa, assembly GCA_959609185.1. Lineage (NCBI taxonomy): Eukaryota > Metazoa > Platyhelminthes > Tricladida > Dugesiidae > Schmidtea > Schmidtea polychroa. Next base: position 5,353 of record CAUHTR010007541.1, on the reverse strand, counting down.
ACAATAATAGCCTATTCTATTAATTTTTATTAAAAATCATTTTGAGTTCAGTGGCTATTTATATCATAAACATCAGTTTTGGTTGTTCATTAAATATTTTATCCTTTTGTATGAAATGCTTGTATTTATAAAAATAGTATATTTCTATAAATTATTTTTAGCATAAAGCATAACATTTATCAATGTAGTTCTTGCCATAATTTTAATTTCTAAGCATCTCGTTGGTAACTAAGTTGGTAACTTACCTTTATTATATAATATATAATAATATATAAGTAGAGGGATAGCGGCCCACTAAACCAGCGGCCCTCTGGGACAAAGACATACCCCCTATTTCCATTTAGGTAATGCTCACAAGGGTACTGCTCACACTCAACAAGTCACAAGAGTACTGCTCACGCTCAACATCTCACAAGGGTATTAATATTATTATTATTATTCTAACATTATTATTACTTTATTATTATTATTTTCAAGGTCATATTATTATTATTTTTCAAAATATTATTATTTTCAAGGTCATATTATTATTTTTCAAAATATTATTATTTTCAAGGTCATATTATTATTTTTCAAAATATTATTATTTTCAAAGTCATATTATTATTTTATTTTTGTTTTAATTATCGATTACGTAATAATTTAATTTTTGTTTAAATCGTTGATTATATAATAATATTTTTATTTTTGTTTTAATTATCCATTAGTTAATAATTTAATTTTGTTTAAATCGTTAATTATATAATAATATTTTTTTTTGTTTTAATTATCAATTACATAATAATTTATTTTTGTTTAAATCGTTGATTATATAATAATATTGTTTGTTAAAATTATCGATTATATAATAATTTAATTTTGTTTAAATCGTTTATTATTTAATTTTTTTTTTGTTTTAATTATCGATTACATAATAATTTAATTTTTCATTATTATTGGGAAAGATATTAACGCCCGCGCGTAAGATGTTATTTTCAAAATTATTATTTTCAAAGTTTTAATCATTATTATTATTATTATTATTATTAATATTTTAAAATTATTATTATTGGGTTGGATTTAGTGAAGGTTCAGTTAATATGGTAATATATGATTTTTAAGGGGGTATTTAAAGGGTAAAAATATTTGGTGAGGGATCGGTTAAGGTGGTCATGTTTTGAAATCTCTATTTAAATCGACAATGTTCTTATTGGTAAAATTTTCAAGTGAAATAGTCAGTATTTAGCTATGAATTAATAATAATTCCAGTGAAATTATATCGTTTTAGAGGTTTATTAGGTCGTGATGAATGTTATTGCACAGTAATTTATGTTTTAGAACCAGTTTTTTATTAATTATCCACTGTTTTATTAAGTCGTTTAGGGTTAATGATCACTTGGTTTTGACAATGAAATATTTGAAATCTTTAGAATTAATTGGGATTGATATCAAAGGCTTTAAATTATTTTATTTAAGAAGTTATTTTATTCATTGTGGGGATATCAGTGACAAAACTTGAGAAATATTGACTTAAAAGTTGGAAATCGACAACAGCTAAAGAAAATTGATCTTTATTGAAGGAATTTTATGATTTTAATTTGATTTCTAGAAATTAAATCGGTTGAATATTAAGGGTAAAGTACGGAATATTGTTATCGGATGGATAAATCTTTCAATGATATTTTTCTAAATTACCTTTGCTAAATATTATTTTAAATGACTAAAAATGACAAAGTTAACCAATATTCTTAAATTATTTGCACAAAATATCCCTATTTTGGTAAAAGTTACTCAAAAAATCCCTATTTAAAAATGTTAACCATATATTTCTCACAAAGATATATTACACTCAATGATCATCTCATTAAATTAGAAAAGAATTGTAACCCTATATTTCTAACTAATAAGCACCTTAATTGGGTTAAATGATAACCAATTGATCTTGTTTCTATTATGACTCCTTTTTGACTAGAACAAAGACAGAAATTTACTCCAAATGATAAAGACTTTCTACCAAAATTATCAATGAATATATTTTGTTATTAATGATTATACATATCTCACTAAATTACCTAAGAATTTTTAACTAATATACATATGCCTTAATTAATATACCCTTGCGACATGTTGAATGTGACCAGTACCCTTACGACAAATACACATAGGGGGACAGAATATTTTGTCGGATAAATTCAGACTATATATATAAAAACTTACAATATGCTATGGCTTTTATTGATTAATTTGTTGTATATTGATACATCAAAATGTCAGATAATATTTATAAATTAACTAAAAAGTACACAAAAATACTATATTACCTAAGAATTCAGTTATGTTTCTAGTTAAATAATTGAAATAATTGGTATATGTATCAACTATATAAAAATTGTTATGAATCCAAGAATATTTTAATTAAATGGTACAGCCAAAAACTAGGGATTTCTAACTAAATTGGTAAATTTATCTGGAAATATTTTACTTAAGAAATTCCTATATTTAAAATAACCATGTACCTTTCACTAAATTGCCAAAAAATTTGCTATATGGTATTGTTGAATAAAATAATAATAAAATTAAAAATAATTATGTCAGGGTATGAAAAAATAATATAATTGTATGACTAATAAATTTGCAATACAAGTGCATAATTAACAAAGACTTTGCAATAAATGGGCATGATTAACAAAAACACTAGAAATATTATCTTTACATTTTGTCGAAGATGATTATGGCAGTAATATCAGAGGAGAATCAATGGACAGAAGAAAAGCATCATTTAGTCATTTTGATTTATAATAATTGTAAATATAATTGTATATATAATTGTAAATTTCCATATATATAAATAACACTATATAAAAAAAAAATTAATAGAAAAATTAAAACAAAATGAATTAATAATAAATGTGTTTTAATCAAAAAGTATTACAATAAAACAATAAATTTATAAAAAAATAAATTAAAACATTTATTTCCGAAACAATAATAACCGATACATCCAGCATCTTCATGGTTCTTGCGAAGATCTTTTTCCATTTTGATGAACTCATGGGTATATTTCAGTTTGAATAATCTAAAAATAATATTATAAATACTATTCCCTTCATCATATCATCACTATTTTGTAGTTGCGCCCAATATATTTAATTACAAGATGATTTCATATTATTCAATGTTTGAAAATTTCCTATATTATAGTACCGTCATTATGTATGGTAATAATTCATTTGACTTTGATATTGTATTGATTTGTATTGAGAACTTACATGTATATAGTATGATATTAATTAATCAGTATTGAACAGGTTTGACAATTGCGAACATTCTTCTCGTGACACTTAGAACAAACAATTACGTGACCACATGGTAAATATAAAACCGAAACTTGATTTTCTTTATAAATTGAATAAGTTAAATACTTTTTCTTAACATCGTTCAGTTTTTCTGTTAGCTTATTTTCAATCAAATCGGTTTTTGCGTATCCATTCATAAATGAATCTACTATATCCCGGTTTTAACCTTAAATATATGCAACTCCAAAAGTATTCATTCAGTGAATCGTTGTTTACCACTGTTTTTTCCTAAATACATTAAATAACTAGATAACTTCAAAATGCATTTATCATAATTAAATAAATTAATCAAATATTCGATAGAGGAATGTTTGAAAATCTTTAAAATATTTATGATTTCCTTATCAGTGTAAGTATCATAATTATTTATAAAATCTTCAACTGTGTTGTTGAAAAATTTTAATGAACGCTTATCTTCAGAATAGGTTGGACTTAATTTTTCCTTATTTCTAGTGGGATGTCCTTGCTATAAATGACATATATAAAAAATATTGACAAATAATAAAGGTTAACCAAATGTGTTTTGTGATTTACACATTCATATTCACAGTTTACTTGTAGAAATCATCAGTAATAAATAAATTTCTTAATAACTAAATTACTTTTGTTTTTACATTTATAAAAATTGAGATAGCCAAACCAAATTAGAGTTTTCAAAATGTAGAAATCGTAACCATGATTGAACCTTCAAATTTCTAAGTAACATTATATTGTATAACAATAATAATAAGCATTGACTAGTACCCTTGCAACCTGTTGAGTGTCAGCAGTATCCATAGAGGGACAAAATATTTTGTCGGATAGACTAGTAGTATATATAATAATAATAATAATTATATACTTTGAAAATAATTTTGAAATTGATAATAATAATATTTTATAAATAAAATAAGAATTTTGAAGAAAATAATCATGAAAAATATTGAAAATCGTGAAAATGATGAAAATATAGAAAATGATGAAAATGTTGAAAATGATGAAAATGTTGAAAATGATGAAAACGTTGAAAATTATGAAAATGTTTCTGAAAATGTTGAAAATCGTGAAAAATATTGAAAAGATGAAAATATTGAAATGATGAAAACGTTAAAAATTATGAAAATGTTCCTGAAAAATAATCAACAAATATTGAAAATCGTAAATTGATGCAGAAATTAAGTTTATGAATATTTAAGTAAATAATAATAAAACATCGAAAATAAAATAATAAGAACTTCGCAAATAATAATAATAATAATAATAATAATAATAATATATAATAATAATAATAATAATAATAATAATAATAATAATAATAATAATAAAATTATAATAATAATATTGATAAAAACTTTGAAAATAATTTGAAAAATAATTCTTTGAAAATAATATTTTGAAAAATATTCGATGAAAAGTTTCTGAAATAATCATGAAAATGTTGAAAATCGTGAAAATATTGAAAAAGTAGAAAATTGTTAAAATTCATGCAAATGATTAAAATGTTTAAAATCATGTAATTGACGTAGAAATTAAGTTTTATGAATATTTAGTGAATAATAATGAAACTTCTAAATTAAAATAATAATTAGAACTTTGCAAATAATAATAAAAATAATAATAATAATTCCTTGAAAATAATTCTTTGAAAATAATACTTTGAAAAATATTCGTTGAAAAGTTCCTGAAATAATCATGAAAATGTTGAAAATCGTGAAAAATGTTGAAAATCGTGAAAATATTGAAAATGTAGAAAATTATGAAAATAATGAAAATTATTAAAATATTCATGCAAATGATGAAAATTGTTGAAAATCATGAAATTGACGTAGAAATTAAGTTTTATGAATATTTGCAATAATATTAATCATAATAATAATAATAATAATAATAATAATAATAATAATAATATAATAATAAGAATAATAATAATAATAATAATATATAATAATAACTTTGAAAAACTGTTTGAAAATAAGCTAACGGAAATATTACTTTGAAAAATATTTGATGAAAATGTTCATGTAACTAATGAAAATGTT
>CAUHTR010007540.1:146266-179084 GCA_959609185.1 Schmidtea polychroa | reverse complement strand
AATAAAATAAAATCAATGAGGGTCCCTAGGAGAAATTAATTACAAAAAAATAAAATTAATTAAAAATTAATTAGATAATATGAGAACCCAAGATAATGAGAATCCCGAGACAATGGAAAACCCGAGCGATGTGAGAGAACCTGAATGGTCAATCAAATTAGTAGATGCAATGAAATTAGCCGATGAATAATTAAATTAGGGCAAGTCGTCAAAGGAGACGAGCAAATTCCTCAAAATAATTAGAGCGACAAGATGATGACCGGGGGAAATTGGATCCGAAATAATTTGGCACAGTAAAATGGGTATAAAAGCGACCGGCAAGTAAACAGAATTGCCAGTGGGTCAAAGAAACGTGAAATAATAGTTAGCAAGAGTATTAAAAGGAAAAGTTGAACTTAGTGATAACTGAATATTTTCAAATCGAGCGTACCAGAAATGGACATCGTCCTTTGAAAGATTAATTCCTGCGCAAGTGCAGATTTATATTGAAAGGTGCAGAAGAGTTGTAAAAAGTTGTGGTTGTTTCATTAAAGAGTATAATCGATAAAAGTGTAATTGTATTAGTCTCGAATAAAGATTATTGTGTTGGGTTTTTAACTTAATTTCAAAAAAACACAAAGGAGTCAGACAGTGATACTTGCACAAAATACCCAAAAATTATATCAATATCATTTTTATTATGTAATTGTATTTTCTAATTTTAAATTTTAATATTTTTTCTTACGGCGTGCAATGTTTGAAATGCAATAACATTTGCACTATGAAATATAAAAAAATATTAATATATCCGATATTAGGGAACCAAAAAACAAACCCTGACCCCCTCTCTCATCTTTTCTCAAGAATCCTCCCCTCCTTATTCTCTCCCCTTTCCAATACGAATATTGCGCATAATATTGATCACAAGTGCAATCCGTCAATAAACAATTGCAATAAATAAATAACACTAACCAATTCGAGACCGAATAGACGAATCAATGTTCATCTAGATTATTCTCGCTAGGATTTGTTGGCATTTATTTACACTAATTCATTCTCATCAAATTTAAATAGTTTAATTTCTCAAAACACAAACTTTACGGCGCAATTGATGTTTGTTATTGTTTGCTGAAAGAGATTTCCGCCAGATTTTTCGTTTCTCTGAATTATTGATTTGAAATTTTCATTGAAATTCTCCTCGTTGAAATCGATTTTGTTAATGTAAGTATTTTTTTGTTTATATTAATTCATATTTTAACATAGTTTTTTAATAAATTTTATTATTATTATTATAATTATTATTATAATTATTATTAATAATATTAATAATAAAATTTATTGATAAATTTCTATTAAATATTTCTTTAATAAATTTAAATTACTTATATTTATTGATAAAAGAAATTCGAAAAATAAAGAATTCAAAATAAAATATCACCAAAAATTGTTTACATCATCATTTGTATCAAAAAACTGATTAGTGAGTCCAGTTTTATCTATGAAAAATATTTTTTATCATTATTTCAGATTGGATAAATATTAGTATTTATTTAACTAAATAAACAAAAATATTGATTTAAAGCTTGAAGCGAAAAATAATAAATTTCAAGTTGCATTTAATTGACAATTGAAAAATATAAATATTAATTAATTTATAATAAAATCAAATTTAAATTTAAAAAAATTAATAAAATATAAAATCGATTTAGAAAGTAGAAATATTAGTTGAATAATTATTTTTATATAAAATAATTTTAGTTTTATCAAAAATTTATAATAACCATAAAATTTTAATTTTATTAAAAATAATCTAGAAATTTTAAAAATTAAATTTTGTCAATATCCATGGAAAGAAGTAAAAATATTCATAAAGTTCTTTAAATTTTAAAATTATAATAAATTAAAAAAAAATAAAATTTGTATTAATAAAAATATAATAATAAAAATAATTTAGTTAATAAATTCCATCGAAATTTGTAGAAGAATTATAGTATTGTTGTATAGACTAGTAATTATTATATTGGTGGCCACGAACCCTCAATAATTCTAGGAATGTTCAGCGGGATCTGCTAAATTAAGAAAAGCCATTGATAACAAATCTAACAAAAATCTTTATTTTGGAAAAACAAATTTCAACACCAACTGAACCGGCTATTAGGTGAGGCATAACCGTTAAAACTTTAAGAAACACTGATTTAGACCATTGTTTAAACTGTATGTATACTGAAACGGTCTAATTCAGGAACTTTGCATTAGCTTCAGATATAGTATCAAGTAACATACATTTAGCTAAATGATATTTTATCATTTTAATATTTTTTAACAGAAGCTGCGGAGAAGTACAATTTGACAAACAAATTTAAAAAGACCTTAAAGAAAATTAATGTGTGAAATTTGAGCTTAAGATCAAGAAGTGGACATTGTTAATACATTTTGCGGAATATTTATTAACTAACTAATGAATAATTGTTATTTGTTTGGCAAAATTTGGCAAATCGAAAAGCCCGAAGAGTAAGACATCTGTGTTGAATTGGGGAAAACATTGATGAATAGTCGTATTGAAATGAATAGTAATGACCTTTCCCTAATGACTGGGATAAACAAAGCAAAAAACTTTCAAATTTTCTTTAATAAAAATTACAATTTAAAACATGTCAATTCATAAAATATTCAAAAAAGATAAGTTTATTAAAATAATTGTTCATGTCAATATCCTGTATAAAAGCCATAAATCCAAAAAGAGTATTGCAATTAAACGGGTCATATGAATCTTAAAGGCACCGTTAAATTTTCCTGTGAATCTCTCTGTTGACTTTATTTACTTGTCCCATGATTACGACAATAACCAAAATCTTACTCTTCCTGCTTGACATTTTAATCATAGCCAATATGAATTATGTTATTAAAGCAAGGGCTACATAATGACATACTGAGTGAAAGACAACATGTTCAAAGATAAGCAAAATAGTTTGTGCATTACACCAAAACAGATGTAGCTGAAAATTCATATGATTTTATTTTATCTCTATGTTGTTCAAAATCTTCATCTCCTTTGCAATAAATTCAGGAGCAAACTCTGCTCGTCTTTGATTAATTATATTATTAGTCTTGATTTTCCTTTTCTGATATTTTTTTCTTTTAAAGCTTCAACCTTAACCTTCGTTGCTTTCTTTGCAAATTTACCACTAACTTTTTGATGCCACAATTAAATTGAAAATATCAACTAATTTCAACTTGCTAAAAATATATTAATGTAAGAATAAAATTAATTGTAGACCTAAATATCGAAAAATTAATGGTCCATTTTTAATAAAAACACTAAGACGCCAAAGAAATGAAATATATTTCAAGGAAATTATCTTCATCGTTAGTCTGCCATCATAATTTGTGTTAAAGGTTATATACGGAAACAATAATTATGATTTAATGAGTCAATTAAATAATATTAATAAATTCGTTGCTGATTGAATGTTAATTTTAGGGGATTGGCATTTAATCGTTAATGTCTAACATATATTCTTTCTCACTTATTAATAAAGTTTTTTGTGCTCAATAATATTACTCACACCTCTCAACTGGTTATGTTTCTTAGCCCGTTCGTCGAAATGACGGGAAGTCTATCTAATGTATGTGACATTGCATTCATTACATGATTAATTAATTTTATTATTTTAATATTTTATTAGTTCTCGCTTTATTTAAACAATGAGAACTTTTAACAAACAAAATCAAATAATTCATCTAATTCTTTCATTCTCGATCTGTCAATGACAACCTAATAAAATTAATTTAAACTAATTTCTTCTGATGTAGAGCTTTTTATCTCGTACCATGACCTTGGAATTTAATAGTGATTTATTTTTATTTGATTATTTTAATGTTATATTTAAATTATTATTAAATATTTAATAATTGAATAATTTATTAAAAAACTCAAAAACTAATACTCTGAAAGAAAAAATGATAAAATAATGAGATAATTAAAAATTTATAAGGTTTTTACAGAATTTATTCCTATTTTCTGCATTCATTTTCGATGTCTGATAAAGATTATGTTATTAAAATTTTGCAACTCTCGTCAAGTAATTAACAAAATTTAACATATTTTGATCAAAAAAATTATGCAAATAATATTTGAAGAGATTCAATTAAGGTGTTTAATGTCGATTTAAACAAGTTTTCTAATGCAAATTTTTTGTTACAAATCTGAATTAATTAGTTTTGGTGATTGAGAAATTTAGAAAAATTCTATTTATTTAGATTATTTCAAATAGGGTGAATATTTAAAAATTATTAATTATAATTTTAACAATAATTTTTAAAACCTTACAAATAAAAGGCCTGTGCTTTTGAGGAGTTAACAATATTTTCTAGCGTATTTTGAAAAACTCTAACTTATTAAATGGTCTTTTCGTCCTTAAACACCATTAAAAGATGCAATAATGTTACAGTTATTTTTCTTTATAATTATTATAAATTATCTCCCAAATCATTTGTTTTGCTGTTGAACTAATTTCGGTAATTATTTTGTAAGATAATTGTTGTTATATGTTTTGAAATATATAAAATACATTTTAAATACGAATTTTGACTTATAGGCATTTAAAGGTTCATGAATAAGTGAATAATGGCATTATTTCAACTCATTATAGAATTAGTACACTTTTCGTATCATATAAAGTTTGAGAAAACTTCATTTAGCTTTGTCAAAAATGTTTACTAACTTTACTAGCGTAATTTCTTGGTTTTTTTCCTGTTGAAATTCATAACAAGATAATGTAAGTTTTATGTTTCAAATTATTTATGTGTATCTTTTATATAAAAAGTACTTATAACAATTTATATATTTATAAATTTAATTAATTTGCTGTAATAAGTGTTTGACTGTTCGACTGGGGTGTGGTCATTAAATTAAATACAAATCTTTTAAAGTTTTATATAAAAAACTTTAATAATAAATGAGAAAGAATTTTATGTGAGGCGTTGTTTATTAAATCACAAATGAAACAGTTTATAAATCCCACAGTCAAATATTTACACTATCAAAATCTTGTCTAAAGAATTCTAATAAAATATTCAGGTTATTTTTAAGGGAAACAATGCCTGTTTTATTTTTTTCTTTATTGATATTTTTCTAATAAATTTACAATTATAATTAATTTTCTAATTATTTAACTCAATATTTGAATTAAAAAACAAAAAATAAATTGAATATATCTCGAATTTGTTAAAAATGATTATTTAAACAAATATTTACTAACAAAAAAGGTAGTAATAAAATGGTGAGAAAAAAAATTCGAATAAATTTTCGACGAAGAACTGTTGTTGAGAATTATATCAATACTATTATAAGTATTATTTTTGTCATAATAATAATAATAATAATAATAATAATAATAATAATAATAATAATAATAATAGTAATAATAATAATAATAATAATAATAATAATAATAATAATAATAATAATAATAATAATAATAATAATAATAATAATAATAATAATAATAATGTATAAAGTAATGATTTCTTGGCAACAGCATTTATTATTTAAAACAATAAAGTAATAATTTAAATTTCGATAAAATAATAATTAATTTAAATTTCAAGATAGTCCTTGTCTTATAGTCGAAAATTTTTTCATTAAATACATTATTCGCAGCAAAAGGCTTAAATTATCACTTTATTGTTTTAAATAGCAATAATGATAATAATAATAATAATAATAATAATAATAATAATAATAATAATAATAATAATAATAATAATAATAATAATAATAAAAATTATGATAATAATAATTAATAAAATAATAATAACAATTATTATTATTATTATTATTATTATTATTATTATTATTATTATTATTATTATTATTATTATTATTATTATTATTATTATTATTATTATTATTATTATTATTATTATTATTATTAATATTTCAATTGCTTAGCGACATAAGAAAATTCCATATTATGGTAGTGTGATAGATATAATATATATAGTAATATAGAGGTATGCACATATAGAATAGATAATCTGGCATTATTATTGTCTGTGATCACTGCCATAGTTAGTATTTGAATTATTAACCAAAGAGAGTAAGACAGAATATTGATCAATAAATTTTCTGCTACACTCGATTTGATTAGTTAATTCTTAAAACTGTTTCGAAATGGATTTTTTAATTTCTAAACGGATTTATCTAAAATTCTGTTGAGCATTCTTGTTATTTTCTTCAATTTATCATTGTTTTGTTTGAATTGTCTTGGGACTTTATTAATGTGAAATGACAAATCATTACATTCAGATGTCATCCGATCAATATAGTCGATCAATCGAGTTGGGTGAAGTAACACCCGACATAAAAGTCGATGGAAATATCGAAAATCGAAAAATGATTGCCTCAAATTCACCCGAAATCGATCCGATTTTCAAAGGACTCCGATCAGAACATCGTAAAATGTCTTGGGAAAAGATTTTGTTAATTTTGATTTTTATTATCACGATAATTTTGCTGTTGCTTCTTGTTGTTTTATTGTCCTCCACCATGGGAACCAAAAGGATAATAAGCAATCAAAAAAATGAATTGGGTAATTATGGGATTATTTTTTAAAAATATTTTTCTTAATAATTTAATTCATATTTAATTTTGTTAAAATAATTTTTAATTTACAAACATTTTTTAGTTATTTTAATAAATAATTTTAATAATTTAATTTAAATATGTTTATTTATTATCAGTAAATATTCATAGATAATATTATTTTATTTACAAAATGTAATGAATTGGGTAAATAAATGCAAATGTTATAATTTATTAGGTAAACATTTTTGTTTATTTTTTATACTATAATATTATTTTTCATTTACAATTGTAATGAATTGAGTAAATTAATGCAGATTTTATCATTTATCTACCACGTTTTTGTTTATTTTTTATATTATATAATGTGACCTACTTGAATTATGTTATATTTTGTTATGTTAAAAGTGATAAACCTCAATAAAATCAACAGTCAAAAGATGTGCTGTAAAAACTGCTGAAATGAGTGTTTGTGTAAAATTGTTAATATTAAAAACTAAATAAATACGTTTTCATTAAATTATAAGAAACAGTATATTACAAATTCCAGAGAAATTCTATCATTATCATATAACTATTATAATAACTAATAATAATTAAAAGATAATAAAAAATAGAATAAATTAATAATAATAATAATAATAATAATAATAATAATAATAATAATAATAATAATAATAATAATAATAATAATAATAATAATAATAATAATAATAATAATAATAATAATAAATAATACTGAAAATTTGTTTTACACTGTGTAGCAGTTTAATAAATTGGTCCTTTGGTCCTCAATGTACGAGTCAACATGTTACGTCAATAGCGCAAATTTCAATGAATGAGTTCTATAATTATGCTTGCGTTAAATACATCAATTATACCATTTGATATCTGCTCGTCTTCTAATACCATATTTGATTCAATGTTACTCATAACTTAATGTAATAATTCATTTCAAGTAGCATTTATTTCATCACCATTTGAAATATCAACGGACTCAAAATTTCCAGTCATTTCATCAACAATGCTCCTGGAGATATCATTATCATTAATTCTATTTTCTATAAGCCACTATTAGCAGTTTGAATTTCACTAAAGACCTATTCCTTGCGCTTTAGATGGGAATGTCTCAATATATTTCTCTTCACATGCATAAAAAGTGTGTCGAAGAGCTCGGCTTCTAAATTCATACTACTTAACACAATGAGTAACTTTTAAAATGAAAAGTATCAACAAAAACATTTATTATTATATTATATTATATAAAATCACAATCCCAAAATCTCAAGAAACAAACTTCTAAAATGTTTATTTAAATTTAAATCTTTACAATTAAAACAAAATCACTAAAAATTACAATTTCGAAACAAACTTGATTAAAATAATATTAATAGTTATAATTTTTTTACGAAAAGAACAAAAATTAAATTTAACAAGATAAGAGAAATGAATAATCTTTTTGAGCTATTCACAAGCAATTATGGTAAATCATAAATTTGTCAACAATTAAATAGATTGAAAACTAATAAACTGGATGTGCTGGATGTCGCCAAGCAAAACTAAATATTTAATAATATAAATTAGTTACTGCTGTAAGAAGATATTAAAAATTCTTTGTGTATTATAAATATTATTTTAGAAAGTTTACTTTTAGTCTTTGTATAACATGTCGTCACAATCATGATTTTATCAATTTCTACAGGAAATAATTAAACTTTTAGCTAAAAGAAGATTTATTTTATATTGGCGATGATGTGTCAAAGCATCTTACAGATCTCAAATGGTAATGAAAAAGAACAGTATTTCAACAGGCAAGGTGAAAGTGTGGAATTTTTTCGTCGTTGGAAGAAAACGCTAGTATGAAGCTTGTGTTTTTATCAGGCTATGCAAAGAATGCTAAGGATTATAAAGAAAGAAAATGTAAATTCTTAAGGCTATATTGGGTAAAAGAACCAAATATTTCCTTCATTTTTGATTTATTAGAAATTAATCAGTGTGATCCATCTTTATGGAAGTTTATAACTGAATTGAGAGTAGAATTATTTAGAAATAACCCTAGCTTAAATTATGACGAATGGGAAAGAATTTTATTACTGGGGTTTTTCTAGTGAATAAATAATAAAAATGCAGCTAGGCAAAATTAATAAAACGTTCTTACGGTTTAGAACATGAAATAAAATATCTTAAAGAAAAAATTTATACATTAGAAAGGAAATTAAAGGATGTTTTAAAAATGAGTGGAAATAGTAAAAGGGGGAAAAAGAAGAAAAGGGGGATGATAAAATTTGAACAAAAAAAATGTTTAAATTGCAATAATATTGGTAATTTTGTTCGAGATTGTCCATAACCCATAGTTTGTAAATTTTGACTACAAGGTAGGACATTTAGATATATTTTGTAGATTATATCAAAAAGAAAATGTGCATAACTTTAAGGATGATGATTGTAGAAATTGTTGTGAGTGATACAGTTACAGCAAAATGTAAGTTAACCTTTGTGATTAATAAAATAAATTAAAAAATTAAATTAAAACAGAAAAAAGGAGATTCATATTCAAGGGAAAAGGAAAATATAGCTCAATTTGTCAATGGACAAGAAAATTAAGACAGCAGAAACTTTCACATTACAAAGTCAGTCCGAACCAGTTCAGAATAAAGGTGTTATAAAATTAGATGTCCATAGAAAAATAATACCCACTTAAATGGATTGTGGAGTAGAATTATTATATTATAGACTATGAACTTGTAAAAATCAAAAAACTTTTGATGAAAAATGAAACTTTTGTAGATAATTGTCACCGTATGTTAAGAGAAAAATTACTCACCACAAAAGAGAATTGCTGAGTAACACTTCAAATGCAGCCTTTGAGAGTATATGCATTGATATTACAGGCTTTATTATTTAAATTCAACAGATCTCCTTCGACAATAATCATTCTCGATATTTTATTGGTCTACTTCTGACTCGATCTGGTATTTCATGCACTTTTATTTTTTTACTATTTCCTAAGTTTATTGGTTTTTGTTTTTGCACTGATAATAGAAATATCGATAGAAATTCCCATTTCTTGTCTTGAGCCTAATTTCTTTTGATTATTCTGATTGTTTAATGACATCGAATCAATTAATGTAAATGGACCTCTATACCTTGGTTGTAGTAATCCCTTTCCACCGGTTCAGAACATAACTTTTTTTCCTTTTTAAACACATTGTTCTTGAGAATCAATTTCTTGGTTTCAAAATTTTATAAATATTTTCAGTTTTCTTCTTTCAAATTCTCTAGATCTATACTAATTGCATATGAATTCTGTTCTTTGGGTTCCCGAATAGTACTTCGTAAATGAATATTTTTAGTTTTATTTACCGATGCTCTCATTCCAATTTCAACAAATGATATTGACTCAATCTACCTTACAGCTTGTAATATCAATGTATATACTCTCAAATTATAATTTATAATAAATATTATTATAAAAAATTTACTTTTAGTCTTAGAATGATCTATGTTCTGCCTAAAGTATCAGCTAAATTTTAATTGAGATTGTAATTTCTTGATTGATACACAAAACATATAAGAGAAGTTGTTCAAATTATTAATATTTTCTAACAAATCTAATATTTCCTTTATAAACAATGTAAAAATATAAATTAATAAAAAACTTCATTTTTTATTATTTGTTTTATATTTGCAGCTTTTTTATATGTAATAAAAAATTTGTAATAACTTAATAATATTTTAAAATTGGGATTTGATATTTCAAAACATTATTATTTAATTATTGTTTAAAATCTATCAAAATTATTCCGGAATTACTATTAAAATTATTAATTTTTCAAATTTTGATAACGAATTTTGTTTAACTGCGGATGTAAATAATATTTAAAATATTAAAATTTGCTGAGACAAAATAGGTCCGTCATAATAGCTTTCTCACAAAATCGCTCAAGACAAGATTTATTGTAAGCAGCTATAATAATATTTATTTATACAGCATTGTTCTTTTACATTTAAATATAGTTTACATATAGACATATAGATATATACATATAGAATAGTTTATCAGACAAAGTATTTGACCCCTTAGGGGTACAGGTCACACGGGGACTGGTCGAACTCAATACACGCACTTCATGAACTTCGAGTAAAAGCTCAAGTCTTTTTTTATAAATATATATTCAGTGATGTAAAAGGGTAAAATATCAAAACTAAACTTGAACACATATATAATTTAATCAATAACATTTACATTACATTATCCCTAAGTTTTAACAAATAATCAATAAAAATTACAACATTAAATAATAATTCACTTAAAAAAGGCAGTGCGGAAAATTCGTGAATATCCAAAACATCGATATCTTTACTGATTCATAGACTTCAAGTTTTTTAATAAATACAATGGAGAAAAAATCAGTGGTGAAATTGAAAAAAAAAGTTCTTATAATATTAAATAATAATATTAACATAATTATTGCAGTGAAGGTAATGTCAATGTCAATGTACATAGGAGCAATTTGAGCATTAATTTCATCTATCGACATTCTGGATATGGATATTTTATTTTATCAATTTATCTGTAATTAATTGCTTTAATTTATAATAAATAAATATTATTATAGCTACTTACAATAAATTTTGTAGAGCTATTTTGACGGGACACCAAAAGTTTCATTCAATTTAATTTAAGTTTCAATTTAATCCATTTTAAAATATTGGAGATTATTTTCACGAAATGTTTATCCATTTGATAATTTTAGCAATAAATTATAGACGTTTATAACAAATTTAAAACATATTATAAAAATATTTAAGGAGAAACTATAAAAACAAAACTTGAGTCCACCTTGATTATATTTTCATTTAGTTTAAGGTTTTTATTCATTTCCAAAAAAAAGAACGAAAGACTGGTTTTTTAGTAAAGAAAATTGGTTCATTTCAATTCATTCTTTCTAATGTAATATGATATAAAATAAAGTAAACAGTGTAAGTAGAATAATATAAGAAAAAGTTATTCAAATGGATGTCACTCTAGCACATTTAGATAAAATAAATAAAATACTAAAAGAATTTAGAAACACAGGTTTTGATTCCTGTTTAAATCTTGCGAAACAAATAGCATGAAGAAAATGACATTGCAACTTCGTTTCCAAGAAAAGGATCGTCAATAGTAAAGAGACTATTTGAATTATACAAATTATGAGATGAAAGAATATCTAATGAAGAGGACAAAGATCACATCGAATATTTTCACTGTATTTTGGATCAAGAAACTGAATTTTTCTAACCTATTATATGAAAATTATATATCTTCATTTCGATTCCTTTATGGCATTAAAAATCTATCTTCCATGTCAAATAGAAATTTATTAAAACATTTTATGGAACTTTATGTGATTTCAAAAAATGAAAATAATTGCAATATAGATGAGTATTACTCAACCCAAAACGTACTGTGGACCAAAAATCTATCTATTCGTTGTACGCGGATCAATTTTATTTTATCGCGGCCCAATATTGGGTCGCGGGCCAGCGGTTGAGAAATAGATGGTAAAGAACCTATTCAAAGAATTAGAGATTTTAAGTAATATAGTTGCTGATAAATTTATTAGTTTACATTTAGTAAGTAATAAGCTACATTTGATATTCTCAAACATTTATATTGTTTTAGGAATTATACTAACCTTTCCAGTAACAGTTGCTTCAGCAAGACGTAGTTTTTTCCAAACTGTAATTAGTTAAAAATTATTTAAGAAGTACCCTTTCTCAAGAGGAGTTAATTGGGTTATCGGTAATTACCACTGAAAAAAAATATTTTGAACAAAATTAATTTTTCGCAAGTAATAGACGATTTTGCAGCGAAAAAAAGCCCGAAAAAATAATTTATAGATTTAAAATTGTTTAAAAAAGCTATTTGTTCTTAAAAATTATTGCATTTTTATTTTATATAATTTTGTAATTTTTGTTTGATTTAATATATTTGATCAACTAAATTTTATTGGTAAAGTTAATTTTTAAATGTACTTATTCTCGAAAAATAAATGCACTTAAGAATTTCAACATTAGTTAAAGTACTTATTTTGTATATTTCATTGTCAAATTTATTACATTGAAATTATGTCATTTTGCAATATATACAGCTAATGCAATTTATTATTTATTATATCTAAATTATTTAATTAATTTAAATTTTGGAATAATTAATACTTGAAAATCTTTAAATATTTTGTATTTTATTTTTCAAATGAATTTAAGTTATATAATGTGAAAATCACAGTAAATAATAGTGAAATGTTTTTTAAATTTTTTAATCAATTTTTATATCAAAGAAATAAAATTTCAGTTTAACAAAAAATAAATCTAGAAAAACATTATTTGTTTAAATCAATGTTGGACAAAATATGTGACATGAGTGAAATATGGTGTTATTCAAATAATAAAATATAAAAATAATTTTTTTAAACTATTAAAATAAAGTTTTTTTTATATTTAAAATAATAAATCCTGTTATTACTTAAAAATTTAAATGAAAGTTTAAATGAAAAATGTTATAAATTATTATGCTTTTATTATTGAGGATATTATGAAGAAATAGAAATTTTTTGCGTGCTTGAAACCAAAAAATTGTCTTTGACATTTTTAAAAATCTATTTCCCATTATTTAATTGTAAATAAATCGAAAATAAATAAAAAAAATATTTTCAGAATTGTCTCTTAAAAATTTATTATAAAATAATTTCTTCGATATTTATGATAGGAAATAAAATTATTGACTGGCTTCGATTATTTTGTTTTATTAGATCAGCTGCTTGCTATTTTTTGCGCGGTCTGAACAAATTTGTTTATTACTCAATTTAGATTTCATAAAATATTTCTAAATGAATTTCCAATGAATTTTGTATAAAGTTCATTTATCAACATTGTTGACGGGAAATTCAATCATAATTATTTCATTTTTAATAACTTTTGTGTTTGAAATAAAATGTAATTATTTCAGTTATAAATTTTTTTATTTATATATTTCAAATATTCTCTTTTTATATCCATATTTAATATAGGAATTAAATTAATTAATAATAAATTGTGTTAATAAAACTAAATACCGAAAATTTTCTTTCCTTTTGAAAGATAAATTTTTATTGTATAATTTACTCNGTATTAAATATATTATTCGCAGCAAAAGGCTTAAATTATCATTTAATTGTTTTAAAATTAGTGTATTTTTTGGTTTTTAGTATATCATTAAAATACAAATTCTAAAAATAAAAAATACAAATATCAAATTTTATTTAAAGCTTACCAATTAAATGGCCTCTCAATTATATATTATTTGTTTTAGTTAATTTTGTTCTAAATTCATTATAGCATTACAAAAGAAATAGAGCCCATGACTAAATCATAAAACGCAATAATATTTTTAATCAAGAATTAAATTCACAATTTTACCAAAATATTTAAAATTTTTATTTGTCTTTTATCTCCAAGCCAAATATTTTTATTTTTTATTTTATCTTTTGTTTTATCTGAAATGATATTTCCATAATTCCATAGCTGCAGCTCAGTTGGTTGTTAATGGAAAGACAATTCCTGCAAAATGAAACCAAGCCAGAAAATAAAAAGGTTGCATACAAAGCCAATAATAAATGTGCATCTATTAAAACAATTTCAGATCTTGGACGTATTCAAAGATTACATGTATGATGTGGGGAAACTGTTGAAAATACGAAAGGAAAAATTTGAGCAATTCAATGAAATTTTGAAACTTGAAATAGAAATCGCAAAAGTGAGCCAGTAATATGATAATGAGAAATGAAATAGATATCATTTAAACGTAGAAATACCCGAAAGAAGAAGAGCAACGAGATCCAGAAAGCACATACAACAAAATGACTTTGTCAGAAATACAAGGAAAATATTGCCAACAAGTAAATTAATAGGAATTTTTTAACAAAATGTTATCATAATATATATTAGTTTAATTGGACAGAAATTGTCCGGCGGCGAATGAAACTCGTCAACATTACAATGAGCAAAGACATTGAGATTATCGTCACTAACCCGACTAATTTACTCGATATTTGTGAATTATTTAAGTCTTACGCATCGAAGAAAAGGTAAGAAAAATGTTTTTGTTTACAATATGTGTTATAAAAGATGAAATAAAGTTCTTAATATTTCTGAGAATAATTGACATCATATAAACTGGTGTAATATTAGTCTAAAAATTGACGAATAATTTCTGGTTCTTCAAATGTGTCATTGTTTTTGGGCTTTTAGACTGTGATTCTGAAAATTTTGCTTATTTTTAGTTTCTTAGTTGTGGAAACAATTTGTTTATGATTAAACATATTTTTACATGGGATGAGGGAAAGCTTTTTAAAAATCTTCAGATTAAATTAAACCCAGAAGAACATTATCTTAATATAAATATAAAAAGAATATCAGTTTAAATTTTAATAATATATGAATTTTTTTTTAAATTTTAAAAATATGTACAAATTAAAACAACGACTTTTTTAAATGTAATAAAATAAAAATATTAGTAATCAGTAATTGAAAAAACAAGTTATAAATCAAATAAATATAAAAACAAAAAATTATAAATTTCTTAAAGTTTGGCAAAAGATTTGTTGTAACCTCTACAGTTTATAATTTTACTAAATTTATAAATAATTTTATGTCTTTTAATATATGCTTAGCAACAAACAAAATTTGTTATTATAAGTCTTACGAATTTACAGAAAACCAGTTTATCTTTTTTTAAAAACATTGAAAATTTAAATTTTTTATTGTTGTTAGTTATTACAGTTTTAATAAATAATATTAATTATTATTAATTATTATTATTAATTTATTATTATTATTATTATTATTATTATTATTATTATTATTATTATTATTATTATTATTATTATTATTATTATTATTATTATTATTATTATTATTATTATTATTATTATTATTATTATTATTATTATTATTATTATTATAGAATATTACATAACTATGTTTTATGGCGAACAGTTTATCAAAGAATTAATTTCCTCTCAGAGGATTTCCAAAGAGTTAAAGATAAATTTCGACGAGTTTATTATGGTAAATATTAAATTATATCTAATTTACATTTTATATTGATGATAATGTTTAGGTGTGGTTGGAACAAAAGAACGATGGGAGCATTGTGTATCCATTGTGCAAGTTCATATGAGTTTAATTCTTGGAAATATGTACATTAAAAATAATTTCAATAAACAATCTAAACCTCAAGTGAGTATTTTTCTGTAATAATAACTATTATCTAGAATATTATCATTTTCTAATTATTTATAAAATTATTAACATATAGTTAATGAATACAGAACATTTGACAATTATTGTAATTATTTATATAACCCCTCACAGACAAGAAAACGGAAATTGGACATAAATGATTTCATTGAAACTGTAAGATAAGTTTCGGAATCAAAATTATGGACTCTTAATCAACTCTTTTCATAACTCAATCTTTCTCGGTAACTAATTAAGAATAAGAAATGAAATTCTAGTTAAACATCCTTTAGTATATTTTAAGTATTCTTGAAACGTTAGGACAACGTTAAAATAGGATTTCAGAAAGCACTTAAACAATTTATTTTGCAAATCTAATTTATATTAAAAGAAAATTATAACGAATGATACATACAATTTAAAAAAATGAAAATTGCTCGTATTTATTTAAACAAATTTTTTTAACATATTGTTATAAAATTTCTATAGTTAATGCAATGAAAACAGTTTAATTTTAACGAATTTAGCACGTTACTACTAAATCAATCGGTTTATAATAACATATAAGACAATAAAGCATTAAATGACAAAAATTAGTTATCTATAAATATTTCATTGCAAAAAATAACATAAAATATTTTATTTAATTTCACAAATCTATTTGATTGCAATGTATTTTTGCCATGATTTTCACTCCGGATAATTAAACTCGAAGAGAGTGATTATAATTCAGAATATTTCTACAACAGCACAAATATATGACTATTTTCTTACGAATTTTATTTATATCATAATTATGTTTTTATAAATGATTTCTTGATTTAGGTTTTAGAAATGATTAATTTATTAAAATTAAAATTCCAAAATAATTTGTTAAGCAATGGTTGGATGGATAATCAAACTAGATCGCATGCTTTGGAAAAAGTATTTATTTTATATTATTTTTGAACAAATAATAATAATAATAATAATAATAATAATAATAATAATAATAATAATAATAATAATAATAATAATAATAATAATAATAATAATAATAATAATTTTATGTTACTATCTACAAGAAATTATCTCGTTTAAGATTGATACAATGTGGCCTCTAATAGGATATACGGATTCCGTTCTTAATGTTACCTATCTAGAAGAAACTTTCAAAGATGTTAGAAAAATTGCATTTTTTCTTTTAGTAGATTGTTTTTTTAATATTCAGATAGAAATCAACGATCAAACCTATTTTGAAAACATTGATATGTTGACCAACCGAGCCATGTATAGAAATTTTGAAAAGCTTAATAAACGCCCAGAAAATTCGTAATCCTTATATTTTTTACTATTATTATAATAAAACCTTTACTTTTTATATACATTGTATAATATATCTATATAAATTGATTCAAATTCAAACTATTTATTATAATAATAAAATATGTAAAAATGTTAATAAAATATATAATAATAAAAATGTCAGAAAAATAATAACAATGGTTTAGTATAAGAACATTATAAAAATCCGAATTGATAAGTTAAATAAGTTAAATTTATTGCAGGTTTAAAATGAATAGTTAGCTAAATTGTAAAAAGTATACATCGTAAAAATTTAATTTTTTTAAATTTTTGATTAATCACGTAATGAATCTTGGACAGACATGCAGATCTAACGAATTCCATGTGCAATTTTTGTAATAATGGTATGCACCTGGTTGTCGAAATTAGTTAAAAATCTACTTGCAATTATCCATAAAAGGTATTAATTACAGAATTTCTAATCAACTGATCAATCTACATTACAAAAACTAATCGGCAAACAGTTAATTTGGCGAAATTTTTATTGAAATTAAATTTATAGAACTATTTCATATAGATACAACATTTTGTTTAATTACAAAGTCTGTCACTAAAATAACCCAGTGATCCATTTTAATTTAAGAAAATATTCATAAAAAACCAATCAAAAAACTGTCAAACGATATATGTTTTATATTTATTTTACAATATATATAATATATATTTTACAATTTTTAAAGTAAAATATCTATTACGGAAACCAAATAGACAAATTCGTCATCAGTTCTAAATAATATGAACTGGGATCAGTTATGCATATGAATCGCTTATACTTGATTGTAAAGGAGTAAAATATTTAATTAAATAATGCATTGTAAATAATTTAATTGGCTTTTGAAATTGTGACCAAAGCGTTAGAACTCAATAAAAAAAGAGACTGATTCCAATAAAGAAATTTGTGGTAGAAATACTTAAATAAGACTCGATTGAATGTAAAAACGAATAATAAAATAATACAATTTAGTAAATATTTGTAATTTAGCATTTGTATTTTACAGTGATTTACTTGTGGTTTTTCGGGATAAATTTAAACATAATATGTTCATTATAATACCATGTTTTATTATTATTATTATTATTATTATTATTATTATTATTATTATTATTATTATTATTATTATTATTATTATTATTATTATTATTATTAGGAATTTGGGAAAATTATTTAGGAATATATCAAAACATAGTAGTAACTTTTAAAATCTCCTCTTTTAACAGCTAACATTTATTTTAAACCTCTTCATTTTGTCCGATTATTTTAGTCGTATTCATTCCAATTATGAGAAGTTCTTGATTTATCTCATACCAATTAATTAAATTAAAGTTGATTAAAACAAACAATTTACCAATTTCTTTAAAAATTATTCAATATTTATCTTAAAAATTTTCGACTGTGTTTTATTATAAAGATTATTTTTACACAATAATTAATTTTTTCATGCTTATGTCGAAATTTTAAAATAATTGAAATAACTTCATTTTTTTATCACAAAATTATAAATTCACATATAATATAAAACTTAAATTGTTTTAAATATTCTACTAATCTTTAAAAGTAATATGTGTAAATAATTTCAGAACAATTGACACGCCTCAAGAAGTGAATGCTTTTTATAGTCCGAATAAAAATGAAATTATTTTCCCTGCTGGCATTTTACAAAATCCATTTTTTGAGCCTGGATTTCCGAGATCTTTAAAATATGGCGGTATTGGCACTGCAATGGGTCACGAAATTATTCATGGTTTTGATGATACCGGTTCCAAATACGATTCGAAGGGCGATTTAAGAGTTTGGTGGACAGATAGAACAAGACAGCTTTTCAAAACGAAATCAGACTGTTTTGTTAAACAATACTCGAAATATTCAATTCATGGGCATTCAGTAAGTAATTTATCATTAATTTTGTATTATTGTTAGAGTTGCCATTGTGTTAGACTGTTATTATATAACCATTAGTTACCATGGAAATTTTGTGGAAAATATTTATTAAATTATTTTTGTAATTTTTTTTATTCATAAAATTAGATTTGACTCTTTCAGTAGTGCACGTTTCGATTGTATCCATAGTAGAATTAATAATTGAAAGCAATGATTGTTTTAAAATAAAACATTTTAATAGAAAAACTTTATACTAACTAATCGAGTGCGAAATTATTTATAAAAACATAATTCAAATAAATAGATGAGCCTAAAAATATGTCGACCTAAACTAGGTCATATTTACTCCAATATGTAATTTACAGAAATTTTCTCTCTCTCATCCTCTCTAATTGAATCTTTCTTTTCTGATTTTTGTTCCTTGCTTGAAATGATTTTAAAAAATAAAACAATTTATACAAATCAAAATTCTTTTTTATAAAAAATCAATTCCGAAAATTGTTTTCTTATTATTTTTAAATTTAAATAAAGTTTTTATATTTTTAAAATTTTTCTATTCGATTTTGTTGAATAATGATTATCCGACTAAATTAAATTGTTAGTTATTTGGACTCATATCAAGTGAATAACATGAAAAAGAAAAGAACGATTCAATGAGAGAGAGAAAGAGTAAATGTTTCAATTAACCGTTAACCTCCTACTACTCTTTTGCCAGTCATCCTACATCTAACGACTTAAAGGCCCATATCAATTTATGGGAAATTTAGGATAGTTAAATGTAATAAAACTATCAATTATGATAGTTTAAATTAAAACTTAGATTTCTTACTAATATTTTATTTATTTTCATTAAATAAAAGTGTTAATTAATTAATTAACAAAATAAACTTGATATATTTTGATCACAAAATAAAACTATTTCCAATTCTTCAAATAAAAAAAATGAAGAGCTTAAAAATACAAAGTAAAACTATATTATTTTCAATTCTTTTTCTATTGATTCAAACATTTATAACATATTATTTTAGGCATGATTAGCACACTCTTAACGAAGACCAAATGACCACTAATTCTTGTCGGCCGCTGCGGTCGTTAGAGGGGGTATAGCCGAATTTTTTTTCGAGAAGTTTCACATCCATTTATGAAACTAGGAGATTACTTATGTATTTTTTAATGGTTATTAATTCTAGGAAAAGATATAGCTATATAGATATATAGGACACGGCCGCTCCGGCCGGTAGAATGAGGTTAACGGTTAATAAATACTACAGAAATAATTTACCAATTTATTCGAATCTTTTTAATACATGTAATATCAATTTTTTAATTATTTATTTTTGTATGAAATATTCAAACAACAAACTGAATTAAATTTATTGAAAAGCTTGAAGACTATGAATCAGTAAATATTTCTGATTCGTAGTCTTCAAGCTTTTTAATAAATACAATGGACACGAAATCAGCGGTGAAATTTGAAAAAAAGGTTCTTATAAAACTGAATTAAAGTTAATGTTTAATTATATCTGTTTTGGAATTTTGTTATGTTTTTGTAGAATAATGCATATTATTGCTTATTTTATGGATAATTAGTAAATGAGAAAGGAGTCTAATAAGTCTGTCGGCATTAATTCAATTTGTCAAAATAAACTTTTACTAAATAAAACAGAACATAAATATTATTCTGATGAAATGAGAAAAAGTCCTGTCATTGAATTCTACATCGAATCATATAAAAATCTTTGAAATTATAATAAATTTATGTATGACGAGTGCAAGGACGTGCAAACAGTAATTGTATAATTAAATTATCGAGATATATAATAGAATTTTAAAATCCAAAATAATTAAAATTTGAAAATTATTAATAGAAGTATTTATGAAAATTTTGGGAAAATAATCCAAAAGTGAAAGAAAATTTTTTTTCAATTGTAACATTTATTATTTCTCTATGCTCAATTTATTCAATGCTATGAGGCATTGTTGAATATAGTTTTCTTTATACATATTTCGCCACACCCATTTGCTATGTTCATGAAGAAGTTTAACAAGTATAAATTATTTTTGTGTGAAATATCTAACAGATGAAGCTAATTTTATCTGTTATTTTGTACATCTGGTTAAATTTGCATAATTTTGTACAAAGAAATTAATTAAATTTATATAAATTTGTATGAAAATTATAATTTTTTGTTGTAGGTAAATAGTTAAAAATTAATTAATTATGTATAAAAATATTATTATGCTGAGGAAATTTAATTATCTTTTATTCAGGTTACTGCTTTAATTTCAGATGAGGAGATTTTAGAATATATTATTAGAATATATATTTTTTCCTGTATAAATGTTACACTTAATAGTTTGTAATTTTAAATCTTTAGGTTAGACAAATAACATATTAAATTATAAAATATTTAATTAATATTATTTTTAATTGAAAATCTTGTAGGAACATAAAACTAATTGGTACAATATATTTATTGGATTCCACATCTGTGTATAAAGTGTATCTGGTATTTGCGAATTTAGGAATGGCATTGCATTTTACTGGATATGACTCTTCTGATTTCGTGTTGTTTGAATATTTAATTGCGATGGTGCAGTCTCCATGATCCGAGCGTAATTTCTGATTTGAACTTAACGTATTCATTGACTACATTCTCTGTGATATGACGACGAGAAAGAGTACCAGCAGCAGCTTTACGAGATTTATAATTCGTAATGCTCATTCGATATATTGTTCCAATTGTGAAGCTTTGAGCACATTTTTTATTGATTAAAAGATGTAGATGTTTAAAAGTGATTAATATAATAATATTAAAACAATGTATTTTAATCTAATTAATTTAATAATGTATTTGAAATTTAATTATTAAATTAATATATTTATTAATTTGAAAGTCAGAGGCCCTACAAATCAAATTAAACCCATTTAATTTTGACTTTATTTTAATGAAAAAGAATTTAAAAGAAAATGTGAACCATTAGAAGTAGTGAAGTTGTTGGAATATCAAAAATTTGAAAAAAAGTTTAACTAATTCAAACAATACTCCAATAGATTTTATTCATTAAATTCCAATTACATGAAACATATCTAAGATGAACATAATTTTGAGTTAATTGTACATTGAAATATTTTCTATGTAACATAAAATGTGACTTGAGTGTGTCTTATAAATTATCTGCTTATAGAATATTCAATTTAGAAATGACGTAGCATATAAAATGTTCATAAGGCTTGTAATAGTGGAAACACGATAGCGTGAGACCATTTAATGGTGTTTTTTGAAAACCATATAACAAAAATTAAAGAAACGTACCTTTTCCATGTTTCACTATGAAAATAAACGTTCGTTATTAATTCACTTGGTGTCTCAGTTGTTTGATAACATTTTTAGGATTAACATAAATTTTTGGTGCAAACTTTATCAAATGTTAATCAAACAATCATAATTTATTTATGGACATGGAATTAAATATTAATTAAATTATAATCATAGAAATTTTTGAGCTAGTGTTAGTCAGTTAAAATGTCAAATAAGGTTCATAACCTAGAGTCAGGTTCAGAATAATATTGTCCCTTAAGTCGTTGTTTTACTAAAGTCTTAATGTAATAAGAATACAGAATAAAACAACGTATCTAAACTTACAACAATACAAAGATGTAACTTCAAATTTTGTTAACATCTTTACAACGCAAGGAACGATGTTAAACAGGGGACGGGTATGACTTAAAAAATTTATAAAAAATTTATTAAAAAATTTTTAAAAATTTACCAAAAGTCAGACTAAATATTAAATTTAAAATTAATCTATGAAAACATCATTTAAAATTTTTGTTTACTGAAAAATAAATATAAGAATTTTGACGAATGAGTGAACATAGGGAGAAATTTTTGACGGTAATTTATTTCTTGTACCTTTAGATAAAATTTATATTTAGATCAATGGAGAAAATACTTTAGGAGAAAATATTGCAGATAATGGTGGTGTGCGTTTAACATATCAGGTAGAAATACGTTGATTCGTCTCCTCTATTTAGTTTTTCACTTTACAGGTTTACAAAGATTTGGAGAAAAAGTATGGAAAGGAAAAATTATTGCCAGGGTTGAATTATACACACGATCAATTGTTTTTTATCACTTTTGCCAGAGTATGCTTTTTGGGATTTTCCATTTTTATTAATAATTATATTTTATTTTATCTAGTTATGGTGCAATCTACAAACGAAACAGAGTATTATAATAGATATATTATCAAATGCGCACACTCCCAATCATTACAGGTCAGTTTATACCTGTAAAAAAACCTGTTGTATGGCATATAATATCATACATATTAGCGTAGTCGTTATCATTATATTGAAACAACTGAACTTTTCATTTCTATTTACATATGGTACTTTTTGACACTCATATAACTTTTCATTAAGCTTTTCTTATTCAATTCTTTCAATAAATTCATCATTGCAATTATCATTTCATGATTTGTATATGTCCATATTTCACTTATGAAAAAAAGTAATTATATGTGCTCATCATTGTCAATGAATTGTGCTAACTAAGTTAAACAAAAAAAATGAAGTTGAGTTTATTTTTGTTAAATTAACCAGCACGTTTTGTTTTTCATCTCAAATATTCCATAATTCTACCTTTGACACAAAGGTGACCAATAAATCAAAAAATAACCCAAAATTTCATAAAATTTATAATTCAAACCTAAAATTAATAAAATTAAAACTAAACATAAAAGGTTTCTACAGTTTCATCGCCATAAATAATATTAAAAAAATTTTTGTATTAATTGACAGTTTTCAATGCAATAAATTATGTTCACTTAAATTCAAAACTTTTTTCAAATCTTTTTCTTAATTTCGTTAATCTTTATGACAGTTCTCTCAAATATAAATATTAAAAAATTTTTCTAAAAAATCTAATTTTAAAAATTGAATTTTTTTAATATTTCAAATTAAATAAGCTTTAAATTATATATAAATTATATATTGCACAAGTATACGTGTACGATTCATTAAAATAAATAACAAATTAGCCCGAATTTTCCCCAACATTATTAAATATATATATATATATATATATATATATATATATATATATATATATATATATATATATATATATATATATATATATATAGTCGAGTTTCAATGAATGATAATACCAAGTAATTCAAACATAATTTAAGGAAATAATAAAAAATATTATAAAAACAATAAACACAACAGGTTGCAATAATCTAAATAATTTATGAAATATTAAGGTTAATATAATATTAATTAAATTAAAAAAGAACACATATAATTATTATATTTCTTTTCTAAATCACAAATGTTTGTAAAGAGTTTGTAAATGGTCATCCAGGTGGCCAGAAAACCACAATGTCGTTGAGAATAGTGTCGAACACATCGGCACTGTTGCTTAGAACACGTTTGCGCCATATAAACTCACCTAATCACATAATCACATAAATCACAGATAGCCTTAATAAATTCATGTTCAATAATGTTCAATAACGTCATCAATAATGTATTCTCTCATTTTTTATATTGTTATTTTAATTGTATTTTATAATTTAATTTTTGGGGGTAAGATAACACGGAAGTACCAATATTAATCATGAAATAAAATAACAATTATATTCCAAAAAATATATTAAAAATTAATAATAATAAATATTAACATTAAAAACGTAAAAATCATGAATTTAGATTAACATAGTCGTTGAAGTTATAATAGAAATTTTTTAAAAATAAATGCACTATAAAATATTTTAGGGTGTAATTTTATACACAATAAGGTATGAAATTAAAAAAAAATAAATGTCATGTAAACATTATTTACGGATTCTTTCTATAGACACGTCAACAATGATTACTATTTATTTAATAATGCCTTTGAAATAAATATAAATAAGCATTTTGTAAAATTATATGAACACGCATTTTTATGTTCTAGAGTTATTGGGACCTTGTCGAATTTCAAGGAATTTGCAGAGGCATTTAACTGTCCAAAAGGTTCTAACATGAATCCTACAGATAAATGTATGGTGTGGTAAAATAGTCAAATGATATGAACCATGAGCTTTGTACATACTTTAAAGACAGAATGTATTCGTACTAATGATATGAATGATTCATTTATTTGCCATCATCTGCTGTTGTGCGGAATCAGGAAATATCACTGACGTTATAATATTATATCATTTGTTTATTTATTGATATTCAAACTTATATACGTTATTGTTTGTTTAATAAACATATTTCAGTTCTATTATAAAAGGCACTTTTCAGATATTATGTAAAATTCAAAAAAGAACATCTGTGTAAACAAGGGATGCAAAGACCGCGGTCTGAGGTTGGTTTCTTGACGTCCTGCCTCACCTAGGTCAAAAAAGTACGAAATATATAAATATGGAAACAATTGACAACTTAATAATAGCCGTCAGAGAATGCTTTTCTGATTTTCAAAAAATAAAGCCGTTGCTCGATTTATTTAGCAATCCTTTCGTGATTTTGCCCTAAAATGCACCAGCTTGAGATGATCGATATGCAAAAGAACGAAAACCTTCATAAATTTAAGGAAGGGGATTTGTTAAATGTCTATTGCTATGTCGATAAAAATAATTATAAATGTTTAGTAGACAATGCATTAAAATGAGCAAGCTCCTTTCGTTTAACATATATTTATGAACAAAGTTTTTCATTTATGAACATTCATATGACGGAAAACGGTTTTTTAAACTAAGTTAATAAACAACTTTACTTGCTTGGTAGCCCACTGTAAGCCATGATGTGTTCCTTGGTTAAACAGGTCTGTGCACCTCTGGTGTAAACTAAAGATAAATATATTACAAAAAGTTTAGAAGTGTACCATAATTGAAAAGGTTATTAAATTAATGTTGGAACATTGGATAGAAAATCGTAACGCAGTCAATTGAAAGGAATGGAGACTCATTTCAACCCCAAAGTTACCCAGTTGAAACTACCAATGTATGTTTTATGTACGATTCTATTTTGAATTACATTTTTAACAGAAAATATTAATATTTGATGTCGTAGCAATGTATATTCTAATTTAACGAAGATCTATAGTTTTTGGTGTTTATCTGAAGAAACAAACATCCCAACAATAAATTTTTCACAGAGTTATTAGGCCAACAAGAAGGACAATTGTCTTTAGAAGAATATATCCGCTGTTAAATGACGGTCAGGAAGCAAAAAGACTGAATGGTGACGACATCGATAAAAAATTGTTTAAATGGTATTCTTCCAATCGTAATTGTTAACCAATGAAGGTTTTTCAGAATTTTGTCAAAAGATGCACTAGTACCACCAAAACCAGCTTACACAATCTTCAGAAATAAATGTCAACGAATTAGGTTTCCTTAATTCGCTAAACAAACTATGTTAAAAATCAATTCATAAAATCTTTAGGAACTATGGATGTTAACATATAATATCTTTTGTTCAACTAGACCGGAAACCTTGGACTCCGTGTTCTCATTTAAGTCACGTTTAATAAAAAAAAATATCAAAACAATTGAAGGCAAAATCAAGATTTTACACTCATAATTACAAACTTCCCTTTTATAATTTAGCATACTGTTAGTACATATTATTAAAATAGTTTGTTTAAAACAATTGGGATTTTTAGAATGTAAGTAGAATATTTTGGTTCTGTTTTCTTTGTTTTAGACTCTAGTCCTTATTTTTGGATAATTTCATATATTGTAGAAAACTTCCCTTTGAAATTATGCCGCCTACTGCAAATTATTATGATCCTGTAAAAATGACAAATTTATTATATAAATAACAGTTGTTCTCAGAACATTAACGATATAATAAAAAATGGGGAAAGTTTTTGCATGGCCCATTAGTGAAATTTGAAAATATGTATTTTAATTGTTAATATTTTTTTAACAGTTTCAAATAAATTTAATTTATTGATTTGATTTTTCACCTATAGTCATGGTAACGGTTACTACATTTTGGAAATATGTAAATAATTAAGTTTCACATAAATGCAGAATAGTAAAAAATGATTTTAAGAAGCATTTTAGTTTATGTAGTTAATTATGATTGTATTATAAGAACTCTTTCAATTTTCATTTCTGATTTCTTTTCCATTGACATTGTATTTATTAAAAAACTTGACTATGAATCAATAAATATATCTATGTTTTTTTGATATTCACGAATTTTCGGCACTGCCTTTTTCAAGTGATTTTGATCAAAATAAATCAACCATAAAAAACATGGTTTTTGAAACTATCTCTATATTTCACTCTCTTAATTTCAACATATTTTATATATAATTACGTTATCTCTTTAATCCGAAGTTAATGAATAGATAAGAATTAATAATGAAATAAGAAAATAACACTAGATTTGACATATCAATATTTTTTAAACTAACCCACTTTCTGTGATCGGCTCAATCAGAAATTTTGCCAAATTTCAGCTCGATCCAATCACGGAAACTAGGTGAATATTGCCTCACAAAATTTGAGTGGCATATAATTATTATTATAATTTTTTTATACCGCAATACAACAAGACTGCCGTTTACAAATACATATGTATTTGTATAAAATTGTGTAAACTTTATCATATCCATATTTTTAAATAAGAATTGTATTTGCTAAAAATGTCTAAATGATTGTCAAAATGATGGATTTGACATTTTTTGGTTTAAATTAATTAACAATTTATATGTATTATTTATGAGGATTTGTAATATGGCATTTCAGTTGAGAAAATTAAAAATTGACATTAATAAGTTAATTTTTTAGCTACCGCTAACAACAAAATAATAATGAAGGCCTTATAACGGTCGACGGTGACAGGACAATAATTTTATTTTGTCCTTCAAGCAAAGGGTCGTTTTAATTATATCAAACAATTCTGGTGGTTTCATTGTTAAAGAATATAATGTCAAAAAATATCACGAAAGCAAAGAAAGTGGAGAAAAACACCCCACAAAATTACAAATTAGACTTTCAGACTATCAAAAAACTTTTCAAGAGAATTATATTATTTTAATACGATAAGGATCAGTTTATTTATCAATGCCAACTTTATTTCCAGAAAAGCCTGCTCAAAATTTTCATTCCAGATTATTTTATTTTTTACATATACTCTAACTCACTCAACTTCTTTAAACAGTCCTTGATAAATCTTCAATAGAAGTTGCAAATGCTCACGACTCTCCTTAAATTCTTCACATATTCTAGGGTTTGGAACGATATAATGACTTCAATTTTGGTTTGTCTGGTTTGAATGCCGTCTTCATTTATAATGTGACCTAAGAATTTCACTTCACGTTTTAGTATTTTACATTTGTCTAGGTTTATCCTTAGTTTAGCATCTGTAATGTTCTCCAACAGTTTAGTGTTTTTACTTTATATTCGTAAAAATTAATATGTCGTCCATATAAACCATTATTTCGTCTTTCCAAAAATTCTTTAATATTTTCGTCATGAGCTCTTGAAATGTATTCTCGGCTTTATCATTATTGCTCCACTAGTTGTATCAATGTTATACTCAATTACATCGATGTATCCAATATCCCACTTGTCCGCCATGAAAAGATATTTTTTATAATTTCTAAAAGTATTTTATCTACTTTCACTTTTAGCTTCTCTATTGCATATTGAAATCTCTCTTTATCTGTAATATCCTTCCTAAATTTATTATTTCATTTTTTGTTCCACTTTTTGATTAATAACCATTTGTTCAATTTCTCTAATTTGTCAATGAAGCGGTCTTCAAATAAAGATTATGGCCTTGCAAAAGCTATTATTTTTCAAAGGTTCTATCATTCAAATTCTATCATTTCAAAAACTATTTGATATTTTAATCATTGGATAATATGAGGAGTGTTGTAGTTTTACCTCATTAACATTAAATGACTATAGTGGAAGGATCAATGATAATTAACTAAGGCTCAAACTACATGGGAAAACTTGGGTTATGGTGCATATTGGTGTAAAGTATGGATAAATGAACAATTTCTATTAGGTAGATGTCTTTATTTGCTATTACAGATCAACGATTCAACGTCACTAGACCGCTGTGTGAGGTTTAGTCACAGGGCATAGTTTCAGTTATGGGTTATAAAGTTATGAGGGTTATAAAATTGTAACCTCTAGCTCAAAGGAATGAAGAGCTTGAACAGTGCGGAAAATCCTGTGGAACTCCCTGATATCGTGAATAATTGAGAGCGCACACTGAATTACATTAGGTCACTATATTATTATTCTCAGTACGGACCGAGAGCTGCGCATCTTGAAGAACTGAGAATGGTTGGCGAACCTTGAGAAGCTCTGAGATCTAAATGTACTGCAAGTGTCTAAATCAGCTCCCGAGGAACTGTGATAATCTGTGATATCTACTTTACTAACATTTAATAAATTTGTGTTAATTTTATTATTATCATAACTAATTTCTTATAATTTCATTGTTGTTGTTGCTATGACCTCAAACGACCTTGGCCTTAAAATTGATCAACATGAAAAAAATACTTTTCTCTTCTGTGGGAGGCTTCAAATTGCAGAACTTTGCGGTAATTACAACAAATATATTGCTTTCTGTGATTAATAAAGTACATTCTCATATTACTCCGACCTTTTCATTGCAACAATCAACCATGGAACAACAAATTTGAATGTATTTTCTATGTAATTAATAGAGCAAAATAAAATGCATTTATTGAAAACAACAATTTTAATTTTTATAATAAAACGCCAATCAAATTTTCTTTTCACCATATATTTCGACAGTTTTCCTGTCATCATAATAAATAAATTAAGGATTTTTAAACAAATCTATTAATTATAAAAAAAATTTTTAATAAAACATTTCATTCTTTTAAAAATTATAATTCAAATAATATATTATTTTTTAAATTTTAACATAAAATTTTAATTTAATAATTCATTAATTATTTAATTTAACAAACAACAATCAATACATACAATATACAAAAAATTATTTAAAAACATTTAAACACAAGTATTCACTGCATTCTGCACATTAATTATCGGATTCAATGACTTTATCAACAATGTCTCACAAATCACACGTTCCAAATAATTATCGAAATTTTTAATAAAATTTTAAAATCAGACATACCTATTTTACTCTTACAGCCCTTAATGTGCTCACTAATATTGGTCAATGCTTTAGCTCTATAATGCTCTCGAGTTCAAATACAGAGATGACTGGAAGCCTCTACAATGTATGTGGCATTACACCCATTACATGTAAACTGATAAACGAGATAAGAACATAATTTGAGCTTATTAATAAACATTTTAAACCTAATTTTTTTGGGATTTTAACATTTTGTCAATTTTTTATCCCGAATAAATAATCATTTTAGTCCTATGCAAAACCATTGAATTTCGTTCTGCATGATTAATTAATTATTTAATTTTGTACATGATGATCTTGGTCTGTTTTTAAGAAGCACAATACTGAGGAATTCTAGGTGTCCTCTTTTTACATTTTAACAATAGAATAGCATTATAATACTCTGAGAATTCAAAAGAAATGATAGACAACACTTTCTTATTGGATGAAGAACGTTACACGTTTTAATTCATACAGATTAACCCATAGAAGGTTGGAAATGAATGAGTAGTATTGACAATATAAAGGAATCTGCCTAAGAAAATAACGTTAGTCGACTATTACCTACCAAATTCATTTTCTGTTGTAAATAAAGTTTTGATATTGTTGGTCATCGAATTACGAAAAATAGTTCCTATGCAATTAGATTTTAATAAATATTATTTTAGAAATTCGTCGTGGGTCCCAAATAAAACATTCTACCGAACAGCAAATTGAATCATACTTGAAATGTTACACAACTACTCAATTATTTAGAATTTTTGAATAATATTGGTATAAATAGAATGAATATTATTACAATTTATCAATTATGCTAATCGCAATTTTACCATTAGCATAAAAGACAAAATCGATCAGAAAATTCACTCTGATTATCAAGTGAATGAATGAATAATAAGTGAAAATCATGTTTCAACTAATCTATCAAGATGAATCGGATTGGTGCGAAACAAATCATCCAATCAACGATTTCATTTTTACACACATGTCAACGGTCAATGTAGATCGATTCGTTAGACATACATTCATTTTGCACACAGTTTCAGCGATACACTATGTAGCGTATGTAGCGTGTACATGAATTTGTTATTTTCAGACAAATGGCAGTTTATTGGCTGATTTTCAAGGTCATTTAAATGAACAAATTTAAATATTTTGTGTGAGTGACATCACTTATTTTCCACAAATAATTAATTATGGGGCAGCGAGTGTCTAGAGATGATTTTGAATGGGTGTACACAGAAGAACCACATGCCACGAGAAGAAAACAAATACTTGGTAGGTTATCTTAATTTATTTTTAGAAATTTGGTAGATTTTAAATTTGGATGTTTCTATTAATTTCTGTTTAATAATTTGTTAAAATAAGCTTTAATTTAGTATTTTAAAATTGTTACATTTTCTGAAACTTACAAAACACATTTTATCTAATCTAAAATTTTAAATAATTTCAAAATGGCCGCAAATTTAGCATTTAATTAACGATCTTTCAAATTATTTTGAAACAAAGCTGCTTTGTTGGTTTCTTGTAAATTTAGTGCTAATTTTAAAAATGTTTTGAGAAAGCTGATTTCCAATCTTGCATAAAATTTCGATGCTATTGAAAAAAGAAATAGAAAAATAAAGAATTTGACCATCAAAACTAAAATATAAGAAAACGTTTAAAACGGTTCGATGGTATTCCGAAAACTTTCTACATGTTTCCTAAATGAGAAATGTTTTAAAGATGTAATATTCTGATACTTAGTTATAAATATATGTCAAATCTGCGCTTTCATTTATTTAATAACGCAGTCGCTCATAACATAAGAATTCTTTGCAATATAGTTCAACTAGTTTACACTTAATTTTCATCGTTTCTGTATCTTTAACCAGTCCAATACCACTAATTGGCCACCAAAAATAATTATAATACCTTGTATGCCGGACTAATCCGACACAGGGCTGCCACCTCCGGGTTTCAGTGAGTTGTCTCCAGGCTCCGGGTTTCAGTGAGTTGTCTCCGGGTTTAATTATTATTTCTCCGGACGACGTAAGTAAAATTGAATATGCACAAAAGTATGTCAACTCCTTCTCGCGGCAGCCGTTACAATTGACACTCTTTCGCACCAAAACATTGCTACTGCGTAGAGGATAGATGCGCACATTTTATTGAAAGTAATAGCACGACGCACGAAAGCACGTGGATAAAGAATCTCTTTTGTGTCTGTTCAGTCAGTGCTACATTGATGATAGTCTAGTTTGGTATTCCGCTTTCCTTGTTGATTGATAAGAAATGGTAAGTTATATTGATAGTTACTTTACACGTAATTGAATTGATGCTGATTTTAATAGGCTGATAGAAATTCTATTAATTATAGTATATAGACTAAGGTTGCTACCTCTCCATGTTTCAGTGAATTATCTTCGGGCTCCGGGTTATTGTTTCTGGACGAGATCAAGATTTGAAGTGGCAACTCTAATCCGACAGCATAACATCAAATTTGTTATAACGTTGGTATTTCGATTTTTGGTACTTGTGTGTTAATTCACCCTAATTATTTTTTCTGTTGAATTAATTAAAATTTAAAGTATAAATAACAAAATATTAATATGAATTTGTTACAATTATCTGCTTTATA
>CAUHTR010007540.1:54630-146166 GCA_959609185.1 Schmidtea polychroa | reverse complement strand
TTACTTATTTATAATTGTAAAAATATCTAACTTACATTTTTACGAAATAAATCCAAATAAATCCAAATAAAATACCATAAAATTCCTAAAAAAACACCTGAAATTTAATTATCAATGTTATATATTATCAATATTATAAATGCTGACTAACAGTAATATTTAAGAACTTGAATAATGATCTCATAATTATATAAAATCAAAATTCAAGTCCTAAAAATTACTTTAATTCAAAAACTTACCTTTAAACGAATTTTGGAAAATTGAATAAATGAAATTAAGTTAACATTGTCATATAATTGGTGACTCACCTCAGGTGGTGTGCACACCAACGTATATTATAGACAATGTTAACTTTCGCGGTTAGGTGTAGCACGACGCACGAAAGCACGTGGATAGAGAATCTCTTTTGTGTCTGTTCAGTCAGTGCTACATTGATGATAGTCTAGTTTGGTATTCCGCTTTCCTTGTTGATTGATAAGAAATGGTAAGTTATATTGATAGTTACTTTACACGTAATTGAATTGATGCTAATTTTAATAGGCTGATAGAAATTCTATTAATTATAGTATAGAGACTAAGGTTGCCACCTCTCCATGTTTCAGTGAATTATCTTCGGGCTCCGGGTTATTGTTTCTGGACGAGATCAAGATTTGAAGTGGAAACCCTAATCCGACAGCATAACATCAAATTTGTTATAACGTTGGTATTTCGATTTTTGGTACTTGTGTGTTAATTCACCCTAATTATTTTTTCTGTTGAATTAATTAAAATTTAAAGTATAAATAACAAAATATTAATATGAATTTGTTACAATTATCTGCTTTATGTAATGATAAAAGAAGTCGTTTACAGTTCCTTCAACAACATCGAATTGTGCATAACATTCGTCGTTGTTCAAACAATCATATCATGACAGATCGTCAAGATCGTTGGAGATGTCGCTAAAGGACATTTATTTATTTTATTTATTTTTTATTTTATTCATTTATTGCTGTTAAAAGGAGTTAATCAGTATACGTTTCTGTGACATTGAGTTTGAAATTTTCAAGTCATCCGTCATAGACTGGAATAACTATCTTCAGAGGTGTGTTGATCAATAATCTATATACATTATATACATTGATCAATAATCCCATTGTCATAGGTGTCATACAGATAGCGCAAGCTCTTCCTTTAACTTCGTAGTGAAAGTGTTAGGACCTCAACTTAGGAAACAATTTATGCCATGTTTCCCCCTTGATTAGATATTTTTGTTTTAATTTGATAAAATATACATAAGTTCTAAATTCTGTTTTATGTAAATTTTGAACTAAGTGAACACAGCAAAATCAAAACTATTTATCATGAACAGTGGAAAAATTTATGAAGCAATATGTCAAATTTACAAAACTTAGTCCTTGAGATATCAAAGAATACTTTTAATACACTGATTTTGTAAATCTAAATCATTTTAATTAATTTCATTTGTAACTTTTAAGAAATCATAATTGTCTGTAAAATTATTTATTTCTTGTTCATCTTTGATCTGTTTTTTTCTATAGACTTTATTTACATTTACTTTTCTATTCAAATCAAATTTTCACCTTTTTAGTTCGTGTTATTTTTTAAATATTAAAAAAATGACACTTGAATTAAGCAATGCCGAAAATTTGTGCTAAATCGAAAAAAACATTGATAGTTTAAATTTAAATGAAAATTAATTATAATAATTATTTAATAAAATTAATTTATTAAAATTTGAAGGCTGACAATTGATAAAAATTACTAGGAAGATTTTTGATATATACTTATTAATATATTGTCATTCAATAACTAAAAAACTTAATTTCCAATAAAGCGTGAAAATTAACGTTTTATTTAAATTTATAATTAGATTTTTATGAAAGTTATCTCTTTGTTCCATTGTTTGGTAATCTGGATAAAATATAAATATTTGAAAGTATAAGGATATCTAAATGATCTGAGTTTGAGAAAATTGCTATATTGTATTTTTAGTAAGCATTAAACTGGGTATAGGTAATGTTATTTACAAGTTTATATCACTAACACCAATTATATTTGTAAAGTGATATAATAATAATTTATAATAAACCAATTACATAATCTCGATGTTTGATGACGGATGGTGGGATGTTTGAGTCTGCAATGAAGTGAAGTATTTATCATACATAATGTACGTGATCTGTATCAATAACATTGTTGAAACTAATAATACCCATTTTCTAGATTATGCAATTGGTAGCACCATAAATATTAATTATGTTCCAATTTGGTTTACCTTAAATAAATAAAAAAATTACCTTAAATAAATATACTTCTAACAATATTAATTGTTAGTTACAAGAAGAATTCAATTTTTACTGATAACATTTTTCTACTTTAATAAAAAATGAAGGAATAAAATACCCTTAGGATATTTGAAAAACTTAAAATATAGTTTAATGACCATTGACAGAAAAATGTAGATTCTTTTAAATTTCAAATTCCAAAATAATAACCGGGTTTACGTAAGGAAATGTGGTTCAATCAAATGTCAAGATAAAACGTTCAAAATTCAAAGTTCGTTTCATTTTTTCAAATTTTTAATTACTTAAGTCTATTTTTAATCATAAAATGATATTAATAATCAGATTTACTATTTATTTTATCAAATTTTATGATTAATGCGATCAAATATTTTATATTTTTAAAGAAATTTAACATGCAAAGTTTCAATATTTAATTGTTTCATGTCTGCCTTATCATAGAAAAGTAAAATTTTCATTAGTAAAATGTTACTAGTGTTTCTTATTTGTTAACATTTGTCAAATAAAAGAACCTCAATTCGTCAATTTTCATATAATTTTATTATCATTATTAAAAAATTATAGTAAAATTTTAAAAAATAGTTAATTTAGCTCATTACTTGCCATATTTTACCAAATATTACCTGTTCAATTTTTACAAATCCGTAGTTTCAACGGCAAAGCTTGAATAAACAAATAATTCAAAGTTGGTAAATGAATGTTTAGATTGCTGATAAATTCTACCTTTTAATTCATATAAATTCAATTATTAAATTCACCATATTTTTTTCACAAATTATTTTTAATATTAAAGTGCTTAAAAGCATACATGGGAAGTAATGTTAGAATAGCTCAAACATTTCTGTAAATATGCATAAATTGTATTAATTTGTATTAACCTGATAATGTGATCTTTACAATCTGATCTACTTCTTTTGTCTTTTCTGATGACTATTTATTATAATTATAAACATTTAAATACTTTAAATGAAATATCTTTTGAGATTGACTTTTTAAATATCATGAAATGAAAATTGCACACAAAAATGCTGTAAAGGATACTAAGTTAAATAAATATAACAAATTTGATAACATATATTCAGAAAATACAGAAAAAAGTCAAAACAGAACACTGAACATTATTGTGAATCAGTTGCTTTTTTCAAATATCTTAATTTACCTTCTGTTTCATCGTATTCTTGCACGAGCATGGATAACGTTTCATGCAATCTCTTATATTTTTATTAACTCTTTTAGGACTAGAAGTTGCTGTATATGCTACTGGTAATCTGTTTTTCTTTGGTTTCTTTCTATATTCCATTAATATAATCCTTGTAGCTAGTATAAGTAGTGAATAAAAATAGCCCATGATTTTTAATAGAAAAATAAAAATTCCACAGATGAAGAATTGAATATACTTCAAATTTTCTATACTTTTTCATTTTTATTACCGAAAATTTCAAAATTCGGATATTTTATCTGGTTTAGGCGATTTTTAAAAAGTTATGATAGATAGTCAGTAGGAGAATAATATTTATTATTATTTCACAATTGTTTAATATTTAAAGAAAATCTTTTAAATATTGGTACTTTTCTTTTCTCCTTGCATCATTTATAAGAAAAAATAAATGGCGACTAGTACCAATATCTTTAATTCAGTGATTTTACAATTAGTTTTTATTTATCCTATGGTTTCACAGTTGATCTTTTTAAATTCAATAATCTTCATATTAATGTTTGTAAGTCACAAATCAAAACAATATCGTGTACATTTTATATTGTTTATCTAGTCTTACAAACATTAATAATTTGTTTTTTATTGTGATTTCTAGTCATATTATTTTCCTTCATTTCTTCATATTTTTATGTTATCTTCAAAAATGTTAATATTTGATTAATTTTTATATTCCAAAATAATAATCTAACAATGTAAGCCCGTATATAGTGCATAAGCACTGGTTAATGAAAACAGTAAAATAGCACACGAAATTAGTTTCAGTTGACGCATGCGTGAAGTAGAATTTATAATTTACTAATGATTTCATCAGACGATTTTTCAAAGTTCACAGTTTAAAGATTTAAATGTAAGATCACCCTATATAATTTTTAATAATTTTATAAATTTGTAAAATATAAGATCTGTTGGCTTTGAAATAAATTCAAAGTAATAAGTTATAAAAGCTTAAAATACAGAATATTACGTGTTATAATTTAAATTTTCATAATGCAAATCAACTAAATGTTTACAAATGTTAAAAACACAATTCATTTGTACATTAATGAGAATTTTCTGAAAAAAATATTTTCATTAGTATTACTCACTTAAGAAAAAATTATTATTTTTATGCATGAATGACATACTTCTTAAGCATCTTTTATTTTTGATTGTAATTTCATCTAATTCTTAAACTTATTTAAACTTGCGTGAGCTCAAAAATATTTGTAATGAAAATCATCGTCTAATTACGTTAAATGCAAGTATAATAATACTTTCAAAACTCTTTGTCGCCACCTTACTTTTTCGTTAATGAAAATTCAAAGATTTATATTTAAAAAATTGTAAAGAATGAAATGTGTTATTTATTCAAATTAAATAAGTGTTACTAAATCGAAATTAATGTGATTTTTTTTCCGCAAATGAGCATCATTGAGCATACTTGAGCCTTTACAAGTCATAAATAAATAGACTAATAATATGAAAAAGTATAATTGAGTAATTTCATAACACAAAATTGAAAGAAGTAATGAAAAATAAAAGTTTACTAGTAATATGGCAATCAAAGATGCCACTTTTCACAACTGTCTTCTTCAATTCCAAATTTTTCTAAATAAACTTGAAATGCTATTGTTTTTCATTTTTGCTA
This sequence comes from Schmidtea polychroa, assembly GCA_959609185.1. Lineage (NCBI taxonomy): Eukaryota > Metazoa > Platyhelminthes > Tricladida > Dugesiidae > Schmidtea > Schmidtea polychroa. The sequence goes on along the minus strand of CAUHTR010007540.1, from coordinate 141,017 downwards.
TGCTAATTTTGAAGAATAATCAGAAATAAATTCTGGTTTTTGTTTTGAGGTTTTCGTTTGCTCATCATGCTCAAGGAGAAAAGTCTAGAAACCTTACAAGCTATGTAAACAGACATATTTCTAATATATTTAAACTATTCTGTATCAAATAGTTTAATAGTTTGCAATTGTAGTTTTGAAATTTAATGCTCAAATTAGTAAAATTTTAGAAGAATAAAAGTAGTCATTGTCATTTGGTATCATTGACTGGATAAGTGTCAAATTCTAAAACTTATACTGTATAACAGTGTTCGCCAAACTTTTTTGAGCCACGGCACACTTGGCTGAATTAAAAATTTTCGCGGCACACAAATTTTTTTTTGCTTTGCAATTTTTTATTGCACTTTTACTAATTTTTTAATAAGAAATGAAAAACTTATTTACTTGAAATAAATTTAATGTAAAAAATTTAAAATTTAGAAAAATTAGTGAATGAAAAATTCATAAAACATAGTTAATGAGATTTATGTGCTTGATATTCCGAACAAATAAGTTCCAATCGTGGTGGAATTTTCGACAAACAAACTCTTAATTCTTGATCAATGTTAACCATACGTTCCCGCTTCTTTGATTTAATTGTGGGTAGAGTTGAAAATCCCAGTTCACAGAGATAAGAAGAACCAAATGGTAATAATATTTCCATTGCCTTCTTACTCAAATTTGGATATTCATCTTTAACAAAAACCCAAAATTCAGAAAATTCTTCCTGAGAAAATAATATCTTCAAAGTTATATCGTTTCTCAAATCAATGAGGTTTTCCAGCTCAATTCCTGACAAATTTGTCTCAGATATTTCAACAAATGGATTGATTACCCAAGAAACTTTACTTGTATCGACGTCTGTAAAATAGTGTTTGAATGCTTTTGAAAGATTTTGCAGTGTAGCAATGACATCAATCAATAAATTATATTTGTCTTTTGACGAATCAAGACCAGGAAAGCAATCAAGTTCTTTGTTCATGGATTTTGCAGTCCAAATTTGAAGCTTTTGTTGAAATGATCTTAGTTTGCCAGAAATAGTTAATAAATTTTCACATGATCCTTGAATACTAGTATTAAGTGCATTCAACTTTGCGAAAACATCATTTAAGAACACTACTTTCAACCACCAATCATCACGCTCGAGAACTTTAAATGTGCCAGGTTGTGAGTTAAAGTTGTTATTTCTTTTTTCAGTGTTATACATCTCACGAGAACTTTTCCTTTGGATAGCCAGCGCACCTCAGTATGGTAAAGGAGACATTTGTAGTCAGAGTCCATCGATTCACAAAGTGATTCACAAATTCTTGAGCGTAAAGCGCTCGATTTGATGTAATTTACGATCTTAACAACATCGTTCAACGTTGTTTTAAGATTTTCTGGCAAATTTTTCGACATTAGCAACTCTCTGTGAATCATGCAGTGATTCACTTTGATACCAGGATTTTATTCGAGGACATATGCTGCGAATCCTTTTTTATGACCTTGCATTGGGGAGGGGGCACCATCCATACAAATACCTACACCAAAACTCCATGACATGCCATTGATTGCAACTTCAAATATATCCTTACCAGTTGTAGTTTGCTTCAAATAATCACAAAAAAATATTCTTCGGCAATTTTGCCATCCTTTACGATACGGAAAAATGCCAATAGTTGTGCTTTGTTGCTAATATCTGTGCTTTCATCAATTTGAAGAGCCCACAATTTCTCAAAATTTTCTGCGCTTCCCGAAAAATGATTTTTTATCTGCTCATGAATGTCTTCTGGCATATCGCCACTCCTACATGATATTGTTTGATGTGAGAGCGGAATTGTTTTAAACTTTTCTGCTGCTTTAGGACCGATCATGATACCAGCTGCTATTGTTAGTGAAGAATGTATAATTGACTCGGCATCGAGATGTGATTTCTTATTTTTAGCAAGCATTTGTGCGATTTTATAACTGACCATTTGAGCCTTATCAGATAAAGTTGTAAAAGCTTTAAATTTCTTAGCTTGATTTACCATATTTTCTTTCAGTCTTTCGAAGTAATCTTTTGATTTGTCTTTTAATTCTGGATGTTCTTGTTGAAGATGTCTTTCAAGTTTGCTTGGGACTATGGACTCATTTGCAAGAGTACTAAAACATACTATGGTCAAAAACGACCACAAAATGACCACAAGATCCTATAAAGGTTAATACAATTTTGATATAAAGTTTAGAAATTGTTGCGGTAAATCATTGGGGAAATCTATAGAATAATAGTTCGTTTCATCATCCACAAAACATCCTCAATAACCGTTTCTATGTACTAGACTTCTTACATTTTTAGTTTATCGATTTGTTCAAAGAAAGGTTGCTGATCACAGTTATTCAATTTTCTAATCCTAGTTATAAATGATGCGCTGTGATGCTTGCAAGATCTTTATCATAGTCTTATTAAAGATTTAAAAATGAGTACACTAGGTCTTTGCATTTTAACGTGAATGTTACCAAACATTTTATCATTATGCTTACATTGTGTTTCGAAGAGCAATAATTTTGATGAAATCTTTGAACATCAAATCCCTGCTGAGACACGAGTGATGTTACCCATTCACCTGATGTCACAAAGATATTGAAAAGAATTCTTGTCAAAATCTATGATAGTCATATTCTATCAAGTAATAGTAATTGTGTAAATAATGATTTTTGTTGAACAACTGGGGAACTAGCACTAATGTCAAATTTTTGCTATAGATACATTTTCAGATAATTCTTTTTCCAGTAAATTGATGATATGCATTAAGTTCATATGTTTAAATGAGCCATTGATAAAATTCTGTCTCATTTCTTACACTTAGTACCGCATACCAGGGTATCGCTCAGGAAATAAAACTATATGGGAGTTTCATCCAAATTCAATTCTTTGCACACACAAAATTTTTTGAATTTTCTAATTATCATATATATATATATAACATTAAATTTATAATATTTTGCTTCACTTTAAATTTCTTACCTGATTTTGTTATTATTATAATTGCTAAGAAATTATTAAAAATTGAGTTAGAGTGATCTATTAACATTTATTTATGATTGAATTCCATTATTTAATCGCATTATTTCTTTAATTTATTATTAGCATATTTAAACATTAGAATTTTAATAACTTTGATATTCCAGTGATTTTGAACACTAATAACAAGGAAATATTTGCTAACATATATTAATTAGGTACAAAGCCACTTTAAAATATTAAAAAATTTGTTTTACGTAGTGTTTAGTCAACAATCATTCTTTGCATAACAGACAAATAAAAAAACAAATAAAAACAATAAATGTATTTATAATTTTATGGAATTATTTCACTGTTTCACATTTATCAGTTTTTTCTCTATTGAAATTGGAGAAAAATAAATTTCTATAATAAATTTCTATGTATGAAATATGGAAAAGGCGTGCATGTTCTAAATTTCATCAGTAAGAATTGAAATTTCTATTTTGTACGATTTCATTTTAAATATAATCAATAAATTGGAGGTGTAAATAAATAATTATGAGAATATTGATTTATTTCGAAAAAATTCGTTCTGACCTGAACTGCTTTCATTCTATTTGTGAATTTTCTGTTGTGATCAGAAATGAAATTCGTTTGTTTTCAAGATATTTTCAAATTTTTGTTCTTTGGCTATTTTATAGCTTGTAATTATAATTTGCTAAATAAACTGACTTGAAATTTGTTTATTGAAATTTGAAAATTATTTATATAACGACTTTCAAGTGGAAATAATTTCAGGAAACCATTATGATTATAATGTAATTCCAAATATATAGATATAATTAATCAGATTTTTATATTTATTAGTGATATAATTTTCTGGTTTCGGAAACATTTATAAATCGCTGATATTATTATATTATTATTATTATTATTATTATTATTATTATTATTATTATTATTATTATTATTATTATTAAAATGATGATTGCTTGGTAGCAGCATTTATTATTTAAAACAATAAAATGATAATTTAAGCCTTTTGCTGCAAATAATGTATTTAATGAAAGAATTTTCGACTATACGATAGTCCTTGAGATTGACAAGGACTATCGTATAGTCGAAAATTCTTTCATTAAATACATTATTTGCAGCAAAAGGCTTAAATTATCATTTTATTGTTTTATATTATTATTATTATTATTATTATTATTATTATTATTGTCATTGTTGTTTTCATTGTAAATTTTTGTTTTAGGTTAAGTAAAAAGTTTTCTTGTCGAATATCAGTCTTTAATCGAATTAAAGTAACATTTGCTGTACACAAATTATTTCGATATTTATTATTGTTTTAATAAATTGAATTAATTAATGTCTGATGTTTAATAATTCGATTTTGTATTTCATTAAATTTCAAATACCTAAATTTATACTGAAACTGAGTAGCCAGGCATCTCAACTTCAACAGACAAACCATAAGCCCCTTATTACCTCTAATAATATCTGTCGACAAAAATCTCATTTCAATTAATTTTATTGAAAATTTATCAAATATCATACTGTAATATTATGCACATTTTTGCAGTATGTCAAACCTTGATTAAATTAGTTTTATATAGTAACAGTATTTTTTTTACAAATTTAATATAAATATCTTTAAATACTTTTATGATTTATTAAGGAATATGAACCCTATTTCTATTATTAAATCTTATTCTTTTTAATTCATAAAACTTTTCTTTATCTGTGGAATCTTTGATGCTGCTAAACTCGATTGTCAAACATCAAGATTCTAGTCAAATGTGATTTTGAAATTTTTAATTAAACTGTGCAATGATACAATAGAAATTATTCTTGTTTTGCTGCATCATTTTAATTAGGTCTTAATTTTTTAAAATGGATTTCTGGTGCCATAAGTGAGAAACGAGATAAGTTAAGGCATTATTACTGCAATGTTTAAATGAAGTGGAACACATTTACAATCATTTAAGCATTTTTTAATTTAACGAATAAACAAATTTTGCGCCTAAAATGACTTTATTCAAAGTTTTTTATTTATATTGACTTCTGAGATAATTCGAAGCAAATATTACTATGTAAATTACTCATATTATCATTTATATTGTTAAATTGTCAATGTATAAAACAAATAACCTTAGTTTGAAATAAAATAATAGCATTGTATGTAATAATCTCCTTTTGTTGAAATGAATGCTTAAACAGTAAAAGATTTTAATTATTGTAAATTTTCAATCGAATTGTTATCCCTTGTATATAAAATTTTATTTCGCTTTAATGAAAATTGCTATTCTTGTTTACAAACAAATTAATGTAATGATCAAAACAAAAGTGTTTTTGAATATTGTCTGTTTCCGATTAAATTATTTTTTCCCAATGGAATTATTCAACTATTTTAAAAAAAAATTTCCTGTAATTTTGATTTCAGTTTTTCATAACAATAATTTGTTTTGATTAAAATTGTATTTTTAGCAAAATTAGAGTGTTAAGTAAAACTAATTTTGAAAAATTGGAGAACATAACTTAATTTGTTCGTGCTGTATATTAATAAATATTTACTTAATATTTAGAAATTAATTGAAATGTCAAGTGGACAATAATTTAAAAAAATATTTTTTTAGATATTATTACAGTTATCCAAATATATAAATAAAAAAATAATAATATCGAAAATAAATAAATCTATTAACCGCCAGTCTAGTCTACCGTTAGGGTCCATTGGACCAGAAACAAAAATTAAATTGCTATAATTAAATGTTCATTTACTTTTTATATTACAAAATGTTAATGTAAATTTTTTTCTTTATATTTTTAATTAATAAACAATTTTTGAAAGTTATTTATTATGTTTAATTTTTACATTCATTATAATACATGTAACAGTAATTTAAAATAAGCCGGGTCCATTAGACCCAGACGGTATTTTTTAGGAGCATTTTTTTTGGTAGGCGCGCAAGGTTAATAAAATGATTTTATGAATTATATTCGTTATATAAATATTTTATTACTTTAAGTAAAAGTGCATATAAAATAGGGAAAATTAAATTTTGAATTATTATCATAATTATTATTAAAAATACATTAAGTTATTATTAAATATGCAATTATTGAATTAATCTATTAACTGTAACATATATAATATAAAATTACTTCCATAAATTATAACACTTAATGAAGAATGATACCTACTAATATTTAAACAATATTATTTATTAACTTCGTTGGGAAGGACGGCTTACTTTTATACCAAAATGTTTATGTAAAGGTTTTAATTAATTTTGACTACATTTGTAGATATTCGAATTTGAATTTGAATTTATAGTTTAAATCAGTGATGTCCGAAATATATGATCATGCACTCCTAAGATAGTAAAAAAATTTCAGTCCAATTCCGATTACAAAAATTTTTAACATTAAAATCTTTTTTACTGTGTAGAACAGACTCAGTGCAAATAGTCATTGAGGTTGAACCCGGTAAAGGTCAATTTTCTAAAAAAATAATTTGACAAAAATTGCAAAGTATGGTTGTGCTAGGGTTTTAAAAACTAAGCGACGCTGACCGAAAATTCAAGTCGATACATATACATTTTTAACACTATGGATGATTAACAAATGGACGACTAAAATAAATTATTTGTATAGTTATTTATTCCAAAATTCTAAATAAAATGATTTACGTTTACTACTTTAAGGACAATCGCTAAAGTGACATTTATGTATTTTATATTTTATAATTCGTCATTGAGTAAGAATAATGTGTTATTATTATTATTATTATTATTATTATTATTATTATTATTATTATTATTATTATTATTATTATTATTATTATGTTGTTGTTGTTGTTGTTGTTTGAACAAGTTCATATTGAAGTCAAAATTCATTATCTTAATATATTTTTAATAAACAATTTTAATATTTAATATGTGGCCTTGCAACACTTTTGAATATTAACTGGTTTAAATTTTTTATTAACTAGATTTTAAATTTAATTTATCCTCCTTTTTCTAGATAAAATTAGATATTTTCGCACAACCTTTATCAAAATGCTAGTGATTTTAGATTTTATTCATAATACAAATTTAGAATGTTACCGAAATCAAAATATTAATTATCAACTGTATATTAATAATTGATACTTGATCCAACCGAAATGGTTTTTAAAAATCACTTATTTTTCAGTTTTTTTATTTTTTTCATTCATTATTTTGCTTAATTAATATCGATATTTTAATTTAAACATTTGTGTTTTTCATATTCTTTAATGACTATATCTAGGCACATTAATAACGAAGTCAGATGGTGATAACCAATTACACTACTATCAAAATTAATAGCGAGTCGATTTTATAAAAATTGGATCTTATTATTAAGATTTATTTATATTGTTGTTAAATATTTATTAACTTGCTTTTGAAAGATATCAAAACTTTTTAAGAATGTTTGAATTTCAATAAATTATTGAATAAAATTCAAAAAGTTTCTGCAAAAACATTTTGAATTAGACAAAAGAAATTAAAATATATTTGACGCGGGCCTTGGCTTTCTGCTAATTATTTAATGCTCCTTCATTTTGTAATGGTTGAGCAGTAGTGATACGACAGATATGAAATGTAACAAATGTTACTGCTCAGGATGTTTGTTTATGAACTTATCCATAATTATTTTAATTAACTAATTAGTTAATTGGTTTAAATACATAATTTTATCAGTTTTTTAAAAATATTTTACAAGTACTAAGAACATTTGAAAAAAATAAATAATTATTATTCCTAATATATGATTTATTTTCAGCCAAATATCCACAAGTAAAAGAATTAATGGGACACGATCCGAATTTGAAATGGACTATGCTTTTTCTGTTGATTTTTCAACTCATTACATGCATTTTGTTTCAAAATTTATCATGGCCAATTCTTGTGATACTAGCATATTCTGTTGGTGGTGTTGTTAATCACATCATGACTCTTGGAATCCATGAAATATCTCATAATTTAGCATTTGGAAATTCTAGACCACTTACTAACAGATATTTGGGAATCATATTCAATATTCCATTAGGTAAAAATTAATTTTGTCTAAATTGCTAGATATCTAGGAATCCTTTAATAACATTTTTATAGCTTGGAATTAAAATATTTTTCTGTGATTGTTTCTGAATTTGATAATAATAATGTTAATGTTGGTACCACTTAATTAGTGTTTTATTTTTCCTTAAGATATGCCTTTCTTTTTCAATAACAAGATTCCTTATATATTCCAAATACATTACTTTGTTTTTATTCAAAAGTTATTCAAATTTGAATTATTCATTTTCTATTTAAAGTATCCATGCACATATAACACATCGTAATTAAAAAAATATTAATTTTGGTTTGCCATAATGAATTATCTTTACCCTGAGGTGTCAGGTTATAACTTTAATTTCGAGGTAGTAATTTCTTGCTGCATGAAACAAAACACTTTTTTCTCAATTGAATAATACATCATTTATGAACAGGTTAAATGATTTCATAATATTAAGACAAAGTTTTACGTAATTGTCTATATACATTATTTAAATTAAAAATCTAGATATTTAACTATTATAATGCATATTTAACTGCTAATAAATAAAATCCTAGGGCCATTAAATTTGAAACAAGCTGTAGTTTATCTCGATGATATTTTACCATTTTCAACTACTAAAGAAAAAAATATGCATTGAGCTAGAAATGTAATTACGTATAGTAATATTAATACGAAATGGTTTTTAACAATTATTGACACAATATAATTATTTATTATTAATATTTTTCTCGCTTATTTTTGTGTTGTGTTGAAATAAATATATAAATAACTCATCGAATGGTTTTTACCAATTATTGACACAGTGGACTTAATTGACATTTATGACACTCTTCGTTATTTAGTAATATTTTAGTTAGATTTAAGAATCAAGTTTCAGTTTGTGTTTTGACTATTTCTTTAATAGATTAAAATTCAGTTCTTTTGTTTATTTTTGGATTGGAAATATTGATGAATGCAAAAAAATGCCTTCTATATACTATCAGGCGTTGCTGAAAATATATTCTTTCTAAAACTCGATGTTTAAAATAAATTGACAAAAATCAGTTTCCATCATATTTTTGAATGTTCCGTTCCATTTTATCTGTTAGTAATCTTATGAAAACTTTTTACTAAAATATTTTATGAGACCTTTAAAAATTTTGTCATTAGAAAAGTATTGGTTAAGAGTTCAATAATGTCAAAAATGCTTACTATGGAAAGTATCTAGAGCAACCTTTTGCTACCCTATTGATTATTATTCAATGGTATTAAAAAAAAGCATACGCCTTTCTTAGTATCTTCATTGTCAATTCATTGAATCACTAGATTTTTGTGATTAATCAAAATCTTATATCTCGTGTCATCTGTTTTTTTTATTATTCCTCTACCAATTCTTAATCATCAAAAGTATGTTAAAAATCATCCATACGATGTTAGAAAAACATTCTATCAACATGTAGTATTCTTTCTCTTCGTGGAAGAAGCATTGCTAGCGTGACAGCTTTCTGGGTGAAGCCGTCTTTTGTATTTCAATATCACTCTCTTGTTTAGCATCTTTAAAATTTTAACAGTTTTAATAATGATAGTAGGAATATTCGACTAGTTTTACTTTTTCTATTGTGACCGCCAAATTTTATTAGAATACATTAAAGATTCTCTTGGTATTGCATCCATGATTTTGAATTGCATGTTGTAAATGAGTCTAGGACATCTCCCCTGGACATCCCCCCGACATATTAACCGGACATCTCCCCTTGGACTTTTCCTCCCATCAAATAGGACTTCCGCCCCCATTATCATTTACTCACTCAAAATAGTGAACTGGACATTTCATTCATTCAAAAAGTGAACTGATATACAGTTTTATTATATATACTCAGAGTTTATCCGACAAGATATTTTGTCCCCCTATGGGTATCGGTCACAAAGGTACTGGTCACACTCAATATGTCGCAATGGTATATTATTATTATATGTTATTATTATTTATATTATTATTATTATTATTATTATTATTATTATTATTAATAATAATAATAATAATAATAATAATAATAATAATAATAATAATAATAATAATAATAATAATACATTAAGTGTTAAGAAAATGTGATAAATTATAAATATTTATTATGTTAAAATTGAAAGTTGAATCTTGATAATCAATAATTTTTATAAATAAATGTAATTGGTAAACATTTATTATAAAACTTTATTTTGTACAGGAATACCTTATTCAGTATCGTTTAAAAAGTATCATACGCTACATCATCGATATCAAGGTGATGAAAGCATGGACATGGATTTACCTTCGAAATTAGAAGGAAAGTTGTTTGCTACTAAATTTACTAAGATAATATGGCTTATCCTGCAGCCATTTTTCTACATAATTAGACCGCTGATGCTCAAACCAATGCCATTAACCTTTCTTGAAGTTTGTATTTTAAATTTTTTTTATTTTATTACAATGTCTGTTTAAAATTAATTTATACATTTATTTTTAATGAATTTATAATATCCAGGTGTTATACGAGTGTTTTCTCTTGCAATATCTAGTTTAACAATTTATAGATTTGTTCTATTTGAATAATTTCCCAAAAAGGAATACTCTTATGACCTATATTATTAGAATTGTCCTGATTTAGGAAGTGATTAAGAGTTATTTTTGAAAAAGAATCATTAGTAATTATCAGACTAAATTTATAACATCATGTTCTAATTAATTTATATATATATATATATATATATATATATATATATATATATATATATATATATATATATATATATATATATATATATATATATATATATATATATATATATATATATATATATATATATATATATATATATATATATATATATATATATATATATATATATTCAAATTATTAATTAATTTTTAAAATTAAGGTATACAATTTGATAAAAAATAAAATTTATCTAAAGGAAACAGAAAACGTCTTGTAAATATATGAAGCGTCATTTATTTTTTATTTTTATAAGACTTGATCGCTAAATTTAAATTTTACACAAATTTCTACAGTAGTTTTTATTAAATATTTTTTAACCAACTTTGTTTATTAAATTTTAATATTTCTACATTATTTATTTGGAGATTTTTTTAAAAAAATTTAATTTTTTGCGATATCAATTTTGATAGAAAGATAATTTTCTTGATAAAAAAGGTTTTGGAGGCTAATATTTGTGAGAAATTTTTAAACCAATCCTATTACAATTGAAATTTAATTTCGTGAATGAGTCGTACCACCTGATGTACATTGTACTAGCGTTTTTGATAATTGGTAGTTTGCTTTTTGCTGAGGTCATTAAGTCGAATGCCGAAATTTTTATCTACCTCCCCTATATAATTTCTGTCCTGTCCTAAATAAGTGAGTTGATAAACAATATCTTTCGAAATTTAATTGTTTTTTCATTATATTTTTATTTTATGATATTATATTTAGAAAAAGTAGTATTTTTCAATATTCGCAAGTGATAAATATAATATTGCTATAATATAAAACCATATTATTTTCCCCTTTTAGTATATAATAAATATTTACATTCTATTAATTTATATTGTACATGGAATTTATTGAGTTTGTTTATGAAAATTTTTCGTGACTGAATTTAGTGTAAATAATAAATTGGTTGGCCTAAAACTCATTTTTGCAGAAATTCAAATGTTATTTAATTTCTGGATAAGTTTACAATAGTTGGGAAGAAGATAAATATTTATTCCTAAATTTTATTCTGATGTTTTTGTTTTCCTGGACTGAACATCATCATTTCTATCCATTGTTTGTATATGTATTCACATATTGGGTTGGATTAGTTTCAGTGGAGAATTATTATATTATAAATAAATTGTCACAATGGAAATATTAAATAATGAATTATAAATTACTAAAAAATAATCGATATAAAAATTTGTTAAAAATAAGTAAGTAATTAGATTAAATCTAGTATTTAATACAAATACTTTAAAAGTTAAACTAAAAAATTAAAAATTTTAGATGATCAAAATTGCACAACAATACAAATTTCCGGCATACCCATTTTCAAGTGTATCGTTAACCAATTTATTTTTTAAATCAATAAGAAATAACGTTTATATAAAAAAATTAAATTAATCCATTGTAAAAGAAATTGAATTTTATTAATTAAGTAATAGCAGTGTTATGTTTTTTATATACTTCTAAATTTCAAATTAATCTTTTCTATGTTAGAAAGTCATATTCCAATTGTACGTAAAATCATGCTTTGGAATGGGTATGTAAAAATAATTGTTAGAAAATATTTAATTACTCTTTTTACAGATTAGTTACGCTAAAAATTTTGTAGATAAACACGTTCTAACAAAACATTGCTCCAGAAGATTAAAATTTAAGAATCTGTGATTTCTTTTTCTTAATATTTTAAATTAGAAAACATATTTGTGGCATTTATTGTTCTCATTCACCCAATATTCATCAGTACTGAGCTTTTAGAATCTTAAGTTATAAATTCCTCAAACTTTGAAATTGGTTTTTTTCTTTCACTGAAATTGTTGGTGTAACACATGAAGCAAGTGCATTACTTGTTTAAATAACCTAGCTTACTGAATTTGCATATCTATATATTTTTAGGAGAAACTCAAATTCACAGATCATTTTGCATGTAACTTGAAAAAATATGCAAAATAAAATTAGTAATAAACGTGGACACTAGGGAAATTAAATGAAAAATGAAGCAAAATGTAGAATGCCCCTAGTCGACTTTAAAAGTTCTTCAAGAAGATATTATTAAGTTTTATTTAATAAAATTTCTTTAAAATGATTTTACACGTCAATATTTTCCACAGTGCAGTTTCGAAAAAATCGAGTTTTTTTCTTTGATAATATAAAATAAGTAAATTTTTATTAATAACAAGTTTTCAATATCAGAATTGACACACCGTAACACATGTCGATCTCTTTATTCTTTTCGATATTTTTGAAATTAATGTAAGTGAATAATTATTTTACTCTATATTTTCGACTACAAATAATATCCGATGTTAACGGGACCATGCAACTTTACGATTCTATTTGAGGTATGGGATTCAATTAATTGACTAACACTTGAAAATTCTGTAACAAAAATTTATTATTTTTCTTTTTAATCTAATAATTAAAATAAATAATGGTTGTATATATTAAATTGAATTTTTTTAAAGAATTCCTAAAATTAAGTTGGTTTATTTAAATATAAGAAAATTATTAAAAAAATGATGTGTTTTTTCAACCAAGTTATTTATCACATATACCCTCCGATAAACAGGAACTTGAATGCTAATCCGGAGAAATGTTTAAAGTCCTTATATCGCAATATTGCATCAATGAAGTTAATAATTCTAATAATTATAAATTATCGATTTAAATTTTATATCCTCCCTGTTATTTAATTAATGATATAATTTATTCAGATAATTAATATCAGTGTTCAAATTATTGCCGATTTGCTGATATGGAAATTCATTGGAATCAGAGCTTTGATTTATTTAACTGGAAGCACCTTCCTTTCGCTTGGCCTTCATCCAATCGCCGGACACTTCATATCAGAACACTACATGTTTAAGAAAGGATTTGAAACCTATTCATACTATGGAATATTAAACAAGCTAACTTTTAATGTAGGATATCACAATGAACATCACGATTTTCCATCTATTCCAGGCTGCAAATTGCCCATAGTAATTAATTATTAATTGTATTGCCGTTTAATGTGTTTGTGTATGAGAAGTTTATCAAAATAAAAGTGTATAATGTTAAAATAATAAAGCAAATATAAATAAATGTTTCAAAAGATCGAGTGCAGTTGTGAAAATTGATAAAGTAAGTCAATTTATTTTGTAACTCCATCAGTTTCCTTCTTTACAACAATTAAAGCTAGATATGTTCATACTGTAGCTACATTGACGCCCTTATTGAAGATATGATAATACGATTCAAAGACTTGCATGAACTTTCAATACCGGATTGGATAATTAATCCATTTTTATCAGACGTAGAAAGTGCCAGTCAAAATTTAAAAGAGATGTTTATTGAGCTACAAAATGACTGAAGCTAAAATAATATTTAATCAATGTGATTATGTTTTCTGGGACCGTTTTCGCTATCAATACCCTCGTCTGTGGAAAAAGGTAAAATTACCCACCACAGCATTTCCTTCGTCGCATTTAATAGAAAAAGGTTACACAGTAACGCATATTTTAAAACACTCAAGAAATCGATTACAGATATGCCAGAGAGGAGATTTGAGAATATATTTAACTAAGCTTGAACCTAATATTGCGAAAATAACGCAGTCACATGAGACTTGAGGATCTCATTGATTTTTGAATGTAATTGGTTTTGTTGTATGTAATGTTTATATGACAATAAATACATAATGTTTATAAACGTGTTTTATTTATATTTGTTATAATTTTTTTTGCTATAGAAAATCTATTGCACGAAATACGTGCATAAAGAATAGTGTAATTTTAACATTTCGTTTTTTTGTGTGGGTGGCGCTGGATAATTTTACTGCGGATGCGATTCTTTCAATATGGTTAAGAAACACTAATCTATACAATAACTAGATAATGTATACATTCTCTAATAAAATACATAAATTTTGTTCTAGTATGCCATGTTGCAATAAAGCATACTACCTAGATATAATATCCATTTTATTATTTTATTATTGTCTAAAAAATTTACTACTAAAAAATTTACTAGTGACTGTATACTTTAACTGAATTTAAAAATTTAACTGTAATGTAAACTTTAACTAGTTAATGTATACATCGTCTAAGTTTATACTTTAACTGTAACATACACACAAGGCATTAACAAATTTTAATGACGAAATTCAATTTTAAATAAAAATTTCTTAGTTAAAAAATAAATATTGCTCCAATATCCTACAAATAGGATCTTAATATATTTAATTAGTGAACATTTTGTTTTGCTTCTATTTGCATTATTAAAGTTTTTTTCAATCAGGTCTGATATAAAAGTTATCTTGAGTACTTTAATTACACGTATTTTGGAATACGTATTTGGAAAAGACGAAAGACTACATGAAAATTCCAAAATTTAACATGTCATTTAAACCTTTGTTTGAATGTCTTTTATATATTAATAGAAAATAATTCATAATAAATGATAATTATTATGAAATGTACTTTTTCAATTAATTGATTTAATTAATCCTAAATTGCTGTAGATGACACTGGCTTCGATTTGTTAAATGTTTATATTTTCAAAATTTTTTATTTCAGTCCAAATAATGTATTCTTATGAATATTCAAAAAATGAGTTACTAAAATATATAGAACGTAGAAACCATTTTTTATCTTTTAACGTTCAAAAATTGAAAATGGCTTTGCCGAAAATTCTCGTTAGATTAATACAGTGGTCTTCAAACTTCAAAAGTTCGTGGAACCCTTATTTGAAATGATGTGTTAAATTGAGGGATTTTATGGGAACACAGTTTGAAAACCACTGGATTAATAAAATGATTCATCATAGTTTGATGTAAATATAATCTAAATTTAAAATTATACTATTAGACCAATGGCGATATGAATTTCACTATAAATATTGATTTTGATATAATATTGTTGAACCGATCAATAACACCAGCATATTTATTAATTAAATATCGAATCAATATTGATGAGTTTTCAAAAATTGCTCAATGTCATTCCATTTACATATAGGCAAGGAAATAAAATTTGACTTTTACAAAATCAATAATTATAAACTAAAATTTATTTAAACAAATGTACAAAATAATTGTTTAATTGAAGATTGTTATTAAATATCCTACGTGTTATTATTGATTTGTTCACTTGCATATGTGGATTTCTGTTAAAACCCATCTAATTGCGGAAGTATTCGTGTTATATTTTTAACCTTTATTTGTTATAATTCAATGACGTTAATTCTTTTATATTATGGATAGTTTTATATTTTTTTTATTAGATCCGTTTTTTTATACTTTTTATTCACTTATGTACTCGCTAAAGCAATATAAATAAATAATGTTAAAGCTAAATTAAATGTATGTTACATTTAGAATATAGTGGTACCAAGAAACTGTTAGCATTTTAATATTATTGTTACTATTATTGTAGATTAAGTAATAAGCATTTGCTTCGAATTTAAACTTTTCCCATTATTTTCAATAATAGATTTATTTATTTACAATACCATTTAAGCAAATTTTTAATCTGTTTCTAGGAGTTCCTAAAATAATTATTAAGAGGTCGAGACAAAATTATACATGTAAACAACATACAATAATAAGAATACTTTATTATTATTAATAAAAATTTTATTGTTGATCTGTCAGTATTATTAAAAGTTGCTATTATTCGAATTCGATGTTTTTATTTATTCAAGCTTTTTGAAGTTTAGAGTGTATAAAAAATTTCTGAAATAGATAAAAATATTAATTTCAATGAAGATAAAGGAAATCTATGATATTATTATTATTATTATTATTATTATTATTATTATTATTATTATTATTATTATTATTATTATTATTATTATTATTATTATTATTATTAATGGTATAAAAGATTATTACTTGGTAGCAGCATTAATTAAATTTTAAAATAATTAAATGATAATTTAGGCCTTTTACTGCGAATAATATATTTAATACAAATGAAAAAATTTTCGACTATAACGTAGCCCTTGTCAATTTCCTGGAATTTAGCTTCTTCTATTTCAAAATGCTCATTGACCTTCTCTTATTTTCTTTTTCTTACTTCTTACTTCTTGGTTGAAAAAGGACTATCTTACAGTCCAAAAGTTTTTCATTTGTATTTCATATATTATTCGCAGCAAAAGGCTTAGATTATCATTTAATTGTTTTATTATTATTATTATTATTATTATTATTATTATTATTATTATTATTATTATTATTATTATAAAAACGATATTGATTATTTTATTAAGAATAATTAATTACTAAATGCAGTTGAAGCAAGATATGTCTACTGTTAATTATAATTTTACATCACAAAATAATGAATACAAACAATTTTTTGTTTAATGCAAATCGATATGGGAATAAAATATAAATTTTGACATAATATTTAATTCATTTTCATTTCTAAAGAATTTATAGATTTCCTATAAATGTTTGAGAATGAGACTTTGAAATTCGAAAAATAAATACAATTAGGATTACTGATTACGAGAAAAATTATTTTAAAATGGTTTCAATTGTAGTTTTTGCAATAAATCTATTTTGTTTTATTGAGATTTCATTTTGCAACTTGTTTAAAATCATTCTAAAGTTTAACTGCTAATTGATTTTTTGTAATACTTTTTAATATCTTTTACAATTATTTTTGTCGTTTCCCGTTCAAAATGAATTAATTACTTGCATTAGATTCTTGAGTGAAAATCTGTTCGTGCATTACGAATAATTAAATTATTAATTTTTATTCGAGATTAATTTATTTCATATTACGTAATTAATTTAGCTTTCTTTAATATATACATATATATATATATATATATATATATATATATATATATATATATATATATATATATATATATATATATATATATATATATATATATATAATATATATATATATATATATATATATATATATATATATATATATATATTGTAATATGAAATAAATTAATCTCGAATAAAAATAAATTAATAATTTAATTATTCCTAATGCACGAACAGAAACCTTTGTTAACTCGAAAACCTAATAATTCGAATATTTTACATCTGAACTCTACATTTGCATTTACTTAATAATTCGAATTGGATTTATGAAAAATGAACCTTTTAAATTCTTTTTGTACTAAGTACACGCAAATAAAACTTTTCGTGATAATCGTAACATCTTATTTGAATAACAAATCCAGATTATCAGCAAACAAACATTTTCATTCTTTATATAAATATAATAGATAAAAAACATTTGGTAATTGACAAAGAAATATATCATGTCAACAAAAATTTATATATATTCGTTAATTCTTGTATTTCGAAAACCTTGATAATTTGAACCGAATTATGAGATCCCAATATTTCGTATTATCGAGGTTTTATGTTGAAGAGTTTAATGGATAATATCCTGCTCTATAAGGAAAACGGATAGAAGAAATATACAAGCCAAAGATTAAAGCAAACTTAGGATATCAACTAATACTAAATTAAATTACATTTTCTAGTTTGGTCTAATTTCAAATTGGTGCAAATAGTTAATCGTATAATTTCAGTGATTTTTTTTTAATATAATATTTCGAAAATATACTTTTTTAAATAATGGATTAAATTATTCTGATTTAAAATTTGATAATAAATCACCTAATTTCTTTATAATTTCAATATTCAAACATTATTTGATAATTTATAGTGGATTCTTTAATATTATTAAATTATAATACCGAGAAAAATAAAAAATATTTATATTTATTTAATTTTATAATTTATCTACTTATAAACATTACAAAGGAAATAATTAAAAAATAATTACTTACTAAATTCGTGTTTTTCTGTTTTTAATTTTGTGTAAAACTTTTATCAATACGCTTATTTTATTGAGCGATATTTACTTCTAAAATTTCATTTGTTTTTAACCTTTGTTAAAATCTGTTGCCATATTTCAAGTAGATTGCTTACTTTTTTATTCATTAGTGGTAAAAACTCAACAAAAAGGAAAACCACAAAGCATGTAAAAATATCAGAATATAATTGGTATACAAAGTAAAAAAAAGAAGTAAATGAGGTGGAAATAACACCATTATTTGCTGATGATTCTACACATGTTTTGATTAATAAACTGAATAATTCAATTAATTTTGTAGGAATCCATCTGAAATATAACAAGAGAAAAATATCAAGCACTTTCGAACATACAAGCATGAATTGTAGGAAAATATGTAAATAATATCTTGACTCGCAATTAAATGTTGATAATTTAAAAGTAGTTACTAGTATAATGATATGTTTCGGAATTACGTTTTGAAATTAAGGTACTTTATTTTTCAGTAATATTGCATGTAAATAATATTGTCACAGTAATTTGTTTGAATTTATTGAGTTGGATAATAGTACTCTATTTTATAAAATTATTTTTTAAATTTCAGTTAAAGAAAGTAGCTCCCGAATTTTATGACAACTTGCCTCATCATACGTCATGGTTTCGTGTTTTATATGACTTTGTGATGGATCCAGATATCGGGCCGTATGCAAGAATAAAGAGAAAGGGGAAGCCAACCACTGACCATGGGGACAATGAATGTCCTAACCATAAAATAGAATAAATAAGTTTCTGCACATGAAATTTTGATATTGTTAAATTCTTCAAAACGTTTTCACTGAACTGTGTTGGATTCATTTGAATTTATTTATTAACATCTTTTTAAATTATTTTTGACGGAAACATTTTAAAAAAAAATTCTTTTATATTTTAACTTATTTTCTAATTTTAGTGACTTGAAAAACAAACCAATTTAAGGCAAATTTGTAAGAATTGAAAATGAAAGATTTACATCTCCTGATTTCGTAAGCTGTTTTGTAAAATTTTTACTAGCGAAAATTGTCAAAAGAACATAGTTTTATAAAAGTTAAAACTTCAGTAATTTAATGTAGAGGTGCTGGTGTGACTTAGTGACTTGAAAAAATAATAGTTAATAGTTAAGGAAACTTTTCTCAGCTCAGTAATTCGAAGGCAACCTTATCCTAAACTGTTGACTAATGTGGTACGGGAGAAATCATCTCATTTTGTGTAAAATATCTTTTGATATCGGGTTAATACTTGGCCTTACACCGAGAATTTTGGTAGGTTTTGCAATAAGTCAAAGGATATTTAGTTTTGGATTTATTTGCACACTATTATTATTAATTTTCACCAATTTGTACGACCTCAACAAGTTGTTTATACTCAACCATTCCGAGCAGGACATAGTTATATTTAAGTAAGAATCTTGGCCATGCAATGGTAAATGGATAATTATAGAATAACTGGATTTTTTGATTGCAGCTGTTGTGCTCCTCTATGTCAACATATCTAGGATTGACTTAGATTGTAAATAGCCCTGTTTGGGTTATATTTATTTCTTAATTTTATATAGCTTTTCCAAAGTTTCTTGAAGCTGTTGGATATTTCCTATTTATAAAATCCCAAACATGTAACAAAATTCCATACATCAAATATGTTTTCAGTTAATTATCAAATACAAGAATATGAAAGTAAAATTGTCTAGATTTTTATTTCTATGAGATTTTATGAATATTTGTAATTCTATTTCTTCAGTTCAGCTTTTGATTAATCTTCAAATTGGATTATAAAGTGTATTGTAAAAGTAAATTTTGAATGACACTCATAACTGATAAGGTCCATGGTCCAATTAAGGCTAATTTGAATGATTACCAAGATTCACAAATTTTAGACCACTTCAACGTTTTAATATAAAAACGTCTATTTACTAGAAAACGGACATTTTTTATAATTCTTTCAAGTATAATTGTGATGTAAATTTGTTACTTTGAAGTTGTTAAACAAAGTTGTAAAGATGTTTAAATTTACTGAAGTAATACTTTAAATCACAATTAATATTTTTAAAATGTTGTTATAATAATAATAATAATAATAATAATAATAATAATAATAATAATTTACATAAATAAATAGGTAAGTCATTTGCACTCTTTTTATTAATTGAAAATGGTTTGACCATTTAACTGTTCACTCCAATATACATGTTTTTATTATTCATCTTTAATGTCTTAATATATATCCATATAATTAACATTTAATTTTTTAATTGGCATATAATGGCGTTCTCTGTATAATTCATATTTTCTGTATAAATGGCATTTTACAATTTTTCTCTCATCATGGAATATTCTATAACAGAGAGAATAAATCAGGTATTGATCGATAATGGACACGAATATCTCCATAGATGTAGCCAATATCGACTTACAAAGTCTCATTCTAGTGTCAAAACGGAAGGGGAGAATAATGCACAACAACCTTCTGCGCACTGCCACGATACCTGTCCTCAAAAAACTGAAGTAATATTATGTAAAAGAAAATGAACCAGGCTGTTGCTAAAATAAATACAACTCTAAGAATTATTATTGGTGGGTTACTTTTGGAGGTCAACAACGAAGTACTGGCATACATGCATAAGAAATCTACTCTAGCGAAGAATATTTCAAATTATAGTCCTACAATTATAGACTTTTTAATACCAGAAAAGTATTTGGAATTAGTTCTCTGTGACACAGGTCTAAATATTCCTGATAAAAATGCAACACTTTTAAATGAATTGAAGAAAAGTACAATTTTTTGGGATGAAACTTTTGATAAAGTACCAAGCATTTAAACTGTATACGTGGCCTGCACAACTTTATAACTCTTATCTCCTTTGTATTTTTTTACTATAGTACAAAATCTTAAACACTTATAATAGGATGTTTGAAATTCTGATTTTGTTACTTCCAGAACTAGTACTTCAGAAAGTATTAGTTGATTTTGAAAAAGCTGCAATAACAACAGTTACAAATGCCTTCCCGAATGCTGAAGTGAAAGGCTGACACTTTCATTTGTCTCAAAGCATAATAAAACTTTATAATTTTGGTCTTAAAGTCCTTTTGAAAGTGATTTAAATTAAAAAACCTTAAACTCAAATTTTTGGCTGTCTTGGTAGATGTAAGAACTGTGTTTTACCAACTTACCAGCTGAAACATTTTCTAATGAAGAAGGATACAACAAAATTTAAGGCTATTTATTTTCAACTTATGTTGAACGTCCAGCAGGTAAAAATCCACAGTTTTCAATGCAACTGTGGAATAATCTTAATACAGCATTGGAGCAGTCTCCCAAGAATAGCTATGAAGAAATTCATCACGTTCTTAACTCTTTATTTTACTGTACCCATCCTAATATGTGGAATGTATAAGGTGGACTGAAACGGAATATAGTTTGTCATAGATTTACCGTACCAAATGCAGCATCTTCTCGTCATGAAAGAATTAATAAAAAATATAAGAGATTACATGATTTCAATTCCTATCATTTGAAGCTCGTAGTCAGTTATGATTCGAAAATTACAAAAATATATTAGATTGATGCAAATTTTTGTTAAAGCAAATTTGAACTTAAAAATGAATATTATTACAAAATTATAATTGAATAAATACAAAGTTAACGATAATTAAATAATTAAATTTAAAATAACAAATATTTTATGAATCCTAATAAAAATGACAAATGTTTACGTGATCATTTTACGTGAATATTTTACGTGATTAATTTACTTATTATAATAATTTAACATTTATTTTATGTGATTTTAATGATAATAATAATAATAATAATAATAATAATAATAATAATAATAATAATAATAATAATAATAATAATAATAATGGTGTAAATTTTTATTTTTACGGATATCTAACATTTGAATAATATAAACAGTACAAGCTTTGTGATACCCAGTGCAAATCCCAATAGTAGACTAGTTTCGAGCTTTTGGCTCTCATCATTACTATGCAAGAGACGCGAAGATTTCTCTTCGCGCCAGGTAAGTATACGATATTGCTGATTCAACTCTATTGTATCTTTCCCTGGAACACTGGAAATCACATCACTTGCAAATTAGCTAATTCACAGAAAAAATATCTGTAAACTTATAAACATGGCGTATGATAATAATCTCTAGAGACCAAAAAATAGTCTATACACAGAAACTGTTTACAAGTGCATCAGTATACTTTAAGCATTTTTTATATTAGACATCCGTAAAAAAAGATTTTTTACACCATTACAAGTTCATAATGGTTCATAAAAGAACTAAAGTAATATATATATATAAAAAATACCTTGATTGTGGGCTTCGAGATATCGTGGTTGTGACGATTCCTGCGGAAATACAGAGTGAAGTCGTTTTTTGACTAGGATAATCAATGATATATAAAAATAAAAGCTTTGAAAGAAAGTTAAAGACATAATTGAGAAGTTATATATTAAGACAGAGACGAATCTCCAGGAATTCTATGGCAACAATACTTTTAATTGTATCTGCTGCATTTACTGAAAAGCCAGCCAGGAATAAATTCATTAATAATATGCATTAATATTTCAGTTTTAATCAAATAATAATTAATTTTTCCATTAATCTATTAGCTTTTAGTAATTTAGAATTGAGCTCCCGTTCAAGTAATTATTCACAATCCAAATAACTTTGAGCCGTTTTTCTTAAATTCTCTTATAACTTTTAAGAAATGAAATTTTTTTAATAATTATTATTCGCGTCTAATTTGTGAACATCATTAAATCTGAAAATTAATTTGCAAAATGTTGTAAATACTTGCGTTTTAAATGTCTTTAAATCAGGTGTTCTCAACTTTTTTTAGTATCATACCTGTACCTTGTAAACAATTTGTTAATTAGATAAACCAAAATTTTTGAAATTGGGAATAAAATGCAATAGA
This sequence comes from Schmidtea polychroa, assembly GCA_959609185.1. Taxonomy (NCBI): domain Eukaryota; kingdom Metazoa; phylum Platyhelminthes; order Tricladida; family Dugesiidae; genus Schmidtea; species Schmidtea polychroa. The sequence continues at coordinate 117,451 of CAUHTR010007540.1, read as the reverse complement.
AAACATTTTTATAAAGACAAAAAATTTGGGATATATTTTTACTGCTAAATATATAAATAAAATATAATTGTCACTTAAAAAATATATAATTAATGATAAGGTGGGGCTGTTTATTATAAACTAAAAAAGTAATATCTGGCTCAATGTTTGTCAGTTTAAGGCGATGATTCGATTCAATGTCTTGCAACGCTTTATATTTGGCTTTATTGATTTTTAGTAGATTATTGTTTTCAATTCTCAAGCCATCGACGCACCGATACTGGTTCTCCTTCCTTTAAAAAGTTTGTATGTGAAATTGAGTGCATGTGGATTGTTCTTATTGTTTTCAAATGAATTGAATGGTTAAATTCGTATGTTTGTTTTAAAAAAAATTTAATTTATGAATTGATGATATAAATTTTAATTATTTTGTGTGAATTAAATAATTTTTTTTTAAATTTAAAAATTTTTTGTAAATAATGTTTTATAAAAAAATAGATTATTATTTAAATTAAATTTAAAATGAGGTTGTTTGTTTTTATTCTTGATATATACCTATTTTATTATTATTATATAAAACAATGGTTTCCAGGTACCAGCAGAAAATACAAAATATAATTAGTAAATATATATTATAAGGCTTTGCTGCAAGTTTGAAGTTTATTCAAAACTAAAATTGAGAATTTTCGTCCTCTACTTTAGAAAATAGTTTAAATATAAAATTTGAAAATTTCGATCTTTTTTATTTGAATTATCTTCCTTTTGATTGGATCTAGATATAATTTCCAAATTAAAGTTTTTCCTATATATTTTTTTAAAAAACTTAAATTTTTAAATAATTTATTATTATTATTGACAATTTTTCATAGTATTTGAAATTTGATACTTTTGCAATCCTTAGAAAGCATATTATTTAATTTTATAAAATTTCCAAATACAGAATCACAATCCAAAGTCAATTAATTCATTAAAATTTGAAAAGCCTACACAAATTCCCCAGAATTCTCAAATTAAAATTAAAATTTTTTTTGAATTTTTTTTTAAATTTTTTTAAAAATTTACAAACAACCACAAACTTTCCCACTAAAATTAAATAATTAATATATAGACTATGAATCTATGTTTTAAATTTTCGTACTCTGTTGTTCTAATAAAACATTTTGTTTAATTATTATCAACCGAAAATCAAGTTTGAGATAGATAGTTTGACTTGACTGCCGATAGTTGTTGGCTATAATCATAATTTAGACTTTTTAATGGTTTGCAAATGGTTCAAAATACTGTAAATGTTTCTTAACAGTTGATCTAGATGCAACGTTCTCTACACGTGAGTCCAATATATATTTTCTCATGTGTTTTACACAGAATTCAAAACTATTATTATTATTATTATTATTATTATTATTATTATTATTATTATTAATTATTATTATTATTATTATTATTATTATTATTATTATTATTATTATTATTATTATTATTATTATTATTATTATTATTATTATTAAATTGATGATTTCTTGGTAGCAGCATTTATTATTTAAAACAATAAAATGATAATTTAAGACTTTTGCTGCAAATAATGTATTTAATGAAAAAATTTTCGACTATAAGATAGTTCTTGTGAATCTCCTGGAATTTAGCAATGTTCTTCCCCAAAATACCTTTCAATCTTTTTTTTATTTCCTTTCTCTTAATTCTCATTGGTTGTATATATAATGAATATTTTTATTAAAAACTTTTAAAATTTTACTGAAAAGTAAAATTAAAAATAATAAAATAAAATAAATACCATTTTAAATTCCAAAATGACAAACTAAATTTTTTTATATTTTTTTATACTGCCAGACACCGAAAGATATGTGCTTAAGAAAAAACATCGTCTATTGCATCTCGTGCAATGTATGCAATGAAATCTACATTGGCTGTACCCTCAGGACCTTGCACCAAAGAGTTAAAGAACATCTAGATCTTGGTGGAACATCCTCGTTGGGCAGACATCTCCGGCAGTGTCAGCGAACAGAGGAAAGAAAAAATATTTCAATAGAAATCATAGCTAATGGAAACATCCAAAAGAAAAATGTCAGATTGAAAGAAGCAATTCTCGTCATAAACAGACAGTCAAAGATCAACACTAAAGAAGAAATCAATGAAATCATGAATTTGATCTATTGTCATTGACCTTAAAGGCTTAAATTATCATTTTATTGTATTATTATTATTATTATTATTATTATTATTATTATTATTATTATTATTATTATTATTATTATTATTATTGTTATTATTATTATTATTATTATTATTATTATTATTATTATTATTATTATTATTATTATTATTATTATTATTATTATTATTATTATTATTATTATATTAAATGTTTCGTTATCAACATGTTTTATGTCACTTTTAATTAGTTCTTAATAATATTTATTTAATTGTTCTCTTATATTAATGTCAAATTTTGACATAAGTCAATATTGCGGGTGGTTTTTTCTGGAAATTTATTATTCCTAATTAAAATTAATAGTTTTCATGATTATTAAAAAATCGAGCTTTATTATGTACTCGAGTACGTACTTTATTACGTACTTTATTATGTACATCGAGCTGTGTATACACTTTTCTGATTATAGCAGATTGAATTTAGAAAATGCGTTTATTGTGTCGTGAGGCAGCTTTGTTTCGCATTTAATAATTATAAATATAATTCGAACATAAAAAATAATTATTATTTCCCCCAAAGAGACTTTACTTTTACTTGAATTTAAAATTGTTAAATAAAATATTTCCTATAAGAAACAGTTATTAAATAATTTTTTTACAATTTTAAAAATTGTTATGGTTTCTAGATAATTATTATTTTTTTGATTTATATAATCTCATTTTATCTTTCAGCTTCCAGCCGAACTTTAGTTTTCTTCAGTTGACATATTAATATGTCGGTGTATTTTTATTTTTTTTATTGACATTTCATCAAAATTTTGTTTTAAAATTTATTCTTACAAATGTTTTCTCAGTAAAAGTTGAGATTAATTGTTTTTCTGAAATTCTACGACACAAATTTCCCAGAGCAAATACTTGTCGTACTCAACAAAATACCGGAATTCTCCTAATTTCAACATTTTTATTTAACAGGAAATAAAGTAAATAGAATGTTGTTTTAAAACATATATAAACAAATAAAATAAAATTACTTTAAAATTCAAATTGAAACTCAAAATATTATTTTTATAAAAAGAATTTGTTATTATAAATTTTTTTAATTAGTATTAAATTTTTATAAATTTTACCCTGTTTTTATAAGTCAGCATCACGTTTGTGGGATTTTTCCATTCTAATTTTCAGGAAATGTCCCAAATAACAAAAGATAAATAAAACAAAATTAAAACAAAATATTTTTTTTTGGAAGTATCTTTGGATTTCTTTAAACAAGAAATTCACATTTGTAGGGAATTCATTTATTTGGACCATTTTGTTGGCTCTTCGGTTAATTCTTTTAATTTACTTTGAATAATTGGATCTTCAGTGAGCACACCAGTAACAATCTGACCGATAAACAACTGTAAATGTTCTAAGAACATTGTTTTTGGTCCTTCTGTATTTCTTGAAATCGAAATTTTGAAGGTTTATTTCATATCTTATCTAAGTCTATTAATTCTTCTGTTTACAGTTAGATTCATATCCAGATTTATAAATTGTTTTTGTAAGCAAAGATTTAACGAGTCACCTCTTTGGCAGTCTGTCTATATTGATGAAATTTTCTTCATTCGTGTCCAATTTTATATCTTTTTCCAGTAACTCTTAAACTTTCGAAGGCTAATATTTTCATTTATTTGAAAATTTATTTAATAATAATGTTAACTATGGAACTGAAAACAAGGCATTCTCTAATAAATAAAATATACTAATCAGTACTTGATGTCTTTTTTATAAATAAAACTAATTTTCTTAAAAATTAACAATATGAAAGAATAATACAGTTTCACTAAAAAATTTGCAAAAAAATTAAATTAAAATTTTATATTAAACATACGTTTAACGATATATTTCGACATTTTTTGCTGCCATCAACAAGTTGGAGAGGAAAACTATAGATAATACAGATTTAATATACCAATTATAAATTTTTATTTTATTTAAATAATCAATTATTTTTCAAATTAAAATGTTATCAAAAAATAAATAAAATTTTCATACAAATTATATTTAATTTTAACAATCAATTTATTGATTTTTAAAAATATAAAAACAAAATTATTTAAATTATTAATTTAATTATTCAATACATTTGAAAACAACAACAACAATCCAAATATCTGCAATTTAACACTCAAACTTTTTAACATTATTTATATTAAGATATTTGAGACATTTTGTAGCGCAAGGCCAACTGTGTCATAGTGATTGGATCAACAGGTTTGCCTTAATCGGCATTGTGAGGAATATTATTATGTATGTATGTTTGAATTTCATTGTATATTAGTAACAAGTAACTTGTTTAAGCGTGAATGTTGTCCTCAAATACAAAATAATCAGTTCCTGCTTAAACAGAAACCATTAACCACTTAATAGCTTATAACAAACTCTTTTAACTTTATCTAGATGGTGGTTGATAGTATTAGGAGTCATCATAACTACTATTATAGTACATATTTCTTTATCTTCTGAAACTCACAATTGAATTCCTTTAACGAAAAGAATTTGAATAAATGACACATTTCAATGATTATTTCAGTATTGTTCTCTATTTCTTGGATTTTCTTAATAATCTCCCAAGAAATTATAATAAAAATACTTTTTATCATCGACTTCATCAACAGTATATGCCAGCAAATCCAGAATGTATACTGGCTCTATCAGCCCAACTCTTGCCACATCAAGAAAATTTGAATCTCATTCTGTTCAAATCCAATTACAGACAATTTCAATTCAAGTTTGGATTTGATAACGACTTGCCAATTGTCCATGAATATTCTAAATATTGGGTCTATATGTGTTTATATTAGACTTTTTACCAAAAGATATGCAGCGGTTAATATATGGAGATCTCACGAAATAGTTGGAATATTTGAAGGCCGAGATTAAATATAATATAATATTTTCAATAGAATTTGCAACTTTGAAACGTAATACCTAACGCCATCCTTTTCAATCGGTTTAGTAACATTATTTCCTCTGAACCAATTCTCAATTATTCCTATTGTGATATCAATAAATTTTAAAATATTGCCAAATGGTTTCTGTTGACATCGGATTTACTAATAATTAATAATTAATTAAAAAATGACTAATTAATTATTAATTAAAAATTATTAAAAATTAATTAATAATTATTATTAATTAATTAATCAAAACGAATATAATTTAATTTGAAAAGATCGAAAAAACAATTGGAAATATTAAAACAAATTGTCTCTATTCTTACTTAACGAATTCCAATTGGAAAAGATAATTAATATTTATTTCACGAAAAACAGAACTTATAGTAAAATATGATAAACAATCATTTGTACACTTCATTTTCCGGCAAAGGGGTAAATAGAGAGCATTTGAAGTTTAGAAAGAAATTGATATAAAATAATGTTAAACAATTGCTTCTTCATTGAGAGTTTCATAATGACATATTTTCATATAGGATGAAGGAACATACCCTCGAGATGTTTGATCAACCGTGTCCACATACAACCATCCAGATCCATCGTCCATTTTGACTACATAAAACTGATCACCAGCTTTGAATGATAAATAACCATTGGAAGGATCATCACTGTCGAAATCATGATTACTGACACAACTTCCCACATAAACCTCTGTATAAATATCTTCCGATTGTGAATTAATCTTTGCTGGTGAAGGCGTATCTGATCGGTTCATTGTATCATATTGACGTTGACTGATTTGATAATCAGGTTCTGACATTTTCCGCTTAAAATCAGCAATGGCTTCAGCTGGGGTCGATACGATGTCAGGAGCATGTCGAAAGATAATTACTTCGGTTTGGTTGACATCAGTATCAGAATCAAAATCTGAAATACTTTGCCTAGCAACAAAAATTCCTAGAATTATTTATAAAATAATTATTTCATTCCAACCTGCTGGAAACAATTTGAGATCTGGATGGTGATCGATCTTTCTGTTCCTGAATTCAATATTATAATGCATTTCTCAAAAATAATTAAATAAAAATCATTTTTCTTCATTTAAATTAATATTTTTCCTATTTAACACAAATTTTCGGCATTACCATTTTTTCTTTTTCATTGATATATATTCGAAATTTAAATGATGATAAATGAAACATTTTTTATAATAAAAAACACAATTTATAAATTTATTTCTTCAAACTTTATTTTGACAGATTACCTACCAATTTCAGCTAACTAAGCATCTAAATAAAAGATACACACAAAAATATGAATTCAGTAACTTGCGGATATAATAAAATGTCTTTTGGCAGAAATTATTATAACCAGATTTGATAATAGTCGATTTCCTTAAAATGGAACGTACAGTGCAAGCCCTATTGACATACACTACTTTTACAATATCCAATGTTTTATAATATCCGACTTTACTATATCCAGAAGATACTATATATTGTGTAATAAATTTAATTCATTCCATTCTAAAACTTATTAAAGCGCGAGATTTGTATTAAGGATATGAGATTAATTATATATATATATATATATATATATATTAAAAGTTTAAAATAAATAAATTAAACTAATAAAAGGTTTAAGGGGATAGAAATGCCAAGAAATTACATATTTTCTTTGTTTTTGTAAAAATTTTAGTTTTTTTATAAGTCCGTTATTTTAATAATAGTTTTTTGGTAGTTTTGAGTTCAAAAGACAGAAAAAAATTGAAGAAACTTTAGATCAGACTTTTTTCTAAACCTATTCTTGAATTAGATTTTAATACAATGCTAATTCATAAAAGGTTAAAGAATTTTTAATGTAAATATTAAAACCTTTAATTAAGCGATTAATAGACGAATCTCTTCATGTAAGGTTGTGAATTCAATTTAATATACCTCAAATTGAAGATCGAGATAATTTTGCTGTAAGCATACAAGAATTATAATCCGAGGCTGCTAATAATGAAAGATATGTCTATGCTTTGTTAGAACAAAAACCTCGATATCATATTTCTTGAGCACGTGCTATATCAAACGTTCCAAAATGGCCACAGACAGAAGATTACAGAGCAAGAGTCTTTGATATGCCTTTAAACCAATCAACGTACATTTCTTGAAATAATGATCAATTCTTCGATTTTTCAAATCTTTGAGTGTGCTGAAAAATTCCAGAAACAAATTATATATTATCAGGTCATAACGCACCTTAAATTACTAATTGTTTCCCAAGTAAAAAAAGCATATTATTTTTAAATATTTTAATTATTAAAATATATTTACATTTGTTTGAATAAAATTTCAGAAAAATACAATTGATTGAATTTATCACTTATGTAAAACTGAAAACATTGAAATTGTAATAAAATAAACGACAAAACCTTCGAAACAACCTAATATATAAGTGTGATATTAATCCTTTAGTCGGGTCTGTAAAATAACTAGACAACGTTCTTGCACGGCACTAATTTTTAATAAATTTTTAATATCAAAAATACATGAAACAATGGTGATATAAAGTTCGAAAATTGATGCTTCCTAGAAGAGTCATCCGCGGTGAAGGGTTAATAATACTTGATATACATTTGAATCGTGTCATAATTTATATTAATTAATTCAAACAAATTTAATTACCATATATATTTTTAAAAAACTTAAATTTTTAAATAATTTATTATTATTTTTGACAATTTTTTCTATAGTATTTGAAATTTGATACTTTTGCAATCCTTAGAAAGCATATTATTTAATTTTATAAAATTTCCAAATACAGAATCACAATCAAAAGTCAATTAATTCATTAAAATTTGCAAAGCCTACACAAATTCCCCAGAATTTTCAAATTAAAATTAAAATTTATTTTAGAATTTTTTATAAATTTCTTTAAAAATTCACAAAAAACCACAAAGTTCCCCACTAAAATAAAATAAGTAATATATAGATTATGAATCTATGTTTTAAATGTTTGTACTTTGTTGTTCTAATAGAACATTTTGTTTAATTATTATCAACCGAAAATCAAGTTTGAGTTAACACTTGTTTCTTCTTTTAAATCGACTGCCAATCGTTTGGACATAATAAGAGTCGCTTCTTTGAATCTAAATTTTTTAAGGCATTCTTGTTGGCTATAATCATAATTGAGACTTGGTTTGCAATGGTTCAAAATACTGTAAATGTTTCTTAACAGTTGATCTAGATGCAACGTTCTCTACACGTGCGTCCAATATATATTTTCCCATGCGTTTTAAACAGAATGCAAAACTATTATTATTATTATTATTATTATTATTATTATTATTATTATTATTATTATTATTATTATTATTATTATTATTATTATTATTATTATTATTATTATTATTTTTATTATTATTATTATAAGTAGAATTTATATTAACTATTTTGTTATCGACATATTTTATGCCACTTTTAATTAGTTCTTAATAATATTTATTTAATTGTTCTCTTGTATTAATTTTATTTTCGAGTTTTTTATATAAGTATCGATATTACATATAAAATATTATTTATGCATCAATATTTTATCCATCCATATTTTACTTAGTTTATCAAATAGTTTATCACAATTTTCAAATTTTTTTTTCATATTTTAAAAATTAATTATTTTGCAAATTTGGCGGCCCAAAAACTAATAATGTTATTAATATCTATAGTTAGAGCCTAATACATAATTCAGATTACAAATATATCATGAAAATAACCAAAATCAAAGAGGTATGTAGAAATTAATCAACCAAAATTAGGAGAATTCACGAATTTGTTTTTAAAATTGTCTATTTTTAGTTCATATAAATCAGATAATTTTTAATATACGTTCATAAAACATAATATTTTTAATTAATTAATTAGGTATTTACCGTTTTCCTGACAGGAGACTTATCATTCTTTTTCAATCTCAGGGACGATCTGATTGCATTTGAGATCATATCTGTCACACTGCGAGAACGACGTGAGGGTTGGCTTTGACGAGAACTATTTCTTCCACGTCTTTGATACAGCGATGGTTGCTTTGCTAGTGGCTTATCAACGCTGTCAAAGTTATTGGATACATTATTTTTCCAAGGCGTTGAACTTTTAAAAAGTTTTGATGGTTTTTGAAGGGAAAATTTTGCATCTGGATTGACAGACGCAGCCGTCTACGATATTTTGAATATAATACATTTTCTAATCATAACTAATAATAATAATAATAATAATAATAATAATAATAATAATAATAATAATAATAATAATAATAATAATAATAATAATAATAATAATAATAATAATAATAATAATAATAATAATAATAATAATAATAATAAGAAGAAGAAGAAGAAGAAGAAGAAGAACTTTTATTTCTTCCAATTTCACCACTGATTATTTTTTCCATTGAATTTATTAAAAAGAGTTTGAAGACTAAATCAGTAATATATCGATGTTTGTTGATACTGAATTTTCGGCACTGCCATTTTCAAGTGAATTAATAATAATAATAATAATAATAATAATAATAATAATAATAATAATAATAATAATAATAATAATAATAATAATAATAATAATAATAATAATAATAATAATAAACAATTAAATGATAATTTAAGCCTTTTGCTGCGAATAATATATTTAATACAAATGAAAACATTTTCAACTATAAGATAGTCCTCGTCAATTTCCTGGAATTTAATTTCTACATTTTTATTTTATTTTCCTCACTTTCCATTGGTTAAAAATAATAATAAACTTTTTAAAAAGAATTTAAAATTTAAAAAATTTTTATAATTAAATATTCTCTAAAATTCAAAACGAAACACTAAAAAGAAGTTTTTAAATTTTAGAACCTTCTATAATTAAGCACATAGAAACCTCTTTTAATAAATAATATCTTAAAATATTTTTCCCAATAAATATTTATAAACGCAATTTAAATATTTTAAAAAAATGTTTCTATTTTCATACTTCCAATGTATATTTCTTTTCATACATTGCACAGATTCAATAGACATTGTTTTCTTTTTTTTGTTGTTTGCCAGAGTTTCTTCTCAATGTTCAAGATTTATGTGCAATACGAATTGGAAGGTTATTTCTGTGTAGAATTTTTTTGAAGTGTAATTGCTGTTTATAGTTTTCATTTTCTTCAGAACATTGATTGGCTATCCGTTGTTTCTCGTTTTTTATGACATGTACTTTCTGTAAGTGTGGAAGCTTTGATCTTTGGTACATAAATATTTCTTGGTGAGTTGGTTTTCTGTAGAACCCATATGTTGGAGTATTTGCTTCTATTTTAATTTTTAAATCCATTAGATTGAGGGATTCATCTTCTTTTGGATATTCGATTTCAAACTTAATATATCAGTGAGCCGCATTGAATGTATGAAATGTTTCCTCTGCTTCTTTTAAGCTCTTGGTCGTGATAAAAATATCGTCTACATGTCTGGCGCAGAAACTGATTTATTGTAAGGTCCTCAGTGTTTGTCGTTCGAGGTTATACATAAAGATGATTGCTAACAATCCTGATACCCATAGGCAGACCTTTAACTTTCAAATGTAAAATAGGTGTTCTCGAGGTTAACAGTAAGAAGTTTGATGATATTCTCTGTCTTAATTTCCTTTATTAACAAGTTTCTTATTAACAAGTTTCTGTTTTTATTTAATCTTGCCATGAGGCAGTTGCTGCTCTGAAAAGGCTTAAATTATCATTTAATTGTTTAAAATTAAATTAATGCTGCTACCAAGAAATCATCACTTTAATATAATAATAATAATAATAATAATAATAATAATAATAATAATAATAATAATAATAATAATAATAATAATAATAATAATAATAATAATAATAATAATAATAATTTATTGGATTTGAGAATCAAAATAGAAGAAAATACTCCAACATACGGGTTCTACAGAAAACCAGCTCGCAAAGAAATATTTATGCACCAAAGATCAGCACTTCCATACTTACAGAAAGTACATGTCATAAGAAACGAGAAACAAAGAATAGCCAATCGATGCACGGAGAAAAACGAAAACTTTAAAGAGCAATCAAATTTCAATAAAATCCTACACCGAAACGGATACCAAGGTGAGGACATTGAAAAAATGAATTCTACCCCAAGAAGATCTAGGGAATTAACACAAAAGAATCAGAAATATTTCTATCTGAATATCCCATTCATCAGTGACATACTCGACTTCAAGATCCTGAAAGAACTTAAACGTACCGGTCTTCCAATTCGGATAGCACATAAATCTTGGACATTGAGAAGGGCTCTGGCAGGCAACATAAATAGAGAAAACAATTGCACAATGAAAAACTGCCAGACACCGAAAGATATGTGCTTTAGAAAAAACATCGTCTATTGCATCACGTGCAATGTATGCAATGAAATCTACATTGGAAGTACCCTCAGGACATTGCACCAAAGAGTTAAAGAACATCTAGATCCTGGTGGAACATCCTCGTTGGGCAGACATCTCCGGCAGTGTCAGCGAACAGAGGAAAGAAAAAATATTTCAATAGAAATCATAGCTAATGGAAACATCCAAAAGAAAAATGTCAGAATCAAAGAAGCAATTCTAATCATAAACAGACAGCCAAAGATCAACACTAAAGAAGAAATCAATGAAATCATGAATTTGATCTGTTGTCATTGACTTTGAGAATAACTGACAATATATAAAGAAATTTAAAAAAATAGAATAAATTAAAAAGTAATAATTAGAATAATATAGAAAAAAAAATTTAAAAAATAGGGTTTGAAAATCAAAATTGACACATTTATTGAAATATTTAAATAGCATATATAAGTAGTTATTGGAGGCTTTATTTAAAATATTTTCAAATATTTTATTAGGCTTCTAGAAGCTAATTATAGAAGCTGTAAAAAATTTAAAAATTTTTAGTTTGTGTCATTTTGAAATTTTAAATGTAAAAATTATAAAAAAATTTTAAAAGTTTTTAGTAAAACAATTCATTATATTTACAACCAATGAGAATTAAGAGAAAGGAAATAAAAGAAAGATTGAAGGGTATTTTGAAGAAGAACATTGCTAAATTCCAGGAGATTGACAAGGACTATCGTATAGTCGAAAATTCTTTCATTAAATACATTATTTGCAGCAAAAGGCTTAAATTATCATTTTATTGTTTTAAATAATAATAATAATAATAATGTTGGGTTTTGGATTATTTCAAGTCGGTTCTCTCTGACTCCTGTGTTCTTTAAATTAAAACAATGAACGACCCAACGTATATTGAAACAACAGGTTCACAATCTATTATCACGCTACAATTACTGATCAAAGTTTTATACGATTCTCCGCTCGGCGTTGATGCTTTGCAAACAAACAATATTCACCTTTTGATCCTTTAGTTCTGTTGACTCTCGTTTTCCTCGGTTTCGGTTTGGTTTGATCTCTTTTCGTCTTTCCGTATTCTTAATTCTATTTCTTCTTTTCCCTACTTCCCTAATTCGTTTACCACTTTTCCTACTGTCTAGTTCTTCGAACCCTAGCTGAGGCAGAATGCCGATTTTCTCTGATTTTCCCTTTGCTTATATACTCCTCGAAATCAGGATGACAAATGGTTATTGCCGAGCCAATCTTTCGTTTGACATTTTCTCCTACGTGTTTGCTTCGGCTGTCATCCATAATGGTCCAACGAATCCAGATAATTAATGGCCCTACCGGTCTTCCTACGCGCGCTATCTTCTCCTTACTCTTTTCCCATTAATCATTGTGTCAAGCTAATGGGCCCAAATCTTCCTTTTGTTTGCCTTTCTTCTTGTTTACCCAGCTCGGGTTTCCTTTATCTCTTGGGTTCTCCATTGGCTCGGGTTTCCCATTAGCTCGGGTTTTCCATTAGCCAATTAATTAATTAATTAACGTTTTCTGTTTTCATACGTTTGAATGTTTTTCGACCCTTTCTAACCCTTTTCTGATAAATCCCTAACCATCATCTTGTTGACCATTAGCTAATCTATACCTGTCCCGTTTTTCCCATTCGATTTCGATGATTTTTCCATTTATTGATTTTTCTCGGATTTCCGGATTCTCGCCTTTCGTAATTGCTTTTTGCATTTTCTAATACTGTTTCCATCGCACTTTCCTTTACTATTAATTCTGTGCACGATCCCGCTTTTATTTGCCTTTTTTTCCTCGCTTACTTTCCATTTGACTTATTATCCTAAATTTTATTTAAATTTTTAATTTTAATTTACAGACCTCAACAATAATAATAATAATAATAATAATAATAATAATAATAATAATAATAATAATAATAATAATAATAATAATAATAATAATAATAATAATAATAATAATAATAATAATAATAATAATAATAAAATAATAATAATAATAATAATAATAATAATAATAATAATAATAATAATAATAATAATACTGCACGCCGCATTCCAATTATAAGTAGGCCGTAGGTTTGACAGACTTTTTCACATTCTATTCTTTTGAGAATAAGCCAAATTTTAATAGCTGTTTTTAGCATCGCAAGCTAATTAATATACTTAGCTAATGTATTTTTTATAATTGCAAATACATAATTTTTATATATATGTCAAAAAATGGATTAGTCAAGAGGAAAACTGTTGGTAATTAAATTGCTATTTCGATTTAAACAAGTGAAATTTGTAGACGATTTTCAAAAAAACATTTCAACAATACTTATTTTAAAAGAAATATGACACTCAATTCGATGTACCGTTGAGATCATCAAATAAAATGTCAAATGTAACAAACCAAATGACATACAGTACTTGCCAATAGTACATCACATTTTGGTTATGTTTTTGTGACGTTCTTCAAAGTCATCTGAAGAAGCTAAAATCTTGATGTAGGCTTCCTGATGAAGCTTTAATTGTGTAGCATGCCCTTTATACAGGATCTTTGATACAGTGCAATACTATTTTTGAAAGTAGACCTCATCAATATTCTTTATTTTTAATCAATTTCTTTGTTTTACAGGACCATTTTTATTGCTCGTATATTTCTTTTTATGAATCGACGCGTATTAAAGAAATGATAAAGTGTTCGGAACAAACAGAGAAATGCTTATTTTATCTCCACCTGATTCACTGAACCAACTATAAAGAAATAGAGATGAAGGTTGATCTGGTGTTGAGGGGATGGAATGTTTCACTACAGATTCCAATGCTTTAAAACAAAATGAAAAATATTGATTTTTATTTTAATGATATTTAAATTAACATACTCACAATTTTTGATTTCATATTATGAACAGTTGGCTTAATCGGATCTGACCTATTATCGTGACTGAACGAATTAGTGTAGATTGAAGAACTGCTTCTGCTGTGATTTTGGGTCACTTTTTGGACGGGAACGTGAGTGCTTTCATTGCTGGATGTATACTCAGAAGAACCTGATGTTTCATCTGAAGAAGATTCTTTTGCAGGTTTTATTGAATATTGCTTGAAATCCATGTCAATAAATTGCAACTCAAGTGGAGGAACATCACCAGTTTTATATTTTTGAATCAGTAATATTGCATCCTTAAAATTAATATAAATATTTTATTATTATTATTATTATTATTATTATTATTATTATTATTATTATTATTATTATTATTATTATTATTATTATTATTATTATTATTATTATTATTATTATTATTATTATTGCTGTTAGTGTTGCATAATGTATTTCAGTAGAAAAGTTAAGTCGTTTCAATTATTTATTGAAACTTAAATATTAGCATTTGACTGTCTAACAATAATTTAGTTGTTTATATCTTTAACATTATATATTGTGTATGATAATATATTGGTTGCTCATAAACTGATGAAAACGATATTTAATTGAAAATTTTATGAATTGAAATAAGTGAGAAATGAATAAGAAATATAGTGATTCACAAGTGTGAAAAAATCAATATCTTAACTTAAATGATAAATAAATGCTCATAATAAATATAAATCACTATGTGCACAGTGCGGTCTCAGATGTGCCTTGCGGGCAGTCATCAAAGCATAGATTTGAATAATGAAATATTGCTTTCAACTGGTTGGATTGTCGTATGAATTTATGATCAACATTTTGTGATCACAGAAAGTGAATTGTTGATCTCAAAAAATATTCCATCATTGCAGTATTGCATCTAAGAAATATGTTAAGGAATTTTTTTATGAAGGATCAAGTAAAATAATTAACAGTTTTCGTTCAAATAAATTAATAAATAATCTAAACAAACTCCCCGCTGTCGTGGGGGATCATAAAATGGGGAAGGGTGCTTTCATTCAAAAGTTTAATTATTACTGGTTGTTTTAATAATATTTTTCAATGATAATTTATATTTATATTAAGGCTGATGATGGAATTAATTCAGTATGGTCTTGTGATATAATCCAGGGGTTCTTAACATTTTTATAATCGCGGCCTACCTTATAATAATTGTTTTGCGATACTCAAATAATTATGATCACAGCTATATATATATATATATATATATATATATATATATATATATATATATATATATATATATATATATATATATATATATATATATATATATATATATATATATATATATATATATATATATATATATATATATATATATATATAACCTTCGAACAAGTCATACAAATTCATTCGATTTACTATTCTGAATATTTTTGGCTTTTAAATTTATATCCAGAGATAGAACAATAAGCATTTATCATTGATATATTTTAGCATAGTCATTTTGATATGTAGTCTAAAATTTCCTCAGGCCATTAATATATTTCGATCAAATAACAGATAATGCGTATGAAAAAGCTTATCACAACTTTCAACTGAAAATCTTGGTAATAATTTTTAAGACAATCACCATTCTCCAAATCATAATTCCTTCCCCTTCACTATAAAAGCGGAATCTAAATCGGGCAAAATAGTATTTAACATTATCTTATATCTACTTACTTTTTAATCAAAAGGTTATTATCATTTTTTCTAATATGTTATTATTTCTAATATATATATATATATATATATATATATATATATATATATATATATATATATATATATATATATATAGGGCAAAGTAACCAAATATTTTTTTCTCTGTAAATTGTCTTTTTCCATCGATAAAAATATATTTTCAAAAGTCGTCTTATATATTATGTTTAATAATCTAATCTTAATCTAATATTATGTTTATAATCTTATAGAATATATTTGATGTAATAATATCGCACAAAAGAATCCTAATATTTCAAATGCTATTAGATATGACATCATTTTATAAAGCGCGAATCGACATATTTATGAAAGAAAACTGAATACCTTGACAAAATCGACTTGCTTTGTAACATCAGTGAAGCGAGTTACCGAATAGTTCAACTTGCTAATCATGTCACTTGTAAGTTTTGAAAACTGATTCGTTGCATCCTTAATTAGCTGAAGTTTCTGATCATAAATTGCTTCACCTTTCTTCGCCCATTTCAATACTTTTAAATCAAAATGCACTTTTTGAGTTTCATTAAAATCTCGAAATTCAACAGCATACAACTGTTTGGATTGATCATATTCATCCTTCTTAGACTGAAAGGCTTGATTGGACTGAATGTTTAACAATAAAATAAATCATATTTTACTACCATTACCATACCAAATCCATTTGCGCTCGTGAATAGTTTTTATTTTCTTCACATTTCTTATAATTTTCCTGAGCCACTAACATGGCGTGATATTTTTCTCGATATCGTCGTAATGATGAATCGTATTTCCTTCTTTGCTTCGATAAGGTTTCTTCCATTTTTCGTCTGGAATAGCAAAATTAATTTGAACTAACAATTTTAAAAAATGTGACTATAAAAAATATTGACTTTAACTTCAAATAAAGAATAATAATAATAAAGAATAATAATAATAAAGAATAATAATAATAATAATAATAATAATAATAATAATAATAATAATAATAATAATAATAATAATAATAATAATAATAATAATAATAATATTAATAATAATAATAATATTAATAATAATAATAATAATAACAATAAAAATAATAACAATAAAAATAACAATAATAACAATAACAATCATTGTTATTACTATATTTCTAATTTAGTGTCGGTAATTAAATCTTGACGCAAATAAAAACAGATTATAAACATCATCTGTATATGATATAGTGTATCATAAATATACATAACAAATATGAACAATAATCTCCATCAAAAATTATCTAATCCGACAATAATAACAAAATCACAGCCATATTCAAATCAGCTAATGCGAAAATATTATTCTAATGCGTTCTTTAACGCACCAATATTGATTATTTTATCTAGAACTTTATTTTGGCATTATTAAAAATTTATAGAAATTTGGCAAAGTTGATATTATAATTACACAAATTACTTTGTAAATGAAAAATTAAAGTAACATTTGGGTAAATCAATGTTGAGAGATCGTAAATAGATTATATTCTGGTGGTAAGGCAATAAAATATAGCACAATGTGCAGAAGGGGTGCAACACAAGTACAGAGTAGGTGCAGCACATAATATGAAATTCAATATTGTATATTGAAAGTAGATTTATTGTTTAAATATTTAACCATTGTATTTCATTGTACTAACTATCACTCATGTTTCATTGTAGATTTCGAAAAGTAAATTGACAGTGGATTTGAAATTTGCCACCATTTAATACAGCGGAAGGTACCAACCATGAGCATCCTCGTTGATGACCTTAATGTCACTTGTTGCTGGTGGACATGATTTATAATTATTTTGTTTATTATGCATTAGGGGATTGGTCCCATGAATATGTAGTGTCGATTTCATAGTTGTGACGAACAAATAAGATGAAATTAGGAATATTGAAAGAATCATGAAAGAATTCATGATGATCAATCGTTTATAAAAGTTTTAACATTATTATTATCATCAAAATGAGATGAACAAAGGCTTTACTGAAATTCGGTATTAACGGATTCCCACTTTATTTGAGCTTGCCTTGTGAAACATTTTCTATGTTTGAGATTCTAGCTTTGACTTTGAGGTGTACAATATGATTTCTCGAGTATTGTAATTATGTAATACAAAAAAAGAATTGGCATAGATTGCGAGATATATAAAATATTTTTCAAAAAATTAATAAAAAATTTTAAAATTTAAAATAAAGTCAATTAATCAAAATCTTCTTGTTAAGTCACTAAGTTTAATAAATAATCAATTATAAGTAAAAACTTCAATTTTCCCTTTTCACCAATGATAGAGTAGTTATATATTTTTATTTTTAGAAGGCATAGATCAATAATATTCTTAAAGATAACTACAGATTTTCGGAGCAGCATTTATAGCATGTTAGTTATTGACTGTTTGTTTTAAGCATGGTCCAATTAAACATTAGCCAATAATAAATCCTTATAATAAAATATTTATTTAATATTGATTATATATTTCATTTTTCGAACAAAACAGAAGTAAAAATAAAATCTTAGTATGTAACCATAGAAATTCATCCTCATCTTAAATTCTTGTATTGAGATATTTTTTAAATGAAAGTCAAACAATAAAAATGTACGACTACAAAATAAATCTGAGATATTTTCCTAGGCTAAATAATTCATCGACATTTTTCTGTTTTTCAATGAATAGTATAAAGACAATAAAAAAATCAATTTAAAAAATAAATGGCGTCTTAATAAAAATTTTCTTGGAGCACTGTGTAATATTAAACAATGACACAAATTAAAAAATATCAGAAAATGAAGTTGTTCTATTATATAAAATTTTGCATAACATTTTCCATCAAAAAAATTTTTTATAATTTTTTCCATAAAAACCAAAACGATTCGGAAAATTGAAATTCTTAATGACTTTTTACAAGAATATGCGAATTTGTTATTATATTACAAATATTATTCAACCTATTATATTTGTTTTATATTTTCAAAATAAAAATGCACACGTTACCCTCGTATAGCACGGTTGATTGGTTCCATGTTATTTAAAACTGTGTTTCACAAAATTGTTTTGTGCGATGTTAGAAACTTCATTTTGAAAGTAGATTAAGTCCTATCTTGGATTATATTAAATGTTTTGCATTTGTTTAAGAATAAATTTTTTATAGGCGTAATGGCAATGATTTTGAAATAAATTGCAAAATGTTTAAAGCTAAAAAATACCATGCATATTTGTAATTGTAAGCAGTTTTAATTTGTCTTTCGCAAAAAGTGATTTATGCCACTATTAACCACTTGCGCTATGATTTAATTTTCGGTAGCTGAGCCGCACTCTACTATATAAAGTATCGTAAGGCATCGACGCCTCACCGCGTCAGCGAGCTCAGAGGTTTGGCCAGTGCTTAGCGCGAGGGTAGGGTCTTACATAAAAGATTTACACGAATATAAATAATTATTCACAACAACAATAAATTTTATTAATCAATAGTCTACTTTTGTATGATGGTATACACGTCACTTGCAGTTCTGAAAGAAATCATCAAGACGTGCTTCGCACGTCAATATAGCGCAAGTGGCTAAAATAAGCGATTCATTGCCAAACTAAGGATTCTTTTTTGAGTTCTGATTTTATATATTAAAAATAAATATAATTGTAGTGTAGCGTTATGTTATTTTTTGATTTATAATTACAGATTGTAATGAATGTTCATTACTTGTCACTTGTCGCGTGCGTTGGTAAAAAAATAAAAACTATATAGCGATAATTCTATAGTAAATTATCGCTATAGGAAATTGACAGAATAAAAAAAAATCGAAAAAAAAATCAAACCAAGAATTAGAAAACATAGAAAGATTAAAAATCAAAAGAAAATAATTTAAATCGTGAACATTACTCGAATATTTCAAGATTTATCGATACATCATAAATTCTCATTCAATTCTCTTCCATTCCGGTGATATCTCAATTCAATCCACAAACTATTCATTCAGAATTATTTATTTTATCGGATCCTATCATTCTCACCAACCTAAGTACTACTGAGGAGGCTAACTGAGGTTGTTTGTTTCTTCATTTAATAAAAGTTAGAATTGTAAATCGGTTGTTAGATTTATTTAATTTTATATTTTAACTTTATTATTATTTTAACAGTAGCACGCATTACATACACACTCCTTAACAGTCCCGGCACAGATTTTTACAGGAGACTCTGTTAGGTTCTAACAAACCTTTCCTTTACACATTAATATTAATTAATATACAAACAATAGTAAACATCAAAATTAAATTTCAAGAACCATAATAATAATCATTAGCGTAAATTAACTTTTAATTAATCAATTCTTTATAAAAATGAAAACATGGTCTCTAAATGATAGTACCGATATTATTCTTGATATGGAGCTTAACATTTTTGCAAAATTTTTGGTATTGTAATGATATTGTAAAATGCTATCCAAGCATTTGAACATAATTCCTGGATGTTGTGTTCTTTTATGAGATACAATGTATCAACTAAAGTTATCGTGGCTTTAGCGTCCAGAAAACCTTGCCAAATCAGAAGTTTGTCGTTTAATAAATTTTTAATTTATATCAGATTAAGAGTCAACTGTAAGGATTATTTGTAAGTCTGCACAATTTTTGGCAAACTTTTCCTTTCTTGGTATGTTTTAAAATCATATAAAAACAAAATGTTTAGAGATAATAGTGCAGTATTCGAAAGTATTAAAATATTGAACTTCATACATTTACCTTAATGGTTACGATAACCTTACTGCCGCTCTACTGGGTTTCCTGTTCAGATGATCAGGGCACAATTAGTTTTTTATTGTTTCAGAGAGATATGAAATTATTATTATTATTATTTATATGGCTTCTTTCTTTTAATGTTAATTATATAATTAATTATTAATTAACCCTCTAATGCCCAATTTTTTATCGTCGCACAAAAACTCTCCTTACATAAATGAATGCCGCTGAAAATAAATCTGTATTCAATTTTTTGTTATCGGTATATTGTCACTTGGTAATTTATAGTGTATAATCGTCGTTAGTTATCGAACCTATACAATATTTGAATTTAGCATTATATGGGATTTAGTGTTGTCCGCCTTGAGGCGGAGTTGGGAATTAGAGGGTTAATAATTAATAATAAAGAGTGAAATTATCAGTAGAAATTTGTAAATATAAGAACTTAAGAAAAAAGTAATAAAATAGTTTACTTATCACTTATCCATGTAGTTGTATCCTTTTTGATTTGAGAATGGCATTTTTTGAAAATCTCGTCATTTGTTGTAGCAATAGATGTAGCAAATGTTGATTTTATGCTGTAAATACTTACAAAATTATTGATTATGCTCATTAATCCCGTTGTCATAGTAAATTCTGAAAATTCCGGATCATTGATTTCTACTTTCAGTTTCTCAAGCATTCGCCTATTTAAGATAAAAGGTAAGAAATATTATTATATCATTGATAGGTTGAGAGAATCTAACTAAAATATATGTAAGTTAGACATATTTAGATTGGTAAAAGCAGCGTAATAAATCTATTCCGTTGACAGATACGTATCAGACATACTAAACCTTATCAACATCAGAGAAGCTATTGAAGTAACACAAAGTGTTTAAGCATTAAATTTGTTTTTACAGGTTTCGTTTTTAATGTTCCTTCTAGTTTTTTGTAGTCTGTCCATATTGGTGGAAATTCAACGTAACGGCTTTAGCCGTTTAACACTAAAAATTAAGATTTCTGAAAGCACTATATGAATCAAGAAGTTTATTAAGATTTGCATGTAAAAATATATTTAATCATTACAAATTAATTGTGTATATGTAATTTATTAAAAAAAAATAGAAGAAACAAATTTTTGTGTACCCTGTTCTTATGACCTTTATGCGCGCTCATGCACACAGCTTAGACCAGACAATGCTTGTCAGTAACAGAATTACCAAATACGTTTCAAAATATGAATTTGTTGAAACAAAATTTTAAATAATTTTGGTTTACGTACACGAACGTATCATGACCATGAAAGGAGAAATTTCTTCATCAATGCATATAAAAATAATTCGATTTTCAACATGCAAATAAATCCCATAATTGGTAGCACACAAAGTTGATGTTACCTTGGGCAATAATCTTTATCTTATAAGTAGATCATTTTGACGAGAGAATGAAAAATTATAAATGCATTAAATAACTGTCAAGGAACATTCTGACAAAATACAAGATAGACAAAATCTTACTAATTCCAAATCTTTCTAACTTGAGAAAGACAATACAAGAAGTTTAAGTGGATTATTCATATAACATTCAATATTTGGTTTGGAACAGTTTGATACTTGTTTAATATTTTCTTTATAGTCTTTAAGATAAGTGAGATAGATATAATTAAAAATGAAAATAGATAAATGGTTACAAAGATAAAAAAATTACTAATTAGAAACCATTAAAGATAAAATCTTTTTAGAGAAATGGATACATTTTAAAGACAGCAACAATTATTCTTTTAGGTAATGATAAAGCCTCAATCGGGTAGAATAATGGAATTGTGGATAAAATCCGTTGAACCATTTGTTTGATTTTTTGTTGAGAAAGCTACATTAAGACGTTTGTTACTACGGCCTTGATAAGAATGAGATCTATCACACATATGTAACACGTGCTTGTGAAATCGCTTAATTCTTGCAGTTAGTTCTTTGCATATCTACCAGTATGCAATATATTTGGATTTCGTTAACAGATTTTAATTAATCAAGGGATATTTATTATTATTATAAGAACTTTTATTTCTTCCAATTTCACCACTGATTATTTTATCCATTGAATTAAAAAGAGAGTTTGAAGACAAACATCGATATATTACTGATTTATAGTCTTCAAACTCTCTTTTTAATTCAATATTTATTATTGTGTGTTTTGTGAATTTGATGAGAATAAAACTACTGTTGAATCTGTTTGGAACATACGGATTAGATATAGAGTTATGGGAATAAGATAATCAAATTGCTTCTTTTGGTTCAGAATATAATATAGAAAATTTGAGGACGTACACAAATGAGGACTTCAATTCATGGAGAAATAAGTTTTGAAAGTGACTAGTAATACAGATTCACCTTTGATTACTCTCAAATTATAAAATCCTTTCACTTAATCTTGTGAGAGGTAATCAAATTTGATATAAAGTATTTTAATGAATATTTGAAAATAAATATCAACGATTATTTGTAATAATTTGTATTTTATTAATTTCTGACAATAAAGCAAATAATGACATTAATTTTAATAAGTGATGAGAAGGTTTACAGCAATATAAAGTACCCAGAATAATTGTTGAACAGAAATGAAGGATACTTCCGTGTTATCTTACCCCCAAAAATTAAATTAAAAAAGAACACATAATTATTATATTTATTTTCTAAATCACAGTTACAAACTCAGCAAATGTTTGTAAAGAGTTTGTAAATGGTCATCCAGGTGGTCAGAAAACCACAATGTCGTTGAGAATAGTGTCGAACACATCGGCACTGTTGCTTAGAACACGTTTGCGCCACATAAACTCACATAATCACATAAATCACAGATAGCCTTAATAAATTCATGTTCAATAACGTCATCAATAATGTATTCTCTCATTTTTATATTGTTATTTTAATTGTATTTTATAATTTAATTTTTGGGGGTAAGATAACACGGAAGTACCAAATGAAGTTACAGCTATGTCTTCAAAGTAAAGTCAGTTTGATTAAAAGTAATGTTATGAATAATGTGGAAGACATTATGCCTTAGTAATATTTGTATAAACCAGTATCGGGCAAATTTATCACGCAAATTTATGATATTATATTAATTAAAACATTAAAGATTAAAAGAATTATTAAAAGTTATAACATGAGGTTTTTTTTCATATTTAAGTTAATTTAAATTAATTGTTTTGTCTCTTAAAATTAAAATTAAAATTTTGTCATTATCTGTTATTAATCATGCTTTCAACATTAAGAGTGTCATGAAACGAAAAAAATTAAAAATTTTAAGTCGAAAATCAATATTTTTCGGTGTGAAGAGTTTGTGGTAAATGAAAAGCTAAAGACAAAGATAAAGACTTTAAATCAATAAGGGGTCCCCAGATAATTCAATTACGAGATTTTGAACTAATTAATTAATTTAATTAAATTTTGCTGACATTAATCATATTATAAAACTAGTTGATATCACTCGCATGTGGATATAATTAATGCTACAGTAACCATATTTAAACGGAGGCAAATTTGACTAAATTGGCCGAAAGTGATCTAAAAATAAATTGCTACAGACGATTTAGAGCGAACATAGTGTAATTCAAATCAGTATTATCTATCAGATTTACAAATGTTTTATATTGAAAGACAGTTTGTGATGGTGCTCCTTAGAAATAATTACCTGTAAAAGCAAACTACAATTGCTTATTGAGGTGAATAAATAAATTATGTTAGTTTTTGAATTGAAAAAGTGAATTTGAATTTTGAAAAGCTACTTTGTTGAAAATAAAACTTAATTTTTTTCAGTCTTGTACATGGGCGTCCACAGGAATTTTTCCAGGGGTGGGGCAAAAAAACAAAGTAGAGAACTTCTACATATTAATGTAATACTTAAACACACAGCGATTAGTATCATTTAAATTCTTGTTATGCTTATTTATGAAAAAAAATTGTTACTATATATAATCAGATTAATAATAGTATATTGATGATTTAAATTAAAGTCATTTTTATCGTTGAAACATTAATGTGATTTTATTGGCTATTGAAACAATTTCTTCCCTTATGGTTTCTTCAACTCTGCAGTACAAGACAGTGCATTTTTATGCCACGCACTTGATTGATGACTTTTGGTACTTTCATGAAAATCTTTGTATTTTGTAAAAGTCCCTTTGATGAATGCACCTTGAAAACAACGATTTACTACATGGGGAAAAAGTATTCAAAATTTGCAAACTGCTCCTTTTAAACGAACTGCCCCACTTGCGGACGCCCATGGTCTTGTAGTTATTAAAAAGATACTTGGGGTGAAATTGCGATTAAATTCTTGGCGGATTTGTTATAAATCAAACACGTATACTAGTTTGGATAGATGCTTCGAATAATTATTATTGTAATTAATCGACATTTAAATTTAAAATTTTACAAAAACTTGATAAAAAACAAAATTTTTATTTCAATGTTATCTTTACATCGACTTTTTTCTTACGAATGATTGTGTAATTTCACCAAGGCTTTTTTAAAAAAATTTATATAATGATAAATATTAAAAAATTTTAATTAAATTTAACTTGTCGATTTAAATTATTGCCTGCCCAAAACATCTTAAAAGGTTATATAATAATGTTTAATCCATGGTGAAATTCACATATAATAATCGGCAAAAACTGTTATCTGTACCAAATGTCGATAAGATGTGTACAGCAATTAGATCCTTTATGGCATTAAGTTATACCAGGCCGAAAGTGCATCCCCAATCCACCTCATTATGAACGACAGTGAAGAGGAGCAGAAACTATCAATTAAAACACTCAAATCCAATTTATCTATTTCTAAATCCAAAAAATGTAAATCGATAATTGAAAATATTGATAAATTTACACTTTTCTGGTACTTTTTGAGTGATAGAATATTTGTATTATATAAACCTTGATATGGAGGTTACGTAATAATCTATCCGTTCGTACTATTTGATCAATAAATATTGATGATTGTGAAATTTTTAAATTAATAAAATTATTTTAATATAAATAATTTTAAAATGTAAAGAAAATGAAAATTAGTTATGGATATTAAAAGTCAGCTTAAAAAAAAATTTTCAATTTGTTGGTAATTTAATTTAAACTAACAAGTAAATTTTGCTCTCAAATAGCGTTTTAGAGTTGAGAATAAAATATTTTACCTACTTTTGTTTGTAAGCTGCTTTAATCCAAATTTGTTGGCATTCAAATATACATTTATGAAACTTGTCGATGAAATTAGAAGTAACTGTTGAATGATTGATCATTTCATCTAAGCGGTCCTTTAGATTATTAAATTTTATTTATTTTAGTGAAAGGATATTACCCAAAGATCTATCCCCCATGATAATTCCATAATTAGCTTATCTAATATACTTGTAGTTGACACCAAAATTATTTTAAATAAGTTTTGTTGGAAGATAATCTTAACTAATAATTAAAACAAAGCTTTATTTCCTAGTAACATTAATTTTGAAAAAATTATTTACAACTAAGAATTAATTTAACTATCCTTTAAATGTATATTATTGCTTATTTTGCTTTTGATAAAATAACATTTCCAACATCAGATTTCTGTTGGATAAAAAATTTTAATTTTAAGCCTAAAATTTTATTTATTACATTAAAATATCTGAGTTTTATTTTATTCAAGTGGAATTCTTAAAATCTATCTCTAAGTTTTTGAGATTAAATTAGCTCAAACCAAATCTTTCGATGTTATCGAAAGATGATCAATGTGGTATAACCCGTCATCCGTTTAGTTTGTTCATTTTTTCTGCTGATTAAAAGGATTATATTGGGCGTAGATATATGAACATGCCATCCCAATTTATTTCATGGTAAGGAGTAGCCTAAAACTTTGCTTTTCCAACTGGCGTTCAATGTTGAGCAATTTCAATACTGTGAATTTTAGTAGACGGTGAAGCAGAGTGATCTTTGTTGCTAACATTATTAATTCGTTACTAGCCATGAGTAGAATGTTTCTTGTCTTCAAGTTAAATTTCCCGTATGAGTTTATATTTAAGTTTTATTTAAGTCTAATAATTAAAAAACGTTAATTTTTTAAAAAAAACCAAAGAAGCGGAATTATAACATAAAATGGTTAGTTTGTTTAATTAGAAAGGATTCTCTTTATGTTCCGGGTTCAGTATATATCTATAGAACAAACTGGTAGATATGGCAATAATTATATAAAGTACAAGTTCTACTAATATTAATTTTTATAGACTCGTTTCCCCATCATAATTAAAGATATTCAACCCAGAAAACGTTGCAATTTTGATAAAAAAAATTTAACGTCACATCATAAGTTATTAATTTATTTGACCAATTAATTTGACCAATAAGTTATTAAGTTTTTTCTGTGTAAATAAAAAATGAATAATTCATAAAACAAAAACTTTATTAAATAATTAATAAATTGAATCAATCTTAGTATATAGGCTTAAACTCAAAAAATATTTTGTTCAAATTGTAAACGGCGTCAAAAAAGACAAAATTTTTAAATAACGCATTTATTCGACATAAACAAGGAAGCGATATTCACAAAAATCGTTTATACGTGTTATTAATTCGGCAAGGAATGTTTGGTAAAAAATGAGATTTATGATGAAGACGCCAGACAACTTCATCTGAATAACTCTGTATAAAATCACCTTTAACTCTCTTCAAAATTTTTATTTTTGTTTTGAAGAATACTAAAGCGGTTTTATGTTTTGAATATGAATAGTTGCATTATCAGGATGCAAAAAATATTCTTAATGGACAAAAATATCATGGGAATAGACTTCACCAAATATTTCACTAATACTATTGTAAGATTATCTTACGTCTGATATTAATCCGGATTCGGAAGCAATCCATTTTTCTATTAAGTTTTGTAGCTGTTCTATCAGGTACATTTTTCATTAAAAACCTTCAACTACCACGCTTTATTGCTCCAATCACCAATTTCGTGGGAACTCGTCTACCACGATGATATTTGTGTTTCCCAAAATCAAATTAATCTATTCATCAATACCTCAGGGTTGACCAGAATTTTGACACCAATTAGTCAGAACTTTACAAAAACTTTTACAAAAACTCATCCGTCAGTAAAACTTTGTTTCAATATATTTAGTTCATGTTTCATAACACCACATGAGAAATAATACCTCCACATATACAAATGCAGTGGTTTCCAACCCGGGAAGCGCGACTCCCAAGGGAGGCGCGGCCTATTGCTAGGGGAGGCGCCAAAACCTTTAAGTAAAAAAATAATTTTCATACCATAATTATTATTTCGTCATTTTTAGCACTTCAAATTATCAAATAAAAAATAACAAAATTTAAACTCTTTTACATATATATATAAATATATATAATAAAATATAAAAAATCACTCTACATTTTGATCTTCCGAACAAATTGACACTGCGTGTCTAGGGCATATATTTTACCGCATGAAACGCATACTGCCGAATATTTTCTGTCAAGATTTCGAGGGCAATGTATGCATCTTTTTATGGCTGGTCGAACTTCATTTTGAGATTGTTCTTGTAAAATATTATTACTATGAAGTGCATAATATGTCGGGTTGTGTTTTTGTGAGGGTTTGTATAGTACTTCTATATTTCAGGTAGTCATCAAAAAGAGAAAAATCCTATGTTTTGAGATATTTTTTCTAGGTTTTATAAATTTTTTCAAGCAAAAAAAAATACGTAATCGGTCGTATGGGGTCTTTACAAGCCCGCGCGCGAACAAAAATCTGCTCTACTCAGGTGTCGTCCGAAAACTCAGCCGCGCATATATTGCAAAGTGCGTACTTGTTATTTAGGAAGATACTGAGACACACAAATCTGTAACTTAAATAATTAAAAATTTATGTCGGTTTTTCTAAGCTCCGGGCCTTTAAAGACCCCAAGCGACTGACGATGTAAGAAAAATGGGCGATACCGACGTAGGGTTAATTAGTAATTTAATATACAAATTAATATACATGTTCATGTGTTATAGCAAAACCTTGTTTTTATTGAGTTAATTGTAGTTTTAATTTTTTTTGTAATAAAGTTATTATTGTTTAAGACGTGTTTATATTATTATATATATATATTGAAAAAAAGATGGGGAGGCGTCAAGAAAAAAATTTTTTTGGGGGAGGCGCGGTAGCATAAAGGTTAGAAACCGCTGGCTTAATGTATAAAATGCCTTATAAATCATTTATTAAATAATATAACGCAGTGCCTTATTGACCAACCCAATATCTTAAATTGCTACTACTTTTAGAAGGCCTCTTACTAACATTTCTATTTATACAATAGTTATTGTAGATTAAAAAAAATTAATATACACTATTTTCTAAATTTATACAAACGTCTGTTTTCATGATAATTACATTGTAGGTGGTGCCAATGTTTAGTTTCTGGCTTATATTGAAAAACGCTAATTGTATATTTGAATTAATGCAATCCCAGCCAAAAAATAAAGTGTTGGCAACCTTTATATCTGGTACTGGAAATCAATTTTTGAGCTCATTCTTTATGTCGCATTGGAATGTCAGATTACCTAAAATGAACATACATTTCATCACACAATTTGACAATACCAAATAACTATTTATAATTAGTTCGTTTTTATAATATTAAATTAACGATAAGAAAGCACAATTAAATATATTTAGCATTTAAAACAGTGCATCTTCATTTCTGATATATTCACCTATGTCGCCGTAATTAAAAACGACGTTTGCTCCTGGATCTGCTGTCCTGCACTGTAAGGTTGATTTAGCTGCAGCACCAAATCCCAGTGGTAAATCCTTCAAAT
The DNA here is from genome assembly GCA_959609185.1 of Schmidtea polychroa. Lineage (NCBI taxonomy): Eukaryota > Metazoa > Platyhelminthes > Tricladida > Dugesiidae > Schmidtea > Schmidtea polychroa. Next base: position 87,814 of record CAUHTR010007540.1, on the reverse strand, counting down.
TATATACAACAACACCAGCATACTGTGGAACTTCGTCGGACATTTTACTAAGATCCATTTTCCTAACATGATTCCCACGAGTGAATAAATCTTCAGCTCCGTCTTTAACCCAGACTTTGTGCTTGCAATATACTGACAAATAATCCAAAGAAGTAATAGACAACTTGAATTGCATTTTATGTTCTTTTGAAGTAAATTTGCCAAAGCACACTCCACAAAATAAGATTCCTTTACGATCAAATGTTACTGCTTGATTTGCAATTGTTTCTCGAATATAGAGAAGTTTTTTATTGTGATACTTAAAAACATATTTATCATCTTCTCTTTTTAATAATTTTTCTATGTTTTCTTCTCCTATACTAAAAAAATTAATATAAACAATCAAAAAATATATAGTACTTACAATTTCGTAAGTTTATCATGTACAACAGCAAGCTCATTTTCAGTTAAATCACGCATGATTAAAATTAGATAATATTTAAACAATTTTTCATTTTAAAGAAAAATTAATTAATTCTTTAATAAACTTTAAATATTAACAGCTAAAAGTTAACAATAGAAATAGTGTTTATCTTCATTTAATTTTGGTCGCTGATAAAAAAAATTGATAAAATAAAAAAATGATCTATGATCTGAACGAAATGAAAATCCATACTGAAAATCAAAACAGGGTATAAGTTAAGTTAAAAGATTTTAATAATAAAAATCATTTTTAATAAAATAAAATTTAAAGATTTCGTTATATTGTTTAATTAAACCAGTGTTTCCATACCTTGTTTATACCATGCCTCAACATAGTATTTTCAAATGTCAAAACCTTATAAAGTAGCTGTCAAACTTCGATAATCAGTATTGTCAGTATGCAATAATAACGATCGACGAAATTGTCGTATGCACGTTGTTATATATAGTCATGAATGAGCATATATATATATATATATATATATATATATGTGTGTGCGTGTGTGTGTGAAATAGTTGATAATTGCTGACCTGTTCCACCTCTGAAGCGCGATGCCCCACCTCTGAGGCGTGATGACCCACCATGGGAAGTAATGGTTTAAACTCTAGTATTTTGACTTGAGACATGATGATTTGAAGAATACGGATGAAGTGTTCTATTTCTGCAAATTGTTAAATAAAAATAAATAAATGATTTTCATAACTAAATTTATTAATTATTTAATAAAAATGTCACATAGTACAACAGTAGTATATCCATGGAACTTGACTTAAGATTAACATATTTAAAATGTGACTTTTGATCGTTGTTATACTAGAACATCAATATACGTTAGATTACAAAGAACACTCCCAGACTCACATTCGCTAAATGATTTTGATCAAATGTGGTAGATGCATAAAGAAGAGTTTAATCATAATCAAAACATTCCGATTACTCGGTCAATATCATACGAGAAAACAAATAAAAGCGCCCTCAAAAATCCCTTGTCAGTGTAGGATATTTGATGAACATTGTAAGATACACTTGACTTTTTAGTTTATTTATGATGTTCAACAATTTTGTAAATAAATTCAGTTAGATTCAGAACTGATGATGAAAGCACTATTACAATATCATGTTTGTGAAGGAATTTTATTAAATGAAACGAATAATTAATTTATGAAGCAAATAAATTTTAGTGACTAAAAATAGATCAAGACAAATATACTTTATTAATTGTTATTGAATAAAACTTATCACAATTTGAAAAAGAAATAAGTTTTATTGAATGAAAAAAATTAATTAATAATCGTATTCAAAGAAAATAATTAATTAGTGATTTTCTTAAATAAAATGACTTAACTATAAATCTATTTAAATATAATAATATGTTTAAAACGAAATGATTTACTCGAGAATGTTATTTAATGAGTAGAGCTCATTTGCAATGTTATTCAGGGAAATGAATTAAATTTAAAATATTATGACAAATTGAACTTTTTTTAAACTGACATGATCTTTTTATAATAATTTTTTTTGATTTTTACACAAATTTATATTCGAAAAAAGTAATTAATTAATAATTTTTGTGAAATAAAATTACTTAGAAAAATCTTTAATTAATGTTATTTGCTGAGCCAAGTTTATTAAAAATGTTAAATGAAATTAAAATATTTTTAAAAATAATTGATTTTAATAAATATCAAGACGAAATGTATTTTTTAAAAGGAAATGATATATTTCTGATTATATTTTTGAGATTTACATAAGTGCATATCAGTTATTTATAATAAAATTAACAAAATTCCGAAATTGATCCATAATTCATTTATACAAAATAGTCATTTTGTTGGGTTTTATGATACTAAAAATCAACCGTTGGTTACTCTGTCTCCACGTGTTCCAAAAATTAATAAACACAACTCCCAACGTATATATGTTTTATAGAAAATTTACAATTCTAGATAAATAATTACAACTTTTAGTTAACCACGATTTTCTCACAATTTCCGATCGAACTCCGCTCTGGAAGGTCTCGACCTTGTGCGATTTCAAAATAAGTTTCACCTTTTTCTTTGGTTCCGCTCTCTGATTCGAACTCTTTTAATACTCCTTTTCTGACTCTTTAGTTCCTCTTATAAATCCCTTTCTTTCTTGACTTTATTCAGCAAATTCCTATCGTCGGTTTCTTCTTCCCTACCTAAGGCTACTGCCGATTATGTGAACTTGGAGTTTCCTTATATACTCCCATAATATTTGACCTAATTGGTTTTGACTTCCTTAATTATCATTCTCTAATTTGCTATTTCTGTTGACCCTCTTCGTAATTCCCCTTCATTTGTTTACCCTCGTTTATCCGTCTGTTTGGATAATTGCCCTCTGAATTCCTAATTGTCGCGCTTGGGCTCGGACTACCCATTAGCTCGGGTTTCCCATTAATCAATTAATTAATTAATTAATATTTTGTGTTTTTTTCATATTTGACTGTTTTACAACCCTTCTAAACATTTTCTAACTATTTCTTGCTCATTGTCTTATTCACCATCCCTTAATCTACCCCTCTCCGTTTTCCAGCTTCTATTTCGATAACTTTTCATTTTATTGCACTTCCTTAGGTTTGCGCATTTTCCCATTTCGTGTCTGATTGTATCCTTTTATAGTTCTGTTTTATCATATCTTTCTTTGCTATTACTTCTCTGCTTTACCGCCATTCAATTTCGGTTTTCATTTAATTTGAACTATATAATTTAATAATTTACTTTTAAAACCTCAACAATTTTATTCAATGCATAAAATTATATATAAAGATAAAACTGTAAAAAGAAAATGAAAGTGAACAAATTACCAAGTAAAGTGAATCTGTACAAAGCATCAATTGCAGAAATGTTACAGATAAGAAATACAACTACAAACGACATTTATATCTTATTTCGACTTTAATGTTGTAATTTATTTATTGGAATTAAACCATTTAAAAAAATAAGAATGATAATTTTAATACTACTCAATCTCTTTACAGGGTACCCAGGTTTACTGGCAAAGAAAACCACATATAATCGATAGTCAAGATCTCATTAATGTCACTAGGGCTTGTTAAATATTTAATAGTTCTTATTCAAAATAGTCTCGCTTCACGCCAGTTAGTATTTGCAAACTCGTTTCATTAAAAAGTTTTGACTTTCAATCTCAACTTAAAATTTATTAAACAATAAGTTTACTAAGAGTTTAGATCATAGGGAAAATTTCAATTAAAAGTATAATCTTAAATTTGCTGTTCTATTTGTCAACATGGCCATAGACAGCAGCTATACCGGCACTAGCTTCCTCATTTTGCACATTTATACACATAAGACTTTTCATTTATCTGACATTAAATTTCATGGATCACTATTTATTACTATAGTATGTTAGTTTTAACCAACAAGATTTCCTGAAACTATAATATGGATCAAAGGGTTTCCCAAATTTTTCAAACCAGTGTCAATATTTGTTAGTTCTCATCATCACTATCTGGGTTAAACGGCAAAATTCAAATACATATTTACTGACACTTTACTAGAAATTATCTATATTAATATTCCAGAACAGACATTCAACGAAAGAAAGAGGTTGATAAAAGTGACATTCATTCAATTGTCTGCGGAGATGCCAGTGGATAAATCACTGAAGCCTTGGACTCCGGAAAGGAAACACAATAAGTCGGTTACTCAATGACTTGCGACAATCGGTCACAATTATCGAAGACTATTCTTTATATATTTTGATAATTATATATCTATTGCGAAGCATAAAATAAACACAAATTCTTGATTTTGCTTTTTTACATTTGCAATTATATATAATATGAACAGCGTCGGATTAACCTATAGGCAGACTAGGCACTGCCTAGGGGCCCGCAGTTTTGGGGGCCGCAAAATCGAAATCATCTAAGGGGCCACAAAAAAATATTTTTTTAATGGATTTTTTATATACTAAAATATAAAAAAATTAAAATACAATATAAAATACATGTATTATATAAAGAATTAAAAAAACATTGTACGTATTTTTTTATTTAAGGAAATTTTCTAAAATATCAACAATTTGGGGCCCCAATAATTTTAAAAGTTGTTATAGTTGAAAAAATATTTTTTCTTTATTTCCGCAACCTCCAAGGGGGTTATAATTAGTGGAGTTTGTCGGTTGAAATTTGCGAAGGCGGGAATCGAATTGTTATTGTGTAGAAACATATTTTTTTGGAGTGTTGGTAAAAATTTTATACACAAAAGAAAAAAATTATTTCAAAGGAAATCGGCTTAAAAATAAAAAATTTAAAATAAAGCAATTTTAGGACGAAGTGAGGCTTTTTTTTAATTGATTAATTGTTAAGATCTAGGTATAGTATAAAAATATTAAAATTATTTAATCAATTTAATTAAAAAATACTTTAATTAAATTTAAGATAGAATGAAACGAAACTACGCAAGCGGAGCGTTTAAAAGGAAGAAAAAAGCAGAGAGAGAAGAAGAAATTAAGAAAATTCCTAAGCTAGATTATTTTTTCACTAAAGATTCTGCAACTGAAAGTGAATTTGTAGCACAAGAAGATCGGCACCAAAGCGACCAAATAGAGGTCTCTTCCAGTACTTCAAATCAACCTATTTTCACTGGAAGTTCAAATCAAGTTTTTAATTATTTCGAAAATAATTTGGAGCTGGTAGATAACATTAATAATGAAAATTTAGTGGAATCCCTGATTGAATCATCTCCAAATGCAAATCGTGAGAATGACGCAGGATTATGGAGAGAATTGTCTTCTGAAGACACTTTGTACTGGATTGAGAAGGGCCCTGAAAGTTGCCAACATTCAACAGAAAACTTTCATTCTTCCAAACAGCTCTATAATGACAATACTGTTCGATATTGCTCTAAGACTTTATTCTTTGATGAAAAAACAAATGGAGAAAAGTACACTCGTGAATGGCTTGTATATTCGCCTAAAATTGGAAATGTTTTTTGTTTTGTTTGCAAATTACTCACTGCTTCAAATTTCAATTTAGCAACCAATGGCCTGCGAGATTGGAAAAATGCTGGTTCCTCAATCAAAAGCCATCAAAACTCTTCTGAACATCGTAATGCTTTAGTTACATATTTAATTAGAAAAAGTAACTATTCTGTGTCGGATCAATTGCAAAAAGAAATACAACAAGAAAGGATTTACTGGAGAAAAGTCTTAGAACGAGTTGTAGCTGTTATTTTCACCATTGTTGAACGAAATTTACCATTTCGAGGATCAAATGAAATTTTTGGAATGGAAGGAAGTGGCAATTTCATTGGACTCTTGGAACTTATTGCAAAATTTGATCCATTTTTAGCAGAGCACATTAGAAAGTTTGGTAATCCAGGATCTGGAAAAACTTCTTATCTCTCTAAAACAATTTTTGAGGAATTGCTCGATCTGATGGCAAAAACAGTATTGAAGTCGATTTCTGATGACATCAAACAATCAAAATATTTTGGAATGTCTGTGGATTCCACCCCTGATATATCACACAAAGATCAATTGTCCATGATTATCAGATACGTTGATCAAATCAATTTTAAACCAATCGAGCGATTCTTAAACTTTATTGAGATAGAGCAGGGGTTCCCAAACTTTTACCAGTCGAGACCCACTATTTAGACCGCAAAGTTTTCGCGACCCACCTGTAAATAAAACAAGAAAAAAGCTAAAAATATTGATTTACATATTTATTTAACACGCATATTTAAGAATAATTAATAGGATGAATGAGATGAATGAGCCTGCTTTCTATTTTTTGCAATAACATCTTCGACATCTACTTTTATATTTGTTGTTATTAAGCGAAGTGAGTTTGATAGCTGTAATTTGTTGCGATATTTATTTTTTATTGCAATCATTGACGAAAATGCAACCTCGCATAGATAAGAAGTTGTGAAAGGAAGCAATACTTTTAACGCTGCGGTGTGTAAAGTTGGATATGTGTTTTGCACCGATAACCAAAACTGTAACAATTTCGTACCGTCAAAATGTAATTTAACAACACTATCTTCGAATAGCTCAATTAATTCCTCATCCGCTATCGTCGATATACCGGTAACTAAACCACTTTGAAATGGATTTTGAACCCATGTATATTTTTCTAGATTTTTCATTTCTCCATAGAAATAAAAATCAAAATTTTCTTTAAGTCTGTCCAAATGCTCAATTATTAAAGAAATTAAATCGTTATTGGGCGTTACTTCATTTTCAATGATAAAAGTTTGGAATGTATCAAAGCAGTCATATTTATTTTCTTGAACATTATTTTTCCACAACATAAGTTTTTTTGTAAAAGCTTTTATTTTACCATGAACCGAAAATATATCAATTCCATTTGTTCCTTGTAATTGTAAATTTAAATCGTTCAATTTCGAAAATATATCTGCTAAATAAGTCAGCAAAACTACATATTTCACATCGCGCAAATTTGATGTGTACTCATCTTGTTTATGTTCATGTAAATATATTGCTACTTCTTCGCGAAGTTCAACAAGTCTTGTCAGGACTTTGCCATTCGATAGCCAGCGGACTTCTGTATGCAGCAGAAGAGATTTATGTAAACTTCCCATCTCTTCGCAGAGTTTTTGAAATAATCGTGATTGTAATGGTTTGCTCTTAATAAAATTTACAATTTTTATAGCAGTGGTCAAAACAGTATTTAGACTTTTTGGTATATTTTTGGATACTAACGCTTCTCTATGAATAGTGCAGTGAGTCCACGTTGCATTTGGACATTTTGAAGACAACGTGTCACAGCACCACTGTTTTTACCACACATTGCTTTTGCACCGTCACTACATATTCCGACGCAGTTTTTCCAATCCAGTTTTTTCAATGTTATATAAGTGTCGAGCGTATCAAAAATTATTTCACCAGTTCCTCGAATGATTTGTTCACAAAATAATATTTCTTCAAAGAACTCGTTGCACCATATAAAACGTATGAAAATAATTAGTTGGGACAAACCTTGTACATCGGTTGATTCATCCAGTTGCAACGCAAAAAGTCCACTAACTTGAATTCTATGGATAAGCTTATTTTCTACCCATTCGGACATTTCATCAATTCTACGAGCAACTGTGTTATTAGAAAGTGGAATTGATTCAACTTCTTTTAAGCTCTGCTCTCCAAACATAATTCCAACAGCATCTTTTATAGCTGGAAGTACTAATGACTCTCCAATAGTGTGCGGTTTACCGGATTGTGCAATTCGCAAACTAATGAGATACGAGGCGAACATAGCCTTTTCATTAATGCTGATGAAGCGAGAAAATAGATTTTTTGAATTATTAAATTCCTGTAATTTGGTTTTAAAATAATCAATAGGCTTATTTTTTAAATCGGAATGTTTCGTCTCAAAATGTCGTATTAATTTGTTAGGTCGCATACTTTCATTAGCCAGAATTTCTTGACAAATAACACACTGTGGGCGTGGATCATCTTCTTTTCTATTCCATGTAAATCCAAATTTTAGATATTCAGAATCATATTTCTTTTGCCACGTTTTGATGATTGCGAACTTGTTGAAGGATTCTCACCAAATTTTCTCTTATTATCTGTTTTTGTTGCTACAGAACCTTCTTTTTCTTTTTCATTTTCAATTGTTTGATTTTGCCCAGGAGTCCTTTTCAACCACTTATCCATCGCAGCAATGGTTCTTTAAAAATAAGAATATTAAGAACTTTATTTATTACATGAAATACTATAGCACTAAATTTAAAAAATACTTATATTTGATTTTAAATTATGTTTTTTTATTAACGAAACACTTTTATTAACAACACAACACCGTACTTAGTCCAAAACAAAATTTGCACTGGTTGTCTGAATATTTAAAGTTTGTAATCCTAAATTTCTAATTAACCGTTATTTGTGTTTGTTTGCCTGGTTAAAATGTAGAAAAGTGGTTGCTATGATGCGATTATTAAAAACAAGTTCTAAATACAAAAATTTGCTAAAAAGAAGTTTAATTTTTAAACCACCTAAAAATATGCAATAATTTTTTGTCGCAAACCTACTTATATATAAATATGGTGACAAGTTAAGTAAAAGCAAATTAATATGCTCAGTAATACAAATATTAAATTTTTGGCGACACACCGAAAATAGCTTCGCGACCCACACTTTGGGAACCGCTGAGATAGAGAATCACACTGGAGAATATTTAGCTGACATTTCATTGGAATTTTTTGAAAAGGATATTGGGTTAAATTTTCAAGATTGCCGATCACAATCGTATGACAACGCTATGAATATGGCCGGAAAATACAAAGGAATGAGGGCAAAAGTTTTTGAAAAAAATGATAAAGCAATTTTTTACTGTGCAGTGCTCATTCTTTGAATTTGGTTGGAAATTCAGGTGCGGACTGTTGCATAGAATCAATCAATTTTTTCGGATTAATTCAGGAAATTTACAATTTTTTTTCATCGTCTACTAAGAGATGGAACAAGTTAGTTGAATTTTCAAATAGAACGGTAAAATCGTTATCAAAGACTAGATGGAGTGCTCGTTCTGAGTCAGTTAAGGTCATTTACGAAAACTATGAAAATGTAATGGAAGCACTAAATGCCATCATTGAAGATGCAAATTTTGATGGAAACACTAGAAATGAAGCAAATAATTTATTGAATAAAATGGAGGAGTTTGAATTCGCACTTCTCGTTATATTTTGGGATCAGGTTCTAGAGAGAATGAATGCAGTTTCAAAAAATTTGCAAAGTCCTAAAGTCACATTAGACGTTTGTTCTTCGTTATATGCATCTCTAGCTTCATATATTACAAATTTGAAAAATAGCTTTGATGAAATTAAAATTGAAGCTGAAAAATTGTTACCAAACACTGACTACACTTTCAAGAGAAAGGGATTTAAAAAGAAATTTCCAGATGAAGATCAAACTACCACAGAACCAGAAATTAGTGCTAAAGAGAACTTTCTAAACGTCTTCATGAAAATTTTAGAAAACATCGAAAATAATTTGATTCAGCGCTCTGATTGTTACTTGGAAATTTCTAAAGTGTTTGGTTTTTTGACAAATATTGAATTGTCGCAAGAAGATTTGAAACAACATGTGAATAACGTTGTTGAAAAATATCCAGATGATATAGACGATTCACTTTTTTTGAGTTACTACAATTTCACGAATATATCAGGAACGATTGGCCAAATGATCATCCAAATCATTTGAGTTTCTACGAGATAATTAAGGAAAAAATTTGGAAATTGCTTTTCCAAATTTGGAAACAATTTTAAGAATTTTTTTGTGTCTAATGATTGCTAATTGCACTGGCGAAAGAAGTTTCTCAAAATTGAAGCTGATTAAAAATTTTTTGAGGTCAACGATGAGTCAAAAAATTTTGAATAATTTGGCCTTATTATCTTGTAACATTGATAAATTGAAAGCTATTGATTTTGATTCATTGATTGATCAATATGCTCTAGAAAAATTTAGAAAGAAAGTTTTGTAAAATTATATTTTTGACATGACATATGTATCTTATTTTTAAACGGAATTATTTAATAAATATATTTCAAAATATAAATAGGTAGTAAATAATTATTTCTTAAATACTTTTAGCAAATAAAATAACCTACATAATTTCCTTGAAATATACTAATTAATTTTGAGGGCCCCAAAAAGCTCCTTTGCCTAGGGCCAACAAATGCTTAAATCCGGCCCTGAATATGAAGTTGTATATTCAAAGTTGTATATAGTTCAAATATATATATATATATATATATATATATATACTTGCGTTGATTAGGCTTATTACCGACTATTTGATGCGCGTTTCCCACTATTTTTCAGGTGTCATGATGGATCATTCAACCATTGAAGTTATATTTAAATCCGCACTTCTTTTCAAGTCAATTACTTCCCTTTAAATTGAATCGATCATGATTCTGTTTAGGATACCTAAATAATAAATATTAAATAATTATTGTTAAATTAAATAAAACGATTGGAGTAAATGTATAAAATAAAAGGTGTGTTACTCAACAATTCTTGAAAGTAGGAACGTGGAAGAAATGAGAAAACAAAAGAGGAATGGCAAAGAATTGAATAAAATCAAACAATGAAATAATACAAGATCATTTTCAATTAAATAATATTAAGTGAATAAGGAAAAACAATATTAAATTGGCATATCTCAATAGCCAGTTTGATATAAAGATAAGGAATCAATGGGGAAGCTGAGAAATGACGTTTATTAATTATTGCATATCCCGACAGCTATCAGAGATATTAGGAGAATTGGAGAGGACCAAACGAAATAGAGAATAAAACTTAAACAGACCCTACGAGAAGATGATTAAATGTTTGAGAAAAATGTTACGGAAGCCGTAAGCAAGGAGAAATTAGAGGAACTCGCCGATGGTATAAATATATTCAGGGAGTTCGATTAAACGAACAGTCTGGCGATAATTGACTTTGTGCTGTCCGAAGTTAAAGGTTGAAGCATTGAATCCTTTGTGGAGTTGTGTTACCAGAAATAAAATCGATTGTAATTGTGATCGACAATAAATATTAGTAATATAGAGAAGGTTTTGTTCCTGTTAATATTTTAAGATATATTTGGAACCAGATTGGTAGTTATTAATTTCAAAATGGTTGACTTCGTCATTCTAACAAATATAATAAAATATTTATTAAATATTAAAAGAAATTTTTGTCATTTTTAGCATCGTGAATTACACCATTTATTATGCCATTTCAACATAATTACCACTTCTATTAGACATTTCCCCTTTCAGCAATACTTTATTTATTTTCAATTTTTTGTTCTATTGGTTATTTAGTGTTTCACTAGAGTTAAACTTACTTTTTGCAGTGCTTGTATTTCTATTACATTACAATGTCGAAATTTATGTAGATTCAAAGGTAATTAAATAAAAAAACCCTATTAAATTACAAATCAATTAATTAAATTCTTTACTTTTAAAGGATTTACTATTATTTTCCAATTTTTATAAAAACAAATAAATCCGTGAAGACTACAATGTCAGACATCGAAAAATGTAAATATTGAAACATTCACAAAAAAGGTATCGTTTATTTTATTTCGAACATCTCTGTTGAAAAAATGATTTTAATTCATGTATAACCGAGTTGGGATTATTCTGGATTGAAACTGAATCCTTCAGCCAAGTAGGAAGACCAAGTTTTCCTTTTTCCAATTCATTTCCGAAATCTTGGCAATACCCGCATATCTTTCGTCTAATAATAGAATTGCAGCGAAATCATTTTTATGTCTTATTGCTCGCCCAATAGCTTGATTGACTGGTTTTATTGCAAGATTATGATACATTATCCTACTGGATTCCGAGCCGTAATGCTTTTCAACAAAGCTCATTTTTTCTTGAAGAACGGGACTCCTAGTCTGGGGATAAGGTATACCAACGACAATAACCAATCTCGCAAGTTCATCGCTAAAATTAATCCCTTCACTCATTTTAGCCCCTATCACAGCAAACAAAACAGCACCTTTACTTGATTTTGCAGATGCGGTAAAATTCCGCATAATCTATAAATTTTTTATTATCTTTTACATTTCGTGAAAAAGCAATTACATTTTCATTTTGTAAAGAATTGCTTTTGCTCAATATAGACCGATTTCATTTTTTTCATTTCATTCAAAATTGTTATGGATTGCCATTCTTCAATTATTTTATCCATTACATTATAACTTGAGAAAAATACTACAACACCATCTAAAATCGAGTTAAAATTTTTATCTTATTTAACACTTATGAATATTATAAGCTTTTATCCAGTTTGTAATTTTTACAATCAATTCTTTTGATTAAAACTCAAAAATGCGGCACTTTAAAAATGATCTTAAAATACAGACATAATTTCTATTTTTTGTGCCATTTCAGGATCAGAAACCTAGAAGTTTTATTTTTGTCATTGTAGATCGAGAAAATTTTTATGAAACCAACGATGACTGCAAAGTCTTTCTAACACGAGTAATGACAAAAGTGAATTAGTTGATTTTATGATTAAACTGAGAATAACGATTTGAGATTTTGGAATAGGTTTTAAATACTAATTTTATTAATTTGTCGAAACAAAATAACTTTTTTCAAAAATAAAAGTCCACCAGGTTCTAATTATGTTGCTTATGTATATTATCAATGTATATTAGATTCTGTATATTATCGAAAAATAAAAAAAAACAGGTTGAAGTGCCATATGTGGTTAGAGGATTTAGAAATGATCACAAACTTATTTAAATAACGAAGAGAAAACTGAAAATAAGAGGAAACATACAAAACAAATGGGACACATGCAATATCTAGACTGAGCTAAACTGCTGAAAATAATATATGAAATACATTGCCAAATTAAAAATTTTCCTAACCCTCCCTATTACAAATTGTAAGGCAAAGATCTTTTCCAAGACGTGCTACATAAAAAAACAAATATGGTAACAATACGAATGAAAGATTCGTAAACTTATGCATATTATCAAGAGAAAACGATATGACCACATACCTACATACGACGTTATAAAAGAACACGTAAGTAAAAAGTGAAACCCTTAACACTCAAAATTTGACAGTTTAGAACGAACAAAAACTATCTAAATTACAAGAGGATGGTAACATGATATCAAAAGAAATTACAAAGAGAAGGAATGTAAAGTAAGAGACAAAATTTTAATAGATCTAAAGATGAAGATCGATAATCATTGACAATTACAAATAACGAACAGGAATACTATTATCATAATATTGAATGACTTTTAAAGGTATGATATAAAGATGTGATATAATTAAGACAATGTCAGATAGATTAACTTATTCTATTTAGTGGAGCGATAAAGACAGCTACAAAGGACAAAAACAACTAATAAGATAAGACTTATGCAAGTTTTCAGGTGAGAATTTTCGATTATGAAATAATCCTTTTCAATATAGTCCAATATAAGTTTCAGATATCTCTAAAATATATCTTGCATTTTTATTGAATAGAAATCTAAAATTTAAAATTAAATATTAAAATTCTTGAAAATTTTATAAATAACAAACTTTACTGTCTCCGAAACTGAGATACATTCAAAACTATTCTTAGATTCAATGAATGAATTGAAATACTTTCTTCAAAGTTGATTGATGAGAATTGCCTGTTTTAAAGATTATTGTCACTAGCTATGATTTTAATGGTTTTTTTTCCTTTTTAGCTGATATTTTTGATATGTAGGATGTTAGTAGTAACGAGTAAGACAATAATTACAAAATCGATCCATACCGATATACTTTCAGTTCTACATTCTATATCGGTATTGACATAAAGTGGAAAAAATTTAATTTCAATTGCATTCCTGTCACAATTATAAAATGTATCCCATGCTTGCATATATAAAAATAGAAACAGAGATCAGGATATAATATAAATAGATAAATAAATATCAATCAATCATATACTTGGACAAAATGAGAAAATTGAAAGAAACAAATCCCCTGTGGCTTTAATCATGGCCTCATTGTTGCGATTCTACAACATGATCGTGAAGGAAAATATGACCAATAACCAATTACCTCGAAAGTAAATCTCAGTGGAACATTTTTCATATCGACACCAAGAGTTAATACTTTCATTTGTCGCTTGGCATTAATTACGTGCTCACATGAAAAAGTGTGAATTCTGTCTGTGGGACATTCGGCATTTTTGAATAGACGATTTGCAAAGTCGCTGAATGGTTGCATTGTACCTCCAATCACAATCATCGACCGGCATTGATCGATTATATCTGATGTTATATCGGAAATGTAATAAATACAAAAATTTTGTTATTATTATTTTTAATTTTTAATTTTTAGTATTCATTTATATCTTTATTATTACAATTAATTTTATCGATAATATTCTTAATTAATTTTTTACTATTATATCATAATATTATCATTATATAATTTTATAGTTATTATTTTTATTTTTTAAAAATTTTTATTATATATTTAAATTTTTTTATTTTAATTAATTTTATCAATAATAATATTACATTCTTTTATCATTATTTTATTATTAATTTTTAAATAGTATATTATTGAATTTTTTATTTTTCAATTACTTTTATCTTTTATTTTGAAAATATTACTAAATTTTTTTTACTATTATATTACAGTATAAAGTAATGAATTTAAACGCACTGGCCTTTCAATTCGTATTGCACATAAATCTTGGACATTGAGGGAAGCTCTAGTAAACAACACAAAACGAGAAAAATATAAAGATATGTGCTTTCGAAAAAAATATGCAAGGAAATATACACTGGGAGTACACTCAAGACCTTGCAACAAAGAGTTCAATATTTAAAATATTTAAAGTTTATTGTTAATTAAAATTAATTTTTTATATTTACTATTATTTTTATTTTTAAAATTTTATTATTATATTTTTTATGTTTTTTAATATTTAAAATCTATTGTTATTATAATTAGTTTTTTATATGTGATATTATGATAAATATTTCTAATTACTTTTGTTAATATCTACTAATATTCTTAATTAATTTTTTATTATTATTTTTATTATTAAATATTTTATATTTATTTCATTTAGATTAATTTTATCATTAATAATATAATATTTTTTTTATTTTTCAATTATAATATTTTTTAATATTTAAAATTGATTGTTATTTATAATTAATTTTTTATATTTACTATTATTTTTATTATAACATATTTTTAATTAATTTAATTTTGATTAATTTTATCATTAAGAATATAATATTTTTTTATTTTTCAATTATAATTAATTTTTTATATTTACTATTAATTTTACTTTTAAAATTTTATTATTATATTTTTAATATTTTTTAATATTTAAAATCTATTGTTATTATAATTAGTTTTTTATATGTGATATTATGATAAATATTCCTAATTACTTTTGTTAATATCTACTAAATTTCTTAATTAATTTTTTACTATTATTTTTATTATTAAATATTTTAAATTTATTTTATTTAGATTAATTTTATCATTAATAATATAATATTTTTTATATTTACTATTATTTTTATTTTTTAAATTTTATTATTATATTTTTTATGTTTTTTAATATTTAAAATCTATTGTTATTATAATATTAGTTTTATATGTGATATTATGATAAATATTCCTAATTACTTTTGTTAATATCTACTAATATTCTTAATTAATTTTTTACTATTATTTTTATTATTAAATATTTTATATTTATTTCATTTAGATTAATTTTATCATTAATAATATAATATTTTTTATATTTACTATTATTTTTATTTTTTAAATTTTATTATTATATTAAGAAAACTGCCCTATTTACACTATTAATGATAATTATTAGTAATCGTATGATGTCTAAGAGTATTTAGTGTAACAAGTACTCATTATGCCGTAATATTTTGAATGTAAGGGGAGAACAAATACAAAAATCAGAGGGCCCCAATTGGTTCAAATGTAGCTATATATATATATATATATAAAATAAAACCTTTCAAGTATTTCCCGGGATCAACGACCAAAAACGTCAGGCCAACGTTCCTCTCCACGAGAATCCTCGCATCCAATGAATAGTAAACGGCAGCAATGAAATTCCTCACAACCAGCATCGCATTTCCCAGCTCGTCTGTAGCTTTTTCGGTATCGATTTGATTCTCCTTGACCGGTTGATTCCCACCGAATAATCCCGAGGATTGCCTCGGCCGAACAACCACAACACTACCGGTATCGATTTTCATCGAATTTTTCAATTTATACGCCAATTTGCTCTTGTCAATGAAATTTAGAATCCTATCCAGCTTTATTTCATTGAGATAGGTTTTGAATAGGAATTCCACGCAACTCAACGATGAGTTGGAATCGATTTCCCGAGAAACGAATTCGACAATATTGTTGAAAATCGTTTCCAATTGTCGGAGATAGAGGAGATTTTTGCTAGAAAACCTTCTGGAGATATTTCCTTATGTAGGATTTCAATTGGCTGAGACCGGTGACGAGTTGGGAAAGGAGTAATTTCACTGAGTTCACATCGGATATCGTGTCTGGCAAATTATGTGCCTCGTCAATGATAACAATGTTATCTTTCACCTCGATTCTACTGGCCAATCGTGCGGCGGGATTCAACATGTTCTGATATGGCATCAACACTAAATGAGCTTTGTTTATTGATTTCTTGATGCCATAAAACGGACAGCCGCCGGATTTCAAACCGGCAACTACCAACTGTTCTATATCCATCGGATGTTGAATTATATTCTGAGAAACCTCTTCGACTTTTTCATTGGATTTAAAATTACAACACGCTCCTGTTGTGATTTTTCGTTTTTTTGCTATTGTTTCCGTAATTTCGTCTAGTTTTCCAATTGGCTTTTGTAAATCAAGACATTTTTCATTTATTAAATTGATAGATTTTAACTGATTCACAGCGGTATTGATGCACAAATTTTGACGAGATCCGAAACAACAAGTGACGATTTTATCTACATAATTGGTTTTCAATAACTCTTGAAGAACTTGGTTTAATTGGGAATGTGTTCGACTACAATAATAAATTTTTGTAATAGATCCTTCTTTTTCCTGATTTTCAATGTCATCATGTAATTCTTCATCGCTGTCGTAATTAACTATACAATTTTCATCATTTGATTCTTGATTTGAATAATTACAATCCTTTAACATTGTCTTATTAATAGATTCTTTTTTCAATTTTATTAACTTAATTTTATCAAGTATAATTTTCTTCTTTTCTAGATCTTCATTCTGGCCAGTCAATTTTAATTTAGATTTTTTACTTTGAGCATATGCATTGATCCAGTCCAACTCGATTTGAGAGTCGATTTCAATTTGTTTGATTTCTAACTTATTCTTTATTAATTCATTCATTTGATTTTCTTGATTTACTAAAAGCCAATTAAGTGAACTACACAATACACTTAATGATTTCCCTGTTCCCGTTGGACTTTCAAAAATCCCAATTTTTCTTTTTTCGATAGTATCATATAATTCTGACATTAATTTCATTTGTTGAGGATAAGGTTCATAGGGAAAGTTAAATGCATAGAAGTTGACTTGACATAATCAATCTAAATTTAAATTACATCACTTAAATAAATTGTAAATTTTTAAAATATTTAATGAGTTTTATTAAAAATCATTCAAATGAAATATATGTTTAATTTTCTATATAAAAAAAGTAATATTTAAACAATGGTTCTAAATTCATGATTATACATCATAATTTCAAAATTAGTATTTCTCTATTGTTAGTTTTATGAATTATAAAAGAATATTTAATAAATATTACCTGAAATAAATAATAAATATTATTTCTACCATCCTTAGTCCACAAAATTGATTTTTCTATTTCACTTTGACAATACATGAAAGAGAGGCAAAATAGTTTTGTTTAAAAAGACAGAAACATTGAGGTTTGTTTAATGGAAGCAACGTTAAATAGCAAAAAAACTTTTGAAATTAACATAATAAAGCAAATGAGTTATTGAGTCTATGGATAAAGTAAATAAAGTAAATAAAGTAATTCTCTACATTCTCTACTTACAACGGCACCAGGGTTAAGGTTATCTATATTATAACCAACGCAGAGTGACGTTGATAAAATCTGGTAACTAACTAGTAACCAACCAGCTGAAATCTATAGAAAAGTAAAACCAATTCTAAAACAATCAATCCCTAAGAAAATTGAGTTCATGGACTATTCAATGAGGTTTACTGACCTTGTTTGTTCTAATTTTGCCTCTTTCTGCCATTTTCATTGGTAATATTTAAAAAAGAAAATTTATTTAAAATATAAAATTGAAGATGTATTTTTAACTGAAAAAATAAAAGGTTTCGCGCTTTTTGTGGTTGCAATCACTCTTAAACGTCTCACTTTACTTGTGTGACACCGATAAATTTAACAATGCAAGAAGCGAGAATGGTTCTTCTTGTAGCTGAAATAGTTCTCTGATTTGGCTACAATTTTATAATGCTTATTTGATACTTCGATCATTTCAACTTCATACATTTTTAACAAAATCTTTAGCACTCTAACTTTACCTGTTGCTGAATTATTATTTATTCTTTGAAAAGCTTCATTTATTGCGATCTAAATTAAATTGATTCCATAATTCAGTAACCTTCAAGCCACGCTGATGACATTAAAAACGTTAGTAAATGGACACCTACCCATATCATTAAAAATAATGTTATATGTAAAAGATCTTTCGGGAAATGTATAAAACTTTCTGTGGTATATATTTATTAGAAGAAATGTATATTCTATGCTATTATATTTCATAAAATTAATGGATTAATTATATTCAAAACATGATAGAATTTTTACAGGGTTTTCACCCGTATTTTGACAATCTAATATCTTTTATTAGCAATATAACAAATTAAATTGATAATATAGTGTTTTATTGACAATATTAAATTCAATTTTAATAATTTAAATATATTATTTGACAAATTAGTAGAAATGAATCAAAATAATGAAATCGAGCAGTTCTTTAAATAAGATAAATGTCGAAAATAATGAAAGCGAATAACTCCCACATCCAGCCACCAATGTAGAAGTTCCAAATAAAATTCCAATACAAAAGCGAAGGAATCAAACTACATCGAATGCTGATCGTGAAAGAGTAATCGCTGCGTAAACTGTGTACACCAAAAATTTACAGGGAAATATTATGCACAAATTTATATAATCATACGATGATAGAAAATGCGATGAACGACTTTACGATGATTTTAAGTTTATTTGCATCTAATGCTGTATTGGTTTTTCTGTGAAGCTTAATAATTTAAATAATTTAATAATATTTTTTAATAATATAATTTCAATTTAAACAAATTAATTTAATTTTATACATTAATTAAAAATATATTAAATAGAATCTTTTACAAACTACTTACCCTAATTAAGTAAATTTAAATTATTTAAAATCATTTGTGGTGACACAAATATGATTAATTTATGCTAATAATTTACACCAAAATCATAATATTTAAAATGGCCTTTAAACAAATGGAAATTGTTTATATTTCTCCTGAATACCTACGATTTCGTCACTTAGAATAATTTATTTTATTATCAATTATGTTCAATTTATCTTCTAAATTTTCCAAAAAACACTTTCGAATTGGAACTAGAAATAGTCCGTTAGCATTAGCTCAAACCAGCCGAATAGTAGAATTATTGAAATCAAAAGATGAGGATTTAGAATATGAAATCTTGACTCCAGAAAACATTACTGAAAAACTCGCAATGAGAGAACTAGAAAACATTGACGATTTATCATACAAAAAGCTATCGCACATTGCTTTAAATCTTCATGAATTGGATATAATCGTTCATTCAATGAAGGACGTTTCGAAAAATCTCTCACCAGAATTTGTAATTGGATGTATATGCATGAGAGATAGTTGTGACGATGTTGTTGTAATGCGTAGGGATCTTCAGGGGAAAACGTTAGAAGAATTACCCACAGGTTCAGTTATCGGAACAAGCTCTTTGAGACGAATTTCCAAGTTAAAAAGGAAATATCCGCATTTTGATATTATACCTATTAAAGGAGATTTAGACAAAAGAATTCAGAAATTAGATAATCTCCAAACCGATATTGGGGCAAGTGGGAAATCATACAGTGCCTTGATTTTAGCAAAGGCCGGTATTATTCGGTTGAATTTGGAACATCGAATTAGTCAGGTATTGCTATACTTTTTTCAGATGAGTAGTATATTCAAGTATATTTGTACTCCCCATAAAATTGATTTTCAGATAAAGGTTCTATCAACTCATTATTGGTTTGACTTATTTAATTTTAACACGTCCTTTATAAAAAACCATTTGAAATATATTTAATCTGTATTATTTGTTTATCTACATTATTTATTGATTATTAAATACCGTACTAACTCAAATATAACTCGAGTCCCATTTTTTTACCGAAAAAATATAAAAAATACACTTTTTAAGATTCATTATTTTGTGTCTAATCATATACGAAAATCTCCGACAATCGAAAGGTTCGAATACTAAAATGACACTTGNGGGAAATCATACAGTGCCTTGATTTTAGCAAAGGCCGGTATTATTCGGTTGAATTTGGAACATCGAATTAGTCAGGTATTGCTATACTTTTTTCAGATGAGTATATTCAAGTATATTTGTACTCCCCATAAAATTGATTTTCAGATAAAGGTTCTATCAACTCATTATTGGTTTGACTTATTTAATTTTAACACGTCCTTTATAAAAAACCATTTGAAATATATTTAATCTGTATTATTTGTTTATCTACATTATTTATTGATTATTAAATACCGTACTAACTCAAATATAACTCGAGTCCCATTTTTTTACCGAAAAAATATAAAAAATACACTTTTTAAGATTCATTATTTTGTGTCTAATCATATACGAAAATCTCCGACAATCGAAAGGTTCGAATACTAAAATGACACTTGTTTTTTAATAGTATTTATGGGTAAAAGCTTTATCTTAAATTCTGGTTAATACAGTATAATATTAAATATGCTGTCGTGATTTCATAAAAGTTTATTTACAATTCAGGAATTAATATTCACAGATACATTTTATGCAGTTGGTCAAGGAGCACTGGCATGTGAGTGTCGTACAGATGATGTTGAAACTCGAGAATTGCTGTCAGTGATTAACGATGAAAGATCCATGCTAAGCTGTATTGGTGAAAGAAGTTTGTTGAAAGCATTTCATTGTAGAGCCTCCGAGGCCATAGCAGTCCAGTCAGTTTTTACAGAATCCGAATACACATTGAAAGTGTGCGTGTCGAGTAATGATGGGAGCAAATGTATTGAAAAAGAAAAAACTATAACGTTATGTGATAATTTATTGGAAAGCGAAATGAAAGATTTGTCAGAAAATGAAAAATTCACTGGAATAGTAATATCGGGAATTGATAAGTTAACTTTAGCAAAAATGCAGAAATGTAAAATTCTTGGAGAAAATGTTGCACAATTATTGAAATCAACTGATGCCGATATTATTCTCAATGAAAATCGTAAAGAAAACAAATGTTCAAGGCATAAATGATGGAAGATAAAGATTTATGGCCTCGTGGCCTGATTTTATTGAAGTGTAATTAAAATACATTTTCAGCCATTTTGAAGAAAATTTTTCATTTATGTCATAATGTAATTGGTTAAATTAATAAATACATTTTTTGTTAAATTTTATTATTGAACCCCCTTAAACAAGACCGTGCTGCCAGGAAGTCTTTTTTCAAACAAAGAGCCGTACTATGTATTATGTAGGGAGAAATATTACTCCGTTTACTGTTCGCAACAAAATAAATGCAATGGTAAAGAAATTTCAATTCATTCTGTCAAGCAATTTCGTATAACTTCATTTTTTCTCTGGAATCGTTTGTAGGGGAAAATGAAATTAGACTTCATGTTAATTTGATTGAAAATATAAAAAAACATTGCTCTCAATTAATAATGGATTTCCATTCTTATTTCCCTGAACAGTTCGATGACAAGGAATGAATTCGAAATCCATTTTTGGATGTAGCATTGGCAGCTGATTTTTTAATCCAAGAAATGGAAAAGTTTGTCAAACTGGCGTGTAATGGTGGACTGAAGAACGATTTCAATATGGATAGGTTGTGTGATTTCTGGCTGAAACGAAGTGTTGAATACATTAATCTCACCCCATAATATCTGCGTAAAACTGGGTTATCAGCTATGCTGTCAATCAAAAATAATTACAGAACAGAGCCTGAAGTCGAGCCAAATTTGTATTTGAAATTGACAAATATATAACCAGATATTGTTAATCTGCTTCTCAAAACAAGCCCAGACCTCACATTAAAAATTTCTAATAAAAAGCTTCTATTAGTCATATTGATTTGAACATTTTTTTGTTGATAAGATAAAATTCACAAAATTTTAATTAGAAATTTAAAATTTGTATAATTATTTTTGACTCTGTCTATCTAAGTCTAACTTTAACTGTAACAATTTTTATCTCATTAGGCACTAATATGGCCACTAACATTAAATAATTCTATATTTAAGCCTATGATTCAAGTCAGTAATAATACAAATCAGTAATTATAATCATAATAAACAGAAATTGCAGAGGAAGTTAGCGCTAGCCTTTTACCTGGTGGGACAATGAAAATAAAGGTTGAAAAACGCTGATTTAGATGTTAACAAACTGGGACCCTCTTTCATTAAAAATAAATAAAAATCAATAAATTTATACAATTTTAAAACATATATAAGACTAGAACCAAAAATGACAAAACTCTTGTTAGTTGACAGATTTTCAAAAAATACTATTAGTAAAATCGATTTTGAAGTTTTAATTTTTCCTTATATATCAAGCTCCCTACACAGCAAGAACCATAAAACCCACAACAATAAAATAAATAACAAAAGCAAATGATCGAATTCCACATTCGTAGTGATTTTATTTAAGGAATAAATGTTTACATAAATATACATTGAATTATGTATGAAATTTTGTATTTCATTCAAAAGCAATTACTGAGTGAATAAAACATTGGAAAAGTTTTCTTCAGAGATTTTCATAATCATTTGACAAATATTCTAAACTTGCAAACTAAAATTTAAACAATAATAATAAAAACAACTGAAATAAAAATTGTTAAAACCGTGTGGAAAATTTGTGTTATATACAGACCATTGATCTATAATCGAAAACTAAATGAAGATAAATAAAATCGTAAATGAAAACTGATTAAAGGTGAAGAAAAAGATAAATGATGTTACTGATGATATTAAAATATTAAAAAGAAACATTCGTGTTAATATAATGGAATTATTGAGTTCATAAATAAAGGAAAAGCAGTTCGTAAATTAAACATTACAATTTTTTTTAAATTTTGAATTTTTGAAAAAATAGTAGCCAATCAAAGCAGAAAGAATAAATGTGATAGATAATAATTATAATAATTATAATAATAATAATAATAATAATAATAATAATAATAATAATAATAATAATAATAATAATAATAATAATAATAATAATAATAATAATAACAGTTACCAAGCTTTTGTAAGAATAATTTTTCAACTTTACTATTTATTATATCGAACACTAAAATTTTTTTAACAAATAATATTTTACAACCATTTCGTAGATGCAAAATATCGGTATGCTTAAGGACAAATAAAATACATCAATATAGTTTATTTACATGCATTTAATTAAATTTAATTTAAATTTAAAAAATACATAGCCAACATTTTGCTACTAAGAATAATAGTAAAACATTTTGTCTTTGTTACAAGTGATCTTATTCCATTTTCGTTTTTAGACTATCGATCAATATTTTAATTTTAATTTAATTTTTAAATACTTCTTTTTATTTTCATCTTTGATTTTTATAAAATATATACATAAAAAATATATTAATGAATTACCTTTTATTCAAAATTTTCTAATACATTTCTAATTACAACGTTCTGGAATTGTGGAGGGGAATTCACTTTCGTTTGTGTTACATTTGGAAATTGTTAATTGACTGTTGATGGATTCAAACGCGTTTGATAACTGATATGTTTCTTGCATGTGCTTCAGAAATTGACTTGGTTCAATGCACTTAATTTCAAAATATTTAATATTAATTATATTAATTTTATTAACATTGATAAAACATTTCAAAATTGAATCCGCTATAAGCCGATAATTTGTGAGTCACACGGGTACTGATTGTCGATAGACCAAAGCGCATAAATAATGTGCAACAAAGACAAGTATAATGGGCTGATGATAAGTTAAAAGTTTTATTTTTCATTAAATTTACATTTTTTAACGTTTTTTAAATTTTTTTTTATCTCTTGTTATTAATATTTTTATTAAAATTCAAACTTCGTATTTATTATGAATTTCAGGCCACTTATGATAAATTTTTGAAATCAATAATATTTATTTTATTGTCATTCAAATACATTTTTGAAGCTATTCTAAAATGTTATCAATAACAAATAATTTTGCGAATTTTTTTTATGTGATTGCAATAATTTTCTAATTTTTCCATCGACTTGGATTAATCTTTTTTCTATCGATTTCTGAGTATTTAAAAATAATTAACTTAAAATTTAATATTTCAATTATAAATCACGAATGTCTATGATTTTCTGCTTATATTGACCATAATTTCGGGTTATCTATCATATTTGGTCTTACTCATGGTCCATGAGTCATGGAAAGTGGAATGTGATAAAGCGGTAGAAAAATTCTCAAATTGAATGTTTTTATAATTAAAAATGCCTGTAATAAATGATAGTTGCACATAATTTGTCCCTGTGCATTTTATTACAAGGTTGCTGTGTGTGGTTTATGTGCGTTTTTATTTTATTTTTCTGCTTTCATATAGTATATACCCTTATTTTTTGTCCTTTTTCATGTAGTGTATATTTTTCTATATATAAATTTCCATATACAGGTCTTATAGTAGACCTTAATTTATGACTAATCGTACCGTAATTTAAGCTCAAAATTGTGTTCTCATTTATGATTTTAACACTTATAAATAGATCCCGATGTATTTGACATATGATCTTTACTGTGGTTAATAATGAGTGAATGGAAAAATTCTGAACGTTAGTATATTTTTATTATTGTAAATTTTATTGTGTGTGAAAATTGTTGTTTGAATAACACGTGAAAAGAATAGATAAGTTAAAGTTAAGATTTAAAAAATAAAGAATTTGATATCGCGATTTTTTTTGCATTTATTTCTATTTCATATTATCAAAGTGATTGTAAAGAAGCTTCTACCATTATTTTACAAGATATTTATCGACATGGTTATCATTATCTACGACAGTGGCTTCCAGTGTTCCGCGAAAAAATGACATTTATCTTTAAATTTGCATTTAAGATACATATCATCAAAAACCTCAATTAATTTTTTTATAAGATAATTCAATAAGAAAGCCGTTACACAGATATATAAACATACAAATATAAAAGTGTTTTTATTGCTTGTTATTGTTGCGCATGGTATTTTCTTTGCTTATAAGAAGACATCGTTTACGTTTACGATAAGACTTATAGTAATTTGTGATTGGTCACTCATTGTGGGTAAGTATTTTTTTGTCAGTTTTCCGCGTAAAAAAAATTGAGAACCACTGGTCTACGACGTCAGTGAAGTCCCTTTTCGAGACCGAAATACTCAGTCTCTTTTACAAAACGAAGAAGTCATTATTATGACAATGAATCTTTATCTTTTGTTAGTTTTACATGTCTCTATGCGTTGGGAGTTATGGTAAGTTTGATAAATTGCGAGAGCTATGCTTTTTTTTGAACAATGTATGAAAATAATCGGTTCAATTTTTTTAGTAAATGGGTCTTGTTTAATTAAGTTTGTTTTACCACTTCAAGTGGAGGTACGTGATTTGAAAAAGTCAATAAACAAATTAAAAACTAGTATTGAAATAATTTTATTAAAAGTAGAATTTGAGATTTAATAATGAGTGAATCTTATAAAGTTTCATTTGATGATACGATACAAACTGTCAGATGTCAAGTTAATCGGGACACGAATTTTGAAGAACATGGATCAATTCCAGCTACTTCAAACCATTAACCTGAAGAAGCCAAAGTTCAATCTCATTTACGTACATTACTTGAACAAGGCCAAGAATATGCTATAACTTTATATATGTGGCGATCTTTTCTTCGAGCATTTGCCTCCAATTGAGTCAAATGAACAACTATAAAAAATTCAAATTTAATAAAAAACCATAGAATTGTTGGAGCCGTATGTGACTATACTGCAAACGTTAAAGTCTTCCAGATATTTTCAAAATTGGAATTTCCCTAAAACCACCGCTACAGCGATGTCTAGAAGGCATATTAGGCTTTCAAAAAATCAAGTATTTGAAGTAAACGAAGAATAATTTGAGATCTTTTATTGAAAAGCATTTAAAGATTTTTTACTTAAAATTTGATGTACAATTGATAGCCAAGTGCTATTTTATAGTTTGGCAAAAGGTCAATGAAACAGGCTCAACTTTAAAAATAACAAATGTTTTTAAAAGTTAAAACTACTATGAGCATATTTAAAAATGTTATGAAATTAAAACTTTTGCCCTAATCAAATAATAACCTTGACTTGGGTCTGGAGTTCTCTTACTTGAAACAATAAATCTTTTATTGACTGATTCAGAAATTCATTCTTTTTCAATAGGGTGGCATTTTCAAGAGATAAATTACTAATAGTTTTATTGAGCTCCTTAACTGTGCTCACTTCGTGCTCCCTAGCCTTATCAAATAATGAATTAGTTATAGCCTGAAGTTCGTGTTTAAGATCTTCATTTTTCTGTTTAATCTTTGCATGATCTTCATTGACTTTCAATATCAATTTATCTTTTTCATTTATTTTATTTTTCATCTGTAAATATAATAAGTTGTTAGAAAAAGATGCATTCTAAAAAAATATCTAAGTTTCAAACTGAAAATATGTGGAGAAATAGATATAAATTGAAAAGATTAAATAAAAGTATATGTTATATATTAGGGGGTTCCTTAAAAAATATACTTAATTAATACCAAGACTTTCGCAATGAATTAATTCAGTAATTGTAATTTATATATCCTAAGTAGGGCTTGTAGGAACATAAAACTAATAGGTAAATTATATTCATAATTATTGGTTTTATCAATCTCTTCATAAGCAAATCGAGTAGATTTGAACAGGACCGATGTTTCAATTTCTATTGGATGATGATCGAATTCCACATCTTTGTACGAAGTGTATTTTGCGTTTTGGAGATTTTGCTTCACAATACATTTCATTTAATACGACTCTCCATTTTCGGGTTGTTTGAATATTCAATTACGATTGAACAGTTTCCACTATCTGAGTGAAATTGTTGAATTGTTCTTGACATTTTTATAGACTGGAAGTTCTGTGATCCGACGACGAGTAGACATATCATCAGCAGCTTTACAAAAGTTATCATTTGTAATATACATTCGATATAGAGGTAAAGCGGTTCATTGTTCTACAAATTGTTATGATTCCAGAGTTTTGGATACATTTTATTTATTTTGTAAATTTGAAATGCGATCTGATATTTTTTAGTTGAACTTCGAACACTGATAGCACTGAAATATATGAAGAACAGAAAGGTTGATGTTGATGCGATTATACGTCTGATATAGAAGTGAAGCGGTCTCGTGTTCCACAAATTGTTACAATTCAAGAGTTTTGAGTACATTTTTTTGTTAATTTAGAAAAATAATTTGGCAGATAATGATAATATTTAAACAACGTAATTTTTGTTTATTTCATCAATAATTCATGTAATTTTAATTTAAATAATTATAAAAACTTAATAAAATTACATGGCTAGAAGCAGTTAAATTATTTAATATTGAATTTTAAATTAAATAACACAACAGTTCCCAAAATTTGGGTTGCAATTTTAATAAAAAATTGCAAAAAATAGCAGAAAGATGGAATTTTTGACATTGATAAAAATTACTATTCATACTTAACCACTTGCGCAGGCAATTAATTAACATAATCGTGTGAAGAACCGGTCCAAAGCAATTCTCAGCGAGTTGGCATGTTATTTTCATTTTTATAAGCAAATCCAGCACTATACAATTTATAACTTGTTGATAAAACTGCCAACTTAGTAAAAATTACATGACTTGTTGTGCACATCATATAGACATTTGGTACGGATATCAGTCAGCGTGCTTAGGACGTCATTTTAACACAAGTGGTTACTTACTTTGTATAGGGTTTTTAAAAAGTAACGCTTGTAATCATTCTTTTCTTATGACTTAATTGCGCAAAAAACAAAAAACTTGTCTTATGGCAACAATGACAAACATAATCACAAAATATTTAAACCATTTTTCTCATTTACAAATAACCCATCTCCCAAAAAGTTATAAAGTTCCAGGAAACAAACTTTATTAAGTATTATGTTAATTAAATTTTTGCTTAATCAAAAAATTACGGAGAAATGATGAAAATGAGTAACTGTTGTTAAAAATTAATCAATGAAAAATAATTTTTATGCAACTAGAATCCTTTAAAAATAAAACAAAAATTAAATTAATTAATTAACCGTTTGCGGACGGTAGGCCAGCAGTGCTGGACTTAAATGGCTTATAGTAAATGCACCATAAAGTTACTTCTATAATTGAATTTTGGAAACTCGTACCAGAGGCAAAATATCCACACTTAAAACAAGCTGCTTGCCGTCTAATTTCAATTTTTGGTACAACATATTGTTGTGAATCTTTGTACTCCACAATGAAGTTCGTGAAGTCGAAATATCGTTCACAGTTGACCAATCAGCATCTTACAGAATTGCTGCGAACAGCTTTAACAAAGTATACACCAAATTTCAAAGATTTGACCAAAAGTCTTCGTTAATTCAAGAAATTTTATTACTTTTTATTAATGGATTTTTATTATATTTTATGTTTGTTACTTAAATTTTGAAATAATTGTTTTTAATAGCGTTTAAGTCTTTTTTAATCAAATTAATGAAATAAAAAAAATATGTAGTTCACTATGGTGGCTCTTTAAAAAATAAATTTTCGGAAAATGTCTCTCATTGAACTCATGCGTGCCCACCCTTGGCTTATACGATAATTAATTCCGTCCGCAAACGGTTAAAATTGAAGTTATTGTCATAAATCATTGCAACCAAGTAAACGAACATTGCCTTTAAACACAGGAATAAATGAACGTGTAAAATTAGCTTATTTTGTTAAGAGAATCCGACAATCAGGGTAGCTTGTTTTCCACAAATTGTCGTTTATCTACAAAAATGGGATCATAAAACTTAAAGGAATTTGAAAAAATGATGAAGATGCGTGGTTTTGAATTGAAGATATGATTACCAAAAGGATGAAAAACAATATCTTCCTTTAGGTAAGTGCAACTTCTTTGTAAGAGAGAGTATAAAGGTTTTGTTGTGAATCAATTCTTTCCAAATCATCTTTCATGTCGGAAAATTTAATAAATTCAACAAATTCAAAGCCCTGTAAAACTTACTTAATAAAGAAAATAATACAATGTTTCTTTTTAAATGAGAAATGTTAATTCAAAAGTTATCCTATTTTGCCAAATATAAAGAAGGGCCTAGAAGTCTGAGAAGAATAAAACTTAGTCAAATTGGAATAAACAAATTGAATGATATTTAAATAACCTCTTGAAATTCCGATTTATACATTTTTATCTTTTTCAATTTTTCTGTCTCAAACTGCCTGATTAATTCAATTATTTTATCTTCGTAGGACTTAAATTCGATCTCAATGTTTTCTTTGGTGTTATTAATCTTGTCCTCTAGCAACTTTATTTGTTGATCTTTATTATTAATTTGACTTTCTTTTTCAATTACCAATTCAGTCAATTCTTTATTTTTTGTTAAATGCACTTTTAAATTATTCCGAAGATCTTGAATTATTACTTTTTGCTTATTAATTATCATTTTATATTGACTGAGATTGGTAAGTCTAGTGGAAGCGATTGCTTTTAGCTGGAAAATAAAACCAATAAATAATAATAATAATAATAATAATAATAATAATAATAATAATAATAATAATAATAATAATAATAATAATAATAATAATAATAATAATAATAATACAATAAAATGATAATTTAAGCCTTTTGCTGCAAATAATGTATTTAATGAAAAAATTATAGACTATAAAGACAAGGACTATCTTATAGTCGAAAATTTTTTCATTAAATACATTATTTGAAGCATAAGGCTTAAATTAGCATTTTATTGTTTTAAATAATAAATGCTGCTACCAAGAAATCATCACTTAATAATAATAATAATAATAATAATAATAATAATAATAATAATAATAATAATAATAATAATAATAATAATAATAATAATAGTAATAATAATAGTAATTATAATAATAATTATTTAAAAAAATTATGAAAAGGAAATTGAAAGTACAAAGATTACTTCTTTATACAAAGTTGAGTTCGTTTTGTGAAGCTCTTTATTTTCAAAGTGATTAGATTGAATTTGTTTTAATAAATTTGTTTGATCTGTTTCAACATTTTCTATTTTATTTTTAAGCGACATTAAAAATTCTGAAAGATTGTGCAAATGTTCCTTGAGAATGTCGCTGTGGCGCATATTGTTCTCAATTAGACTCTGAAATTTTGTAATCTAAAGAATGAAAAATATACTAAATACTCTCACAACGGAAAAGTTTTAATTTATTTATTCTATAAAATGTCATTGTTACTATTTAAAATTTTATGTGAATTTTTCTCAAAAGATTTTGACACATTTAACTTAGCCAAATTGTTGCTTTGCACTATTGATCAACTATCACATTTTATAAATATAACTAAAAAGGTTTACAACTATTTCAAATAAATAATCAACCAAAAAAGTTTTATGTTAATGAAATAAGTATTGTCATGAATGACTAGCTTTCACCTGATTGGCTCTAAAAAAATTAGAGACAATATTCTATTGGTCAGCATTTCTATAATAAAGTGGTAATTAAAGTATTTTTTTGATAAAAACATTTATTAAAAAATAATTAATTATAAATAAATTTTCAAAAACTTTATTATTAACTTTAAAATTATCCATTTAAAATAATGCTAATTAAACTTAATTATTAAAACAACAACGGTAATTATTAAATATTGATATATTATATAATAATATATAATAACTTCCCCTTCTTTAAGATTTTGTCCACTTCTTGAGCTTTATACCGTTTGTACACTCGAGTTCAACCTGATGGGGAGAGATTAATATGCTTATTTTCTTGCCTTTTGTGTGGTTTTATTCAAATTAAAACTCACTCTTCTTTAAAATGCCTTGACACCCGTTTTTCACTTTCAAATTGACTCAATTTTATCGAAGCTTTTTCTAAATTTACTCTAGCTTTATCAATCAAATCTAATCTATTTGTTTCTTAGATATTGAACTGGCAATGAATATTTATTTTTCTTCCAAACACAATTTCGAATGGTGAAAATGCCATGAAGTTCTACTGAGTATTACAGAATTCAATTCGTGGTTGAAATTTAATTTAATTTCTTTCTTCACATTTACTTTTTAAGGATGTTGTAATCATATCTTTCGCGGTTTGAATTACACGTTTAGCCTGTCCAATTAAATGATATTGATATGGAGTTTAATTCTTGCTTAATTTTTAATTTTGCCACCTCTATCTGTGAAACATTGGATGGTTTACCAAACCTATATATCCAATTATGCAATATAACTTTGAAAATACATTAATCATTCATATTAGATACCGCAGTTAGGCTTACCAGTTTGCTTAACCTGTCAATGATAACAACTAAAACTTTTTGTTAGCTTGTTTTATCCATGTAAAAAATATCTATCATAATTTGTTCAAGGAAATTGTACTTTTTCTCGGAATCATTAATTCTTTAGTTTTGTTCGAACTTGTCATTCTTTTGGCGGAGACAATTTTGTCAAGATTTGTTTTATAGTGTTAATATCCAAAAATAATGATCTTCAAGATAATTGCAAATATTGCTTAAAATATATGACATACTCATGTAATGCTAATAATTCTTTTCTAATCACACAACCAACCTTTTCATGGGCTGATAGATGTCATCATTCATAAGCAACTACTGATTGATCGCGATTTTCTTTTGAAAAAGAGAAATGAGTTATTAATCCATACAAATTATTTTCAAGATTATATAACAAATAATGGATATTTTACATGTAAAATAATTTATATGGATTTTAAGGGCAAAATTTAGAAACCCAATCGCCCATAATTTACTATTTTTTCAAAAATGTTGTTAAAATTTTATAATGTGATGTAATTAATTTTTTAACAATAAATAATAATAGACAATTAAATCTCATGAATTTCTTTCCTTGTTTTCCCAAACTGAAACTGTACTTCGAGTATTAGCATCGCAAATGTTTTCCAGTTTCAATTAAGAAAATTATTTTCTTAAAAATTGGTATCTTTTTTAGGTAATGTATTTTATCGCTTGTTTGTTTTATTATAGAAATTACATTTACCGCTTCTGTATGATTAACTAATTTTTTCTACCATTAAGGTAAATTTTCAGCGCACATGCGAGTTTGTTTTTATCTAATAATATAATTTATTGATTATTTTTTCATATTATAGGCAGTTTTATTGAATGCAACGCGTTGTAAATGCGAGACAATACAGTAAATTAAATTTAGATTTATACAATAATATATTTGGCATAAAGTGATTTATAAATGTCATTAAAATTATTAAAATAAAATGGCCAGTGTAGTGCCTCTGACTCCCACTTTTATCAATTTAATAATTGAACTTAAAATATATTATTAAATTAATTAAATTAAAATCAAATTAAAAATCATTGTTTAAATAATCCTCACTTTTCTTTCCAAAAATCAAATTCAATATAAAAAAACAATGAAACATTCAACTTCCCAATCATTAAATCTCGTTAGAAACAATAAACCAACTATGCCAGACATTCAAGAAACTGAAGCCTTCATTTTATTATCTATTATCTATCTGGTGATGGTCAAGATCTTCAACAATCGCCAGATCAAGTGTCCGTGCTTTTGTTGGTATATTGACTATTTGGAGCAGACATGTCAATTATTTATTGGAATGTTCTTCTGAATAAAATCTTTATTCGAATTAGTTGTATGTCCCTAC